>JAVSCE010019063.1:0-137310 GCA_032199065.1 Smutsia gigantea
TCACCCAGCTGTCCCGGGAAAGGTGCCCATCAGGAGTCAGGCTGCAAACATGAAAGAAGGAAGCCAGCAGACAATCGGGCAGGTTCCTGGGAGCTGAGACCCTCAGACCCCAGGGTGACCTTTGGAGCAGGGTCCACCGGATGTAGCAATATGACTTGCCTGGAAATTGACTGTTAACAGCTGCAGACATCCATCCTGGGGCTACTTCATTTTTTTTTTTGTCCTCTCTTCCTTTCTAATCATGTGCTTAAATGAGTGTCTGAGTGTGATTAGGATGTGGGCATCTTTCGGCATTCGGACGGGACCCGCATTCTGGGTACAAATCCTTCCCCTTCTTCTCCGCATCGTTGGCATTAGGCAGGCAGCCTCTCTGCGCCTTGGTTCCCCCAGCTGGTGTGAGGACCCCAGCGCCGTCCACGTCCAGTGCTCAGCACAGCGCCTGGCATGCAGGAGCATGGGAGCTGGCCCAGCCCGGCAGAGACAGAGAGATGGTTACACTGAAGCCCTGGCCCCACAAAGGCTTTTGTCTCTTTGTTGAGCAAATGGGCTCCCCGCCAGCCCGGGTTGGGAGTCCTTGGCCCGGAAGGCCGGGCCTGCACTTGGGTCCTTGGCTCGGGGCCGCGAAGTCCTTGGCAGCACCTCCTGGAGCGGGCGCTGGTGCTGAGTGCCGTGACGGAAGGCGCTCAGGGGACTCCCCCGGCTGCCAAGCGGCAGCTGCTCGGAGGGCACGGGGCCGGGTTTGCCTGCCACCCCTCCAGCCCTGTAAGAGCCCCTCTGCGGGTGATGGGAAGGCCCTTCTCGCAGAAGGAGTGCCTCCCTGCTCCCTCTCTTGGGTGTCTCGAGCTGAGTTGAGATCCGAAGTCCGTTTTCCCTCCAACGAGCTATGGTGTTTATCTTCTGACAACTTCTTGTAACGACAGGGAGCAGAGCTTACAAGTCAGGGCAGGAGGTTCAGAAGCCTGGGCAGCCCTAAGAGGCCCTGTACACATAGGTCCAACTCTGCCCAGGAGCCTCTTGGGATATGTAGCGGGGAGCCTGCCCTGCTGGCCTGGAGACCCTCCTCTTGCTGACGGCCCACCGGCTCCCCCAGCCCTGGTCGCTGTCAGGGGCTCCCTTTGCTGGTACGGGCCTCTGCATCAGTCAGGCTGGCTGGCGAACTTAGATTTTTAGGAAATAAAAAAAGAAGAGAATTTAACTTGGACAATTTAATACAATGATAAACTGAACAGGGACTCAAACACAATTCATATTGGCACAAAGAAAAGCAGCCCTTTATACCTATCAAAAAACTTCTTTGAAGTGGGTCTCTACCCCGAACACTAAGTTCTTTCCAAATAAATTTATAAATCAGGATTTCGGGTGGAAAAGAAGAGGTCCACCGAGCTACAGAAATGACTGTTCTGGAGCTCGGGGTGGGGTGTCGCGGGGGCAGTGTTGGGGCCCTCTGGGAACTGGAGCCAGGCACATGTTCCTTCACCTTAGCCCACCCATCCACCATCCTGGCCGTGACCTCCACCCACCCACTGCCCTGCTTTCCCCCTGACCGGGTTGAAGCTGGTATGTTGGCCCTCAGGGGACCCCAGCTATCACAGTCTGGCACCATATGGGTGTAACTGGCTTGCAGAGCATCGTTTGTGAGACTCAGTGTGCCCATACCAACTTTCACCCATGACCTCGTTCACAGCAGAAACCATTTGAAAATTGGGCATCTCTCCCAGCAGACCTTTGCTGGGTCTTCCCCATGATTGCCTGTTCACACGTCAGCCCCACCTCTACACTGCCATTCATGAGCGTGCACACTTGTTCACAAATAATATTTGTTGAGTACCTACTACATGCCAAAGAAAGTGTTAGGCAAAACTTGTGGTGCGAAGTGCTGATAATTGCCATGCAGAGAAAAAGGGTAGGGGGCGCAGAGAGATGAGGGTTGTGACTAAAGAAGGCCTTGCTGAGAAGGGGGCCTTGGGCAGAGTTCCAGCCAAGGCAAGAGCATGTGCAAAGGTCCTGAGGCAGCCCCATGTTCAGCATGCTTTCCCGCTCCATGAAGGCAGGGACCATATCTTACTGTCCTCTTCATCCCTCCAGTACCTGGCACAGTGCACATAATAGGTGCACAATAGACATTTGTTGAGTGAATACAAGTTTTCAGGTCAGCTGGTGCTGGGGGTTGGGATGGTGTGGGGATGGGGGAAGGTAAAGAAGAAATGAGATTCTTGTAAGCAGAGGGCATATCTTCCCAAGCTTCCTGGGCCAATGGCTGATATTCCAAGCAGGTCCTTACTCCATTTCAGAACCTTTCTGCCCTTTCAGGGCTCTGCTCTAAAATACAAAATTCTAGCCACCACAGGCCCCTGCTTTTCCCTGTGGTTTCACAGTGTGACCATGTCGGGGTCAAGGACACATCAAAGTCACCTGAAGTGGTTGGTCCTTTCTCCTCCTTGGACGTGGGTGACACTGGGCGGGGCTGTAAGCTCCCTGGCCTCACACCCACAGAGGAGGCATTTATTGAGCAACAGCTGTGTGCAGGGGCTGTGGGTCTGGGAACAGTTGTCCTCCTACTTGCATGAGGAATGCGGCTGCTGGAACAAGTCACCACGACCTGGGCAGCTTGAAGCAACACAAATTCATTGCCTTACAGCTAGAGGTCAGCAGTCGAGGTGTCAGCAGGTTCCCTGGGGGGCGGGGACACCCTGTTTCCTTCCTTTTCTAGCTTCTAGCAATGCTCACGCTCCTTGGCTTGTGGCCCTGGCACCCCAACCCCTTACTCCTGTCCTCTCGTCTGCTACTGCAGACCCTGCCCCCCTCTGTTAAGGGCCCTTGAGATGGCCCTGGACCCGCCTGGGTAATCCAGAGTCGTCCCCTGTCACGGCCATAACTTAATCACACTTGTAAAGTCCCTTTTGCTTACGAGGAGGCACATTCACAGGTCCCAGGGATTAGGACATGGCCATTGTTTGGGGGCGGTTATTTGACCTGCCCTGCCAGGCATTCTGGCTGGGCAGAACTGGCCAAGGACAGCCTCTGGGCTGGGGTCCCTGCCCACCACTGAAATGGGCAGGCTGGTGAGGTGGTGAGGGCCGCACTCAGGGACTTGGGGACAGGAGCTCCCTGAGTGCCGACTGCTCCAGGCACCGCTGTGGGCGCTTGGCTGGGACCGGCCGCTCAGGCATCCTGGCCACGCTGCCAGGGTGGCCCCGAGCCACCCGTGCCAGCCCCACAGGCGCCCTCTGGGTGGCCTGGCCGGTTTGTGCCTGGAGCATGGGGGATAATAGAACCTTTCCCACAGGCCTGTCACTGTGGAGATGACCTCAGTTACTCACCGCCGCTTTAGAATGGGATGGGGTCCTCCAGGAGGTCTTCACGCCACCAGGCTGGGAGGGTTCCTAGGAAGGGCTGTATTCCCACCTGTCAGGAGGGTCGAGGTGCAGGTTGGCGTTTGCCCAGGAGGTGGCGCAGTGAAGCACCAGAAACGTGGCTGGAGCCTTTGGGCGGCCCCCAGCCCGTCCCCCGGCCTTGCTGCCTACCCTGGGTGCAGGGGAGGGTATTCACCCTAGAGACCCAGACAAGGCTGTGCTCCCTTCCCTAGCCTCCCACCACTGCCCCCAGGGAGCCGGGGGTCCTGCCTGTGCCCTAGGGCAGCTGAGCCGTGGTCCCCACCCTAGCCTTTCTGTCCTCATGTTTGCCAAGATGGGCTCTAACAAGGACCAGAATGACAGAGAAAGCCCAGTGCAGCCAGCAGGGCTCCAGGGAGGAGGCAGCACCTGACCTGGGCCTCTGGACCCCTATAAGGCAGAGAGTAAGCCCTTTAGGGCAGGTGATCCCAAGAGCTAAAACCCTGATGACAGTGGGCTCCCCGCCCCCCACTTCCCCTCTCCTGTCCCCTCAGGAGACCTCCATCTCCCAGGGGAGCTTCTCGACAGGGCGCAGGGACCGCAGCCCCCGCCCCAGCCCGCCGTGACCCCACCCTGCCTCTGCTCACTCAGCGGGCCCCTCCTCCCAGCGGGGCCTGACCCCCAGCTCCAGCGCCTCCCACAGGGCCCTGACCAGGGCCTGAGCTCCCTTAGCCTAGGCAGGAAGCCTGTGCCCCTGCCTTCTGCCTGAGCTGAGCTGACCCTGGCCTCGGCACTCCGACGTTTACCCTTGGCAGTCCTGACCCGGGAATGCTGCCCTGTGGTGCCCCGGCTGGAGGGCAGTTCAGCTCAGGGACCCAGGCGGGTGCCTGGCATGCCGTGGGCGCTCAGAGTAGAACAATATGAATGAACGAGGGTGACCTTGGCGGATGTGACCCACATTGGGATCCGGGGTCCTCTCAGTACCCCAGGGCATGGTATTCTCCCGAGTGCAGTAAATACCCGGGGCCCCCAGGTCCTGTGGGGTGTGCGGGGAGAGCAGGAAGCAGCCCCCTCAGCTCCCTGCTCGCGCCACCCTCCAGCCTGCTGGCTCTGTCCACAGCTCCCCCCGGGGGTGTGTGCCAGGGCGGGGTGGAAGCTGGGAGGGCAGGAGGAGGGCCTGCCACCGCGTGGTTGTGCTGTGGCTCTCTGGGCAGCCCTCTCTCAACCCACTTCTCGGGAGTCTGCCCCTGAAACTGCACTGCAGACCTGAGAGGGCTTCCCGGCTCCTCCCTTCCCCAGGCCACAGAGAGCTGTTCCAAGGCCGGGCCAGGGGCCCAGGGGCCGGGACAGCTGGTTCTCATGGACCAGAAGAGCCCCACGTGGAAAGTGCTCTTGCCGGGTGAGTCCCCCAGGCCGGCCCCACGCGGGGCCAGGGGGCGGGGATGGGGGCGGGGGGACACGTGTCCTGGGATGGTGCCCAGACTTCCAGGGACAGAGGACAGGGATGCAGGGTGTAGAGGGCTGAGCTGTGACTCGCCGAGGGCTGCATGGACTGGCTGTAGGGGGCGCCTTGGTGCATGTGTGGAGCGTAGCACGGCTCAGGGACCCTTGTCCAAGTAACATCCCCAGGGCCTGAGGGAATGGCCCCAGTCAGAGGCCCAGGGCCCCAAGGGCAGGAGTTGGGGGCACAGCAGAGCACTGAGGCATGCCAGCAAATGCTGCATCCCAGGGGGCCATCCCTGGGCATGTCCCCGATGCCCCTGCTGTGGGCAGCTCCCTCTTCCCTCTGCGCCGTTATGGGGCCCAGGCTGACATGGGGTGAGCACGGGTGAGCCTGCCGCCCTCTTGGCAGCGAAGGGCAGAGGTAGGTCCCTGGGAGCCAGGCAGCCTGCAGAGGTCTCTGGCCCCATCCTGCAGAGGAAGCACCCTTGCTGGGGCTGCCCAGCCACACAGGACAGAGCGGGGTGACCCGTCTCCCAAGCCGCCTCCTGCTTCCGGAAGTGGGAGGAAAAGGGCAGGAGGGGCTGGGACAGGAGCCAGGCAGATCCGGGAGTTCAGGAGCAGTTGGAGAAGACCAAGTACACGTGCTGGGGCTCAATCTCCGAGGAGACCCTGGGAGGGGAACAGGCGTGCATGCCATGGGTGACGCCAGAACCCTGGAGCTCCCTGTTCCCTACCAGCTGGCACCGAGGGCTTCTCCACCTGCCCCTGCCTCCCATCAGCCAGCTTCCTGGGGGGCAGGGAGGACCCTGGCCGGGATGTAATCTGACTAAGATGGAGCACGCCGACAAGGGGAGTACCTGCCCTGCGCATCCGGAGGCGGCTTTGAGGAGCGAGCTCCCCATCCCTGATAATGTACAAGTGGGGCTGCCAAACTGGTCGGAGAGGTTGTGGAGGGGCAGAGGTCAGATGGGATGATCTTCCTCTGCGTCCTAGATTCCAAGCCGCTCCTCCTGTGTGCGTCTCATCTACGCAGCGAGAAGGACCAGCACAGCTGGTGTTTAGCGAGCACCTACTGTATACCAAGGCTGTTTGTATGCCTACTGTGTACCACATGGTGGGCGCCAGCTCACAGAATCCTCACAACACTCTGTGCAGAAGGCTCTGTTCTTCCACTAGGTTCCCCGTGGTGAGAAGACAGGTGCGGAGGGGTCAGGTGACTGCCAGCGGTCACCCGGCCAGTCAGCTGAGTGGCAGAACAGGGATGCAGATGTGTACAGAGCCTGCGTCCTGCACCAGCGTGTGGGATAGGATGTGTCCTCAATTACAGGAAGCCCACCCCCCACTCAGGGAAACGTTTCCTAAATTTGGAGAATTCCAGAAGGTTCTCCAGAATCACTGCAGGGCTTTGGCTGGCAGGACAGAAGGCTGTGGCTTTCCAGGCCCCAGGTCCCCTGCGAGGCCAAGGACAGCCTGTGTCCTGTCAAGGCAGACAGGTGTCAGGCAACAGGCACCGTGGCCATGGGAGGTGGGACACCCTGTCCACCGGGTGTGCTGGCGCAGCCCGGGAACAGCCGGGTGCTGGGTGCCCAGGAGCATACCTCCTGGGTGCTAGGAGAGCAAGCCAAGCTGTTCCCATCATTCAGGCCAGGCTGGCCCCACCAGCTCGCCTGCATGGCTGGTGGCAAACCCACCCCAGGCCGCCCCAGGCTCATTCACCAAATGGCCAATACTCAGTGTCTGCACTTTCAGGCCAGACTGTGGGCAGGGGAGTAAAGCTGGGCACTGGCCTGGGGTGGGGGCATGGACGGCGGGTGGGTGGTTTGGGGCAGGGTTCGTCCAGCCATGGCTCAGCCCACCTCTTCCAGGAGGCCCTCACTGACTGCTCTTTTGGAACCTCCCTTTTCCTCGATCTCTCAGTATTACAACTTGTCCTCAGCTCCTGAGTGGGAAGAAAGCTTATGTAGCTTCAGCTGGGTCTAAACCAGGGCACGTTTGAGGGCATAGGAGGCGAGGCGCTGTTATGAATCACGTGGCAGCATTAGGTGGGACCCAGAGTCACGCGGTCGCCCAGGTGCGGTTCAGCCGTTGGCCATTCAGGGACTGCCTTCTCTGATGATGTCTCTTCTTGTCAAATAAAACAGACACAAATAGAGGGAGAGGAAAGAAGGGAAGGGAAATATTAAAAGGCAGTCTCCCCCCTCCCTGCTCGCTAGTGCAGCCCCAGGTGCCCCCCTGTAAGGTGGGGGTGCTGGCAGCAGTTCCCACAGGGCCACTGTGAGGACCGGACAGGGCGCAGTGCACCTCGCAGGCGGCCAGCTGTCGCTGGGAAGCGTCCAGTCTTCCATCCTTGCCACACCAAGCTGGTGTCAGGCAGGGTCCCTGAGGTGCTGGCCGCTGCCTCTCTGGTCTGCACACAGCAGGTGCTCAGGAGACCTTTCTAGAATGGATGGATGGGTGGATGGATGGGTGGACGGACGGGTGGGTGGGTGGATGCTTGACCAGGCAAAGAAGGAGTGAATTGGGGTCTCCTCTCCTCCCAGGCAGGCCTGGAACCTGGCCCACGGGCAGCAGGCTGCCCAGGCAGGAGTGACTGCTTCTGTCCCCAAGCCCCCCGGGGGCTCCACCGGCACAGCACGGCCACTCTGCATCGCCTTCAGGAGCCTCAGGCCCCTTCTCCCTCCCCGTCCCAGCAGGGCAGGGAAGACAGGTCAAGTGGGTTTTCAGGCCAGCTGCTCCCTACGCCCGCCCTCTGGGGGCTGTGTGTGTGTGTGTGTGTGAGTGTGCACGCGCATGCGTGTGTCTCTGTGTTCTTATGCAAGCATACATATGTGAGTACATGTGTCTGTGTGCATCCGTGTGCACGTGGGATGCTGAGTGTGTGTGCCTGAGTGGCTCTGGGAGCATGCCAGTGTGCGTGTAGGTGTGTGTGCACACACAGCAGGCCCAGCAGGCGAGGGGGCCCCTGTGGCTTCAGGCTGAGGGAATGAGCAGATAGTATGAGGGTCTGAGGGGTGCGGACGTGACAAGTCTGACCTGCTAGTTCAGTGGGGGTTGGGAGGAGAAGGCCCCTGAGGCCAGCTTTCGGGACCCATCCTCCTGGCCACCCTCTGCTGCCCCGAGGCTGGATGGCCCCTGTCCTCGGTGGGGTAATCCCTCCACCCCCGTCACCTTGGTGAGGGTGCCACCCACCCTCCCTTATGGGAGCTGAGAGACCGTCCAGGCACCCCTTGCACCCTAGCTGTGGTGTGAAGTGGGGTCTGGACCCGCTTGACCTGGGTTCAAATCCCAGCACTGCCACGTAGAGCTGTGTGCTCTGAACGAGCCACCACACCTCTCTGGGCCACTTCCGAACATAAGCCTCCCAGGCCAGAGTGCTGAGGATGGAGCGGGTCTGCATGTGAGGCCCTCAACTGTGAGCGCTGTCAGCACCCTGACCATCACTGTCCCCGTTTTCACTGCTGCTCTTGCCTGGGAGCACTTGAGACCCAGAGTCACCCCTTGGACGACCCTCAGCCTACCTCTTCCAGGTGGGGAGAAATGCAGGAATCTCAAGATGGAACAGGGAGGACCCCGTGTGACCTTCACCGGGCCAGGGGGGCAGGGGCAGCCCGCCAAGGTGGGACACAGCCCCCTCTTCCGGGGCAGAGTGACTGCTCGGAAACCGCTGGAAGGGCCATCCTGGGGCAGCTCCCTGCACCCTTCCCCGCCCCCAGCCTCCGGGCCCCCCTCCCCTGACCCAGTGAGGTACAGGCAGCTAATGAGCATTTATTAAGCACCTACTGCATGCCAGCTTTCAAGTCATTAGCCTTAGTTTACAGATAAGGAAATGGAGTCTTGGAGAGGTGGGAGATTTGCTCTGGGCTTGCTCCGGGCTTGGGACCAGCCCAGCAATTCCATAGCAGGAATTCCTGCCAGGAACCAGCCTCCAGACTCTGAATCAGCCTCCCTCCCAGCTTTCTGGGCCTGAGCAACTGTCCCCTGAGCCCTTGGGGTCCCCAGGCGTTACTGCAGCCCCTCCCCCACTACAGAGCCCGCGCACCCCCTCTGCGGCTTCTCTCCCCCAGCGCCAGGACAGAGCACAGCGAGATGGCTGACAATCCAGTTGCACAAACCAGACCACGTGGGCAGATCTGTGCATTCTCTGAGCCTCAGTTTCCCCACTTGTAAAATGGGGATGGCCAGGGATCCCCATCTTCCCCAGTGTGGGAGGGCTTCCTAGGGCAGAGGGTTGGCCCGGGTCCCTGGGCCGTTAGTAGAGCTCCTGCTGCTGCGGCCCTGCCCTTTGGCCAGCAGCCCCGGCCCCCATCCTGGAGGACTGCCCTGGCCCCCAGGGGTGGGTCTGGGTGAGTTCAGTGGCTGGGGGGGCTGGTCTGACCGCCTAGACTCTCCCTAATGGCAGGTTTGGACAGAGACAGAGCCGGTGGCCTGGCGGTGTGGGGTGGTGGCTCTGCTCCCGCCCACCGTGTGGTCCCAGTGGGACACGTGAACACAGTCTGGCTCTGTTCTCGGAGCTGTGGGAGGCGGGCTGTTACCGCAGGAGCCAGGAGCTGGGGGTGAGCCCAGAAGCAGGGGAGGACGGCGGATGTCTGCGCCTTCACCCCTCAGCGCCAGGCCCTGCCGAGCCACAGGTGCCCCCGCGGCTCAAGAAGTGAGAGGGCGCATCCTGCCGGGCGAGGGGGCCGCTGCGGGGGAGCTCAGGATGGCAGGGGGCGGCTTCGGGGCAGAGCTGCCCTCTCTGCTCCGGGGAGGGGCTGTGTCCAAGGCAACTGAACAAGACCCCCGTCTTGATACGCACGCCCCCCCCCCCACGCCACTGCCACCAGAGCTGTCAGTCTCCTGGCTTTCTGGACTGGCCTGCTGTGGTGTAGGCCATGTGCTGCACGGCCTCAGGGGGCTGTTCGGTTAGAGGTGTACATACAGTGGGCAGCAGCTCAGGGCCTCCCTCCCATCAAATGTGGCCACCAACCACGTTTGGATCTTTGGTTCTGAATTCCAGTCACCTTTGATCGTAAGCCTGGAGGGTTGGTGGGGGTGACGTGTGAATGATTGTGGAGCACACATGGTGGGCTGCACATGGCGGAGGGGGAGGTGTTGCAGGAAGCCATGTCCATCCCCCAGAGGATGCCTGGGCATCTCTGAGCATCCGTGCAGTGTCAGAACCTCATGGGAGCCATGCTCACTGCCCCCACCCTGGTCCCTGCCCCATCTCCTGGCCTTCCTTGCCGAGATAGTCTTACCTCGGGGGCTCCCGTGTGCCTGCTGGCCGGACAGAGCCTGGGGAGAGAGACACCAGTTGAAACCTCTCCATCGATGTGACCCTGAGCAAGTTACCTAACCTCTGTATACCTTAGTTCCCTCATCGGGAAAGTGGGCGTAACAGACCTCATACGGCTGATGACAGGAGGTGATGGAAAGCCCCTGGAGCAGGGACAGGGGGTGCAAAATACCAGTTGCTTCCTCTCATGCCACATGCCCTGGGGGGAAACTGTCATCTCTGCTGTGTCCTCTGCCCCTTGGAGGTCCCAGCAGGTGAGAATCCGGGGCTCATGTCTCTTGTCCACCAGGGGCGGCTGGCAGCCGGCTTGGCCCAGCTGAGCCCTGGATTCATGCATACCTGCAGGGTTGTAGGGGGAACCGTCTCTCTCTCCCTCTCTGAGCGCTAGGGGAGAGGCAGAGCCCCGCTGCCTCAGCCCACTTGTCAATGCCCGCCTCCGCCACCCTGGAGCAGAGTGTGTTGAAACTTCTCTGCTGGTGCAGAGGAAACCACACCCTCTCTTGGCCGCACGGCCTTATCTCGGGCTGTCTGCAGACAGTCCTCTCCCCAGGAAGGGGGCTTATCAACCTGGTCATCTGTACCCCAGCGGGTTTGGGAACATGTGGTCAAGTGGCTTTCCCTGGGAACAGCAGGAGGCCAGGGAGGGAGCAGGAGGCCAGTGGGGTTGGGGGCATGTCCCCCTGGCCCTGGCATGGCCCCCTCCTCCTTGGTGGGCTCCAGCAGATCAGGATGGGCTGCGCTTCCAGACTGTCTTCTCAGACTCTGTGGCCTTCCCTGGCCTGGGACTTGGTGCTGTCCGCTTCGGCTGTCTTTGGGCTGGCCTCCCAGGGAGCAGCCAGGGGAACCCAACCTGCCTCTGGACGGCGGCTATGCACAGAGGGTCGAAGCCAGGAAGCCCGCTTCAGGCCGCTCAGGCCCCCTGACATCCCCCTAAGGGCCAGGGAGACCCTGTCTCTCCCTGTCGGAAGGGCAACTCGTGTTGCTCATGCACAGGGGGTCCCTGCTCTCTGTGCCTTCTATGGATTTTCTCTCTGACTCCTCCCATGGCTCCAGCGAGGCAGGCACAGTTATTAACCCGTCTGAGAGACCGGGAGACCGAGGCCTGGGAGGGCCCTTGTGCCCTGTGGCCCTGTACATGCCCTGGGTCTCTGTGCGTGCCAAGCGGGCCCCTTGGGGGTGGAGAACAGCCACCTGTCCCTTTCACCCCTCTGGCCCCACGCCGTCTGGCTACCTTCGCACCGCTCTACCATCGCCTCCCCTCCCCTTGGAGGGAAGTTTTGATAAGTAGCAGTGGGGATAGCAGAATTGGACCCTTCCAACTGGTACACACAGCCAGAGAGTGGACTTGAGAATTTAAATATCTGGGTGTGGATCCCAATGGTGGCACTTACTGGCTGGGGAAACCTGGACAGGCCACCTAGCCCTCCAGGCTATGCAGGGAGCCAGGCATGCCCCCCAGGCCTTGGCTCTGCAGCCAGCCGCTCCCCAGAGAGCCACAGGCGCTCCCCCCCTCCCCTTGGGCCTGTAGGCGACACCCCGTCCTGGGGCTTCCCTGTCCTCCCCCTGGCACGCCCCCGTCCTTCCCTCAGACGGTCCTGGGCACGTGTCACCATCTCTCCTGTGTTTCACTGATTTCCTTGATGGTCACCTATGGTCCCCACTGGCCGGGAAGCTCTAAGAGAACAAGAATTTACATTCTTCCTTGTTCCTCAGAGGCGCCCAGCACCTAGAACAGTGCCCAGCACTTCATAGGCCCTCAATACGGACTTGCCAAATGAGCAAATGGATGGATCAGCGAAAGAAGAAAATGACGAGCTTCTCCGTACACTTCCTCTTACTGAATGATTGATGGTTGCTCACCTTGCTCCTGCAGAGACCTAATGGGTGTTCTTGGCACATAGTAGGTACTTCCAAGCCTTGGCTCCATTCCCCACCCCATGGGGAGCGGCTGCCCGGTGTGCCAGGCCTGCTGGTTCTCGGGATTCAGCCTAGACCTCACCCAAACTGGACCAGCAGCCGGTCCCGTGGGGTGTTTCCTGCCCCCATCCCGCAGGTGCCGGCTCGGGTATTGGGCCCGGAGCCCCTCTGCCTGGGTGTGCGCTCCCTCTGCTGCCCGACCCTGAGGCCTGGCCAGAGCTCTGGCCGTAGCTCAGGAGGTGAGGGAAGCAGGTCTCTGTGGTCATCCTCCTGTTTCTGCTCCTGGAGATGAGACCGCAGCAGGGTCCAGGGAAAGGCCATCAAGACGGGGGCTGGCCTGTTAGCTCCCCTGCCTGGTCTGTGCCTGCTGGGTGCCCCAACCCTGCCAAGCATGGTGGGCAAAAGGGCTTATTTTCCAAACCAGATAGGACCTTAGGTGTTTGGCCTCAGGAAGTCGAAGCATTGTCATTTCCAGAACATTCTGATGGATTATAAGTAATGCAGAACTGGCCAGGAAGTTTTGACATAGACAGACACTGTAGTCCTGAATGACAGCAGGAGGTCAGAGGTAGGGGTCTTGTCTTAATGACCAGCTGGGCACCCACAAAGGGTTAGAGGCACCTGAGGCAGTCTTGGAGGACTTCTCGGAGGATGAGAGAGAGAGCTGTAACTTAAAGATGCAAAGGAAGGTGGTTGAAGTCTTGGAGACAGAGAGAGATACTGGGGGGTGGGGGAGGTGGTGTTCCAGGACATACGTGATTTGTGGGGATGCTGAACCCCCCATCTCCTCCCTGTGCCCCCGGATCAAACCCACTCTTCTGTGGATGAGGAGACCGAAGCTTAGGGAGCCACTGGTGAAAGTCACAAGCTAGATGAGGGTGGGGGCGAGGGGAGGGGAGAGACCCCCTCCCTCAGGCCCAGGCTGCCCCCACCTCCTGGCCACTCCATCCTGGGGGCCGCTTCCCACTCCACAGTCCCCCACCATGATTGAATTAAGGAATGTGTCTTGGATTTTCAGTCTGTGCTCTTGGTTGTACTGTAGCAATTTGAAATCCTGACAGAAACACGGTTAACAAATTGGCTCTGTTTGGTGTGGCCCCGGATCTAATTAGATCTAATTAATACTCACGGGGGTGGGGGTGAGGTCTGCGTCGTCAGCCCCGATCCATCGTCTACCCCAAAAACCAGCCCTGCACTCCTCCCCCAGCCGGGAAGCACCACCTGCCCAGGGGGGTGGGACTGCTCCCCGTTCTCTGCGTTTAATTTGGGGACCTGTGAATTTCCAGGTGTGCGTGGGAACCCACTGGTTGTCTGGTATAGTCTTTGCAATGCATGTTAATGTAAATTTTTTGTGTTGAGATAAACCTCACTTAACAAAGAATTTTTAAGTATTTGATTCAGCGGCATTTCACAGCGTTCACGATGCTATGCGGCATCACCCCTATCCAGTGCACAGACATTTCATGACCCCAGAAGGAACCCCCATACTTGCTAGCTGTCAGCCCCACTCTGCCCCCTCCCCCCCAGCCCCTTAACCAGCACTAACCTGCTTTCTGTCTCTGGATTGGTCTCTCCTGGACATCACATATAAACGAATCTACACTGTGTGGTCTTTTGGGACTGGCCTCTTACCCAGCATGATGTTTTCAAAATTCATCCATGTTGTAGCGTAGGTCAGTACTTCATTCCTCTTCACGACTGAATAATATTTCATGGTCTGGGTAGACCACATTTTATGTATTCATTCTACCTTCTCTAGCTTTTGGCTATAGTAAATAATGCTGTTGTGAATGTTCATGTCATGTTCAAACACCTGTTTTCAATACTTTTAGGTATATACCTATGAGTAGAATCTGCTAGGTCGTATCATTAATTTAATTTTATTCAATAAACGTGTGTAGAGGTCTTACTAGGTGCCAGTTTAGTATTTGTGACATCCCTAAAAGGTAGTTACTGTTAGCCCCCTTTTACAGATGAGGAAATTGAGGTCTGGCAGTCAAGACAGCCAGGATTTGACACGGCAGCTCTCACCAAAGCAGTACTGAGGCCAGCAGCTCCATCTGGCCCTTGGGATGGTGAACTTAGGGTCATTGCCCCGAGCGCTCACTCGTGTTAACCACCCCTCAAAAGGCTACTGAGGTCAACCTGAGGCCAGAGTGTCTGTTCAGAGAGAAATGTCATCCCAGAGCGAGCTAGAGTTGGGCACCTCTCGATGTGGATCCCTCGGCCCCACAGCAGCCTGGGGACACCTTGATGACCAGAGGCCAGGCTGGGTGCATGCCTACCTGGGGCTCCCAACAGCGTCCCCCAAAGCCCGGGAAGAGAGGGCAGCATGTAAAGCCACAGAGCTCCTGCTTTCTGCCAATGCCCCTCCTGCGGTCGGGGAGCCAGTCCCTGCTCATCACCCCTGCAGCCCTGGGCCTATCTCTGAGTACACACCGCCGCAGAGCCTGCAGGGCCACAGGCGGCTCCCGTGCCTTATCTCCCCTGCCTATTGCTCCCTCCCTGCTCACTACGAGCCCAGCCTTATCTGGGCACTCCAGGCCCTTCCTTTACCCACAAACCCTGGTCTCAAGTGGGATGGAGGCGAGCCCCCTTGTAGTCCCAGACTCCGGGGGACAGGGATGACACCCCCATGAGGCTGATCAGCCATGAAGTCTGCACCGCGAGCACTTGTGTTTGAGGGGACACTGAGTGACCCTGCGGGCCCTCAGCTGGCTCCCAGGCCAGGGAGCACCCCGTGGGACACCGGGTGAGCAGGAAGGAGAGAGCCGGGGCTCAGGGGTTGTCTTGTCCACATGTGCGGAAGCACAGCCGGTGAGAATGCTCCCAAATGAGAGCCGAAGTCCTTGAGCAAGGCTCCGCCTTCCTGTGGGCCCAGTGGGAGCAGCAGGGGACTCCACCAGCGGCCAGCTTGGGGGTGCTCACCCGGCGGGCCTGGCGGCACATGGCGCCCCTGCACGGGCACACCGGCCTCTCAGTATACGGCACACAGACTCATATAGGTGCACCCTCATAGACATACGCCTGTCCGCCTCACCCTCGAGCACACGCACGCTCATGTCCATACACGCACACCCTCTTACAGGGCCTCTCTCTG
Organism: Smutsia gigantea; assembly: GCA_032199065.1. Classification (NCBI taxonomy): domain Eukaryota; kingdom Metazoa; phylum Chordata; class Mammalia; order Pholidota; family Manidae; genus Smutsia; species Smutsia gigantea. The sequence goes on from JAVSCE010019063.1 coordinate 15,068, forward strand.
ACACACACTCCCCCGCAAGGCTAGCCTGGGTGACTGGAAGTTTCCAGTGTGACCTCAGACCCCTCTCTCAACCTCTCTGGACTTTCATTTCCTCACCTATAGAAAAGAACCACAACAGTGCCCATCTCCCACACTTACCAGGAGGACCCCATGAGCTCCTGCTGGTCGCTCAGCTGGGGGCCCGCACAGAGTAGGGACTGGACAAGCCATCTGGAATACTATTGCGAGGAAAGATGTTTACCTGTATCCCCGGCCTCTGGGTCTGGCTTTTGCTTTGAGTACAGGCTGGAACCTGTGCTGCCGGCGGCTCAGCCCACAGAGGGGCAGGAGCGCACGGCCAGGCATACGGAGGGAACCTGGGTGCCCGAGAGCCTCCATCTCTGGGGGCCTTAATGGGCCCTCCTGTGGGGACATAAGCATGGATGGAGGAATGCAGCAACTTGGAACTGGGCCCACAAAGAGCAACCCAGGAGGCAGCTCAGAACAGGCCTGTCCAAGTGTTCTTTCTCCACGCCTGGGGGCTCCTCAGCGGGCGGCCAGGGTAGGAAAGGGTAGGAGAGCCGCCTCTGCGGCCAGATGAGTGTGGAGCCCCTGTGTGGCCAGGCGCAGCCAGAGCTGCTTCCCCTCCTCAAGGTCTCACTGGCTGTCACCTTCCCAGCGCCCAGGGCTGCTCCACCAGGTGGGAGACAAGCCTGTTCTTGCCGAGGAGGGCCCTTTGTCCCACACGGGGCGCAGCAGCTCAGGGCACCCTCAGCAGGTGTTTGGGGGGTGCTGTGGGCCAGCAGCTGCTTGCCTGGGGCAGGAGGAGGGGGGCAGGGGGGAGGCACATTGACTGTGTGTCTCCTGGCCTGGCCCCCACTGGCAGAGTCCATCGCCCAGACGCCTGGACAGAGACTCACAGCTGCACAGGGTCAGGGCCAGTGGGAGACCTTGCTTCCCGGCCCCGGCCCTGGTAGTTGGCTCCTGTCGGGTCCCTGAGGGGTAAGGCAGGAGGCAAAGCCGAGACCAGTGGCTTAGGTGGGGCCCTGGCAGCGGAGGGGGGAGGACTACAGACCCCGCGCTGGGCAGGTGCCGCCCCCGGCCCCCACCCCCAGTCGGCCAGGCTGCTGATGGATGGTAATGAGACCCAGGGAGTCTGATGAAGTTCATTTTTCACCTGCGTGTGTTTTCGACTCCCTGCTCTCTCAAGGCTGCTGGCGATCCATCCTGGAGCCCTTCAGAGGCCTCTGCGGTAATGGGGTCATAGATCACTCCCTTGTGGAGACAAAGCCGGACAGGGCAGTGAAGCCATTAAGAATGACCGCTGGTGACCCCTGGGCCAGGATGGCTCCAGCCCCAGCTCAGCTCCAGACAGGGCCTGCCAGGGCCCTGAACTTGGGGAGGGTAGGAGAGGGCCCACGCCGCATTTCCAGGGTTCACGCCCTGAGAGGCCCGTTCCTCCTACCCCCCATGCCCAAGCAGGCGTCACCGTGCCAACCTGTCTGGGGCTCCCAGGGGCCACGTGACAGCTGCCCCTTTGGTCAAGTCCTCTCTGTGGCGGGTCAGGGTTGGTGGGATGCCTGCTTCAAGACCACCCCCACCTCCCACCCTATCTAAACACAGTAACTGCGGGTGGAACCCCTCCCGAGCCCCCCACCTGACAGCCCTCCTGCCCGAAGCCCAGCAGGGGAGCTGGTTCTAAAGTGGGGCAGAAGCCCTGTCCTGCCCGGTTCAAACCCCGGCCCCACTGTCTGACTTGCTGTGCCCGTTCTTACCTCAGTTTCCCCTTGTGTGAAATGGGGTGGTGGCTCATAAGGTTCTGCGATGATCAGGTCCCTCGCGCAATGTGCTCTGGCAGCGCCGGGCACCCTGCACGTCTGGGAGGGAGCCCTGTCGTTATTTTCAGCAGCGGTGTGGTGGGTCTGCAGCATGGGCTCCCATCCCAGCTGTGTGACCTCCCAGGGGCGCTCATCCATCCTCTGGGCATTTCTCGGAGGACGTTGGCTGTGCTTGTTCATGACAAGCCTTGGAAGGGAGCCCCATGGAGTTCAGTGCCCAGGAAAGACTGGGTCTATTACCAGGCGCTGGGAACAGCTCCCCGGCCCCATGCAGCGCTCCTGGGATGCCCCCTCCAGAACCTTCTCCTGAGGTTCTCATCAATAAACTTCGTCCCAAGGGGGTGTTATAGGGGGAGAAGTGGGCCAGAGCAACATTCCTGGAATCCCTTTTGGGCAGCCCCCACTGCTGGCTTTGGCCAGGTGGACTTTGGGAGGGTCTACGGCCCCCACCATAGTCATTCCTGCCCATCTGTGCATCCAGAAATGGGCACCCAAGAGCAGGATCAACTGGCCTCTCCTCTACCTTCATCCTCCCGGCCCAGCTCCAGGGCATGGCTCATCCCCTCCCCTGACTGCCGAAGCCCAAAGAGCCCGCCCAGCGTGGGTAAGTTGAGGAGCCCCCCTGGGATGGGTGGGCAGCACGCTTGACCTCCATCAGAACCAATTAGAGCCTGCGGTGGTCATGCCCAGGCAAGCCGGGCCACCACAGGCCTCTGTGTCAAGCCGGAAATGCACTAGGGAGGGAGGAAGGAAGCTCTCGAGTGCAAGGCTGGGCCGGGCTCACCTATGTGAGCCAAACGCTCCTCAAAGCAGCCCTGCAGTGATAGGGTGTCCCTGTGGGGAAACTGAGACACAGAAGGGTCTGGGGCCCACCTGGTCCACGCAGTGTCACCCACTGGGTCCTCTTGTGCCCCGAGTTCTTGATGGTGGAGTGTGGGGCACTCCGGAACCACCTGAGGGCCACGGGGAGCATTGCAGGATGTTGCCATGCGCTGTCCTCAACTGTGGTCTCTCTAGGTGGCTTCTCTGGTCCAGGGCACCACAGGCTCTCTGCGCAGGCTGCCCGGGTCCTGTGCCCCAGACACTGGGCCTAAGGAGGGAGGAAGGTCCCCAGCACCTGAGGATGGGTGGACGGCTGGATGATGGATGGTGGGAGGGTGGGTGGGTGGGTGGGGGATGGCGGGGGAGTGGGTGAAAGGAAGATGAAAGGAAGCAGGCAGCATCTGGGTGATTTCCTCCCTGACCCAGTCTGACCCCTGATGAGGGACAGTGAGATGTGTCTGGTGGCTCTGTATTGGTGGTTGGATCGTGACAAGGTGGTGGGAAGGTGGATTAGCTGAAACACCTCTAGGCAAGGTCACAGGTACGTCATGAGTCCCAAAAGGTGGAGAAAAGCTCTGTGATGTTGAGGCCCTCTCTGAACCTTGAAATAGCCATTGCTGATCAGGAAAGGAACTTGGTCCCCAAGGCCTCCCAGCCAGATGCCGGGGGGAGAGAAGGGGTGGCCGGCACCCAGGCACCAGTCAGGGCTTGCCTTACGACCTCTGATGCTGTCTGGCTGAGCAGAACCTCCCCCAGGACGCGGCAGGGCTGCAAGGGAGCGGGGAGAGGGCAGTGGGCATGTGTGTTTGCACCGGATCTGCATGCAGGCGGCATAGAACCTGGCTGTTAAGAGCCCCTTCAGGTGGGCCTGGCTCTGCGCTCCGACGTGTGCCCTGCTGGCCTTACTGCGGTCTCAGCAGCCCTACAGTGGGGGGACGACGTCCCATTCTGCCAGCTGAGCCTCCAGGGTTTCCTCTCCTGTCAGAATAATCCTGACACATCTCGGAGCCCTTCCTGCTGAAGCCTCTGCCTGCATTCACCCCTGGAATCCCCCCAACCCTGGGGTAGGTGCTGCTGCCCCTTTTTACAGAGTAAAGCCTGAGGCCTGCGGAGGCCCAAGCTGAGCGTTTGTGTGGATCAGGGCACTGCGGTCTCACAAAGACCCCAGAGGGTCGGGTTCTTTGCCCACCTTACCTGACAGGAAAGTGAGGCACCAGGGAAGCTTGGCAGGGAGCGGAGAGCAGAGCCCAGTGGCTGGGCTGGGGGGGCCATGCTGACTCACCCTCGGGGGCCGCGGAGCCCAGCTTCTTACATGTGCTCCTCTGCCCCCAGAATACTGGACCGTCACCGGCACAAAGTAGGTGCTCAATAAATACTTAGTGTTTGTAGCTTTGTGAGGCCACAGAAGCGGCTCTGCCAGTGGAGGCGGCCAGGCACCATTCGGGCAGCTGAGGGGGGTGCCCAGCAGCAGAAGGGGATGGCGGCTCCTTGCTCTGGAGCCGCAGCGTCAGGGTCAGGTTCCGTCCGGTTTGGGGGACTTGGTCTCTGGGCAGGTAGGGCCGCAGCGTGATAGGAAGGGGAGCCCCCTTGGAGCCCTAATTCCAAGAGCCAGCTTGTGTCCTGCCGTATAACAATATGATAGGTTAGGGTCAAGCTGTGGTCCCATAACTTGCTGGAAGACATTTCAGAACAATAAAGGTGTCTGGGTTTATATCTGCTCATATTTTATCCTGGCTTTAGCCTCTCCCGCGTACTTGCCTTGGATTTACTGTGCGTATATCTTAACGGGTGGAGGTTTGACGCCAGCATCCCGTTGGTGCCTGTCCCCGCCTGCCGGCCTCCAGGAGCCTGGCCCGGCCTGGCCAAGCTCCTGCGCTGGCCTCTGCCTGCTGAAATATTTACCTCTAGGCTCCTCTGACAGCTGGAGCTGTCTCCTGAAGCAAAGGTTATTGGACTGTGAATGTTATGACATTACGTTTTGTGTCTGCACTCTCAAGATGTGGGATGCTGGCAGAATAATAAGCTCTGGGCTGGGCCGGGCAGAGGGGCTGGCGCGGTGGGGAATTGATAGCAGCCACTTTATTACAGCGCCTCCCCGGCTCGCTGCTGGCACCCAGGGGTTGACAGAACAGGGGCCCCAGCCTCGCCTGTGGGGCTGCTTAACTGGTGTGATGCTGTGGGCTCTCCAAGCCCCCCAGCGTCAGCCTGGCACTCTCCAGACGGGCCAGGACCAAACAAGACAACCCCCAGCCACAGTCCAGTGGCCAATGCTGCACAGGGATTATTACGTTCTGGGCGCGGGGCAGGCTGCTTTAGGGTTATGTGCATGTGTCACTCAGGCACACTGCGAGAGATGCATTTTAGTTCCTTTCTACAGTTGAAGAAACTGAGGCACTGAGATAAAGTGATGTAATGAGGAGTGCTGGGGCAGCCATAACAAAGGACACACCCTGGGGGGCTTAAAGCAACAGAAATTTCTCCTCTCCCAGTTCTGGGGACCTGAAGTCCAAGACCAGGGTGTAGTCAGGGCCTCGCTCTCTCTGAAGGCTCCAGGGGAGGATCCTTTCTGCCTCTGCCAGCTTCTGGTGATTTCCAGCCGTCCTCGGGGTCGCTTGGCTTGTGGCTACGTCCCTCCAGTGTTTGCCTTCACCTCCACGTGACCACCTTCCTTCTGTGTCCAAATGTCCCTCTTCTGATATGGACACCAGTCATTAGAGTAGGGCTCACCCAAATCCAGTACGACCTCACCTTAACTCCATTCCACGTGCAAAGACCCTGTTTGCACATGAGGTCATGCTATGGGTCCAGGTAGACATGGGTCTAGGGGGACCCTCTTGACTCCAGTACAGCTGCCTCAGGTCACTGTACCAGATGCTCCTGGAGCCCGCCAGCACTCACCCACAGAGAGTTCTGGAGAACCCCACCCTTCCAGATCCCTGAGCTTCAAAGTGGTAGCTGGCTGGGCCCCCGCTCCAGGCAAGAGGCTGACATCCCTGGGAGCAGCTCCCGCCTGAGAAGGAAAAGTATTGGTGGAGAAAGACCCCACCCTCCTCAGCCTTCCCAGGGACACTTCACTCCCAGGGTCCCCAGCAGGCCGACTCAGCATGGCCCCTCGTGGGCTGTCATCTTGGCTAATCCCACTGCTGTACTCCCTGCTTCCCAGAATGCCTCCCAAATAAACTCCCAGCACTTGAATCCTTGTCTCCGGCTCTGCGTCTGCAGCAGCCCAAACTAAGACAATGCAAATAATAGAAACAATAACAGAACAGCCAGCAGCACAGGCAGCACTGACCCCATGTGAGTCAGTTGACTCATTTAATGCCTACAGCAGGCCTGGGGCAGGGCTTCCAGATTTAGAAAGGAAACCAAACAGAAGCCCAGTTAAATTTCAACTTCAGATAAACAACAAAGACACTTTTGTACAAGTATGTCATCTGTAATATCTGGGATATACTCCTGTTAAAAAAATTGACTCTCTGCCAAGACCTGGCAGGTAACGGAGAGTGACCGTTAATGGGAGCAGGGTTTCTTTTTGCATTGATGGATATATTCTAACATGGATTATAGTGGTGTTTGCCCGGCTCTATGAATATATGAAAAACCATTGAATGGTATACTTAACGTAAGTGAATTGTATGGTATGTGAATTATATCGCGACAGCTGGTACGGTTACAAATTAATCATTGTTTATCTGGAATTTAAATTTCACTGGGCATGTGTTTTACCTGGCAGTCTTGTTAGGGTGTGAGTTCTCCCACTATCCCCAGTTCATAGACAGGAACACTGATGCCCAGCCAGAGAGCAGAGCCAGGAAGTGGTAGAAGGGACAGGAGCCCAGGCCAGTGGCCTCCTTTTAACTGGTAGGGAGTGTTGCCTCTGGGAAGACGGGGAGTCCCCTGGGAACAGTGTCTAAGGCCACAAGGGGAAACTGAGTCCAGGTTGGCTGACGCTGGTAGGCTGGAGGCCCCTCACAGGGATGTCTTTCTACCCGTCCAGAGATGGAGGGTGAGCAGCTGAATCCTGGTATGGCTGGGCCAGAGTCCAGGCTTCTGCCTCTCCTCCCTGCCCCTTTGGGCTTGGCCTCTCTCTTAGGCAGGACTGAAGGCTGAGCAGAGGGAGGAGGACCAGAGGAGGGTGCAGGCCGCCGCTGCTGCTTTGGGCTGTCAGCACGGGGCCAGCCAGCAGTGCTTCTCACAGGCCCACCTGAAACGCTACAGTCGCCTCCCGGAGAACGCGCGTCTAAGGCTCTCCATTCACAAAGGAGTCAATGTGTCAGCTCCAGGATGTCGGAGGGCCTCTAGCTGCACAGAGGCAGAGGGGAGGGGGTGGTCTGCACCCTCCCGGGGTGCTTCAGGCCAAAGGACGGGGTGTCTGTGATGGACACATCACCCCTTTGAGTCCTGCAGGCTGTTACGTCTGATGGCATCATGGGTCAGCCCTGCCTGGCACATGGTAGGTGCTTAGTAAGAGCTGCTGGAATTACCTACATCTTGGAGCTGAGGAGCTGCTGAGGCAGCCGAGAAGGTGTTTTGTCAGCCTTTTCAGGCCCAAAGGCCACCTGTTGCTGCTGAAACAGGGCTGGAACCTTCTGGAACAGTCCCTCTTCAGGCTACTGTGTGATTTGCAGTCCCTCAAAGGCCTGGGACCCACACCCACAAAATAGCAGCCGACTCCCATGCTCTGATCTCTTTAGGGCTTCTGGGACAGAACCAGGTGTCCCCAGCCTGGTGGCCAGGCCTGAGCTGAAGGGTTTGGGGCGCCCACCCCACCCCACCGCACCCCCACACACAGATAGGTGGGCCTCACCGCCGCCAGTGGGTATCAGGGCTTGGCGACCAGCCCTGAGCCCTGTAGTCCTGAGTCACGCCCCCCCCAGGACAGAGAGCTTGGCTTGGGGAGTTTGTGGCCTAATGGGGCTGGGGGGACGTACTTGCCATGGAATGCTCCCCCAGGGGCCTCCCAACACTTCTGCTTATCTACCTGGGAGCAAAAGTGTTCATGAAGTGCCACCATCCCTTGTATCTAGCCAACAGTCCTGTGTACTGCTGGCTTTGGGGTCAGGTTATTGAGTGTCGGTTGCCCCTACCCCCCAGGGGAATAAGCATTTAGTCACCTGGTGCAGGGAGCCGGCTGTCGGGTGGTCCAGGCAGGCTCCCACCCTCCCCGCTGGCCACAAACATCGGTGCGGGTGGGAGCCGGCGAGGGGCGGCGGGATAGGGAAGGAAAGAGGTCGAGGCCTGAGAAATTAAATGTTCATAAATGTAGGCCCAGCACTCACTAAACAGAGCAAAGCCATTAGTGCTCATTAAAGTTTAATGCCTGCTGGCACTCCTGCATGCCGTGGACACTGCTCTGATTTGATGGGTGTAGAGGGAAAAGTCTCAAATAATCTTGGAGGTCAGGGACTTGCTTTCTCATGTTAACATGAAGAGACAGCAGCTTTGGGCCTCACCTACAAGCCCCTGATTTGATGGGGTCCTTGGTTGGCAGGTCTGGGGACGGTCTGCCCATGGGACTGGCCCTGAACCCTTTCTTTGTGGGGTCGCTGGTTTCGTCCTGGACAGCTGCTCCCCTCCACTCCCCTGTGAGGGGTCACCTCAAGGTTCTGGGCCCTGGAGGAGCCCCGTGTGGTCCTCCCTCTGAAATCCCCGGGGGAATCGGTACTAGCTCATTGTCTTAGTAGGAGTGGGAAGGTCCCCCACCTCCAGAACATCTCTTTTCCTGCAGCAAAGTAAACCTTTCCAATCCTGCTTTCCACTTCCTCCAGAAAGCCAGCTTCCTTGGGCACCAAGAACACCCTCTGTGTTGGCCCAAGCTCCGTCAGCACATGGCTTTTGGGCTCAGTGAGGTGGGGGCAGGCTAGAAGGCTTCCTGGAGGAGGTAACACTCAAGTTGAGCCTTGAAGGACATGTGTGGGAATTGGGACAAGCAAGCATGTCGGGGGCGTGGCGGCTTGGGCACCTTGAAAACGGAGGCTGGAGGTTTGGGAGAGGTAGGAGATGCTTAAGAAGGAGGGTCTGAGAAAGATGGGGCCAGCTTGCATACCAGGCAGAGCGTGCACCTTGCCCTGAACCCCTGGTCTGAGAATGGAATGGATTGGGGCCAGAAAAATCTAAGCCAGGATTTCAGCACAGGGTCACCCACCAGTGCATACAAAGGAAAGAAAACACAGGAAAATGATCACATCTCTGCTGTGTTCTCCTTGTGAGAAAGGCAGTGTAGGTCTCCCCATTTCACAGATGGGCAAAGTGAGGCCAACCAGCAGACGTGTCTGCGAGGGGCGGGACAGGAGTGCAAAGGGCTGTCTCAGAGCCCACAGGCCCAGCTAGCTGGACACAGGCTGGCATGTGCACTGGCCAGAAACACTCTGCCAGTGGCCGGGGCCAGCTCTGTGGCTCTGCCTTGGGGCCGGGCACCATGCCCAGCCCTCACCGCAGCGACCAGCTCTGAGCCTCCCTTCTCACCAGGGTTCCCAAGAAAGCCCTTTGCATCTTGGGACTCATCCTTAATAAATGCTCTTCCATCTGTCACCTCCACCCTCCCCTGCCCACACTCTCCAGGGGCCTGCCCAGAACAGCTCCCAAATCATGCATTGCCAGCCCCCTCCCAGCCCCCTCCCAGCTACCCTCTTCCCTCCCAGGCCTCAGCCCCTCTCCCAGCCTGGCCAGGAGCCGAGGAGCCGGGAATAGATCAGGAGAGAGGAAACCGCAAACGCCCAGGCCCTGCAGGAGGGCTGTCCTGGGGAGTCCCACAGGACTTGGGGTTGTCTTAGACCAGACCAAAGACCCCCAGCCTGGGGTCTGCAGGGCTGGCAGCACTGTCCCCAGGCTCACTGTCCACTAGCCTTCAAGGTACTCCAGGGTTTTTCCTCCTTTTTGTCCTGGGATTTCTTACTCTAGAATGTTCTCTAAGGAACTACTAGGGCTGTTAGAGCATCCGCTCAGGCCCAGGCAGCCCATTCCCAGCCTCAGACTCTCCTGCTCATTCATGGCCCACATTCCATGTTGGAAAAACTATTCACATCCCATGAGGAGGGGGAATGTAAGCACAACCGTCCCTCCTGCCCCCCAGCCTTCCCCCAGCCCGTCGGGGACAGTGGGACACACAGCGCAGCCTCTCCTGTGCCAGCCCAGGTGCTCTGATGGGGAACGTGGGGTGGGTTGATGTATCTTGTTTGAAGAGATAGGAAATATGAGGCCACAGGCCCTAAGGCAGACAGGCCTGGGCTTGATCTCCAGGACAGGACAGATCTGATGCAGAAACAGTTCCCCTAATCTCCCCCAGCACCCAGTTCCAGCTCAGCGTGGGAGGGGGGCCACCGTCCTGGCCGCTGGGTGACTGGACGTGTGGGAGCCGCCCTGCCGTCTCTGCACTCCTGCGGTCACCGCCTTCCAAAGGCAGGCCACGGCCAAAGGCGGGCCACCCGCCACCAGGGGCCAGCTGAGGAAATGGGTCGGCCCAGGGCCCGGCAGCTTCTCCCTCCCCCCAGCTTGGAAAGAGGGTGGCTGTGTGCAGTTCGGAACGTCCAGGCCATGTCCAAGCTCTCCCAAGGGGTCAGAATGAACATCTGGGGGCTGCCCAAATGGAACAGGGCCCCGTGGAGGTCAGAGGCCTGGTGGGGCCTGGAAGCAGGGGAGGCCGCATCTGGAACGCTTTAGTGGGGGAAGCGCCGGCCTAGGCCGCTGCCTGGGAGGTTGCTCGTTTCCTGTCTGTGCAGGAGATGGGGGTGCCCTGTGACCCCACAAGGCTTAGGAACATCAGATGAGAAAGAGAGAATATAAAGGGAGAGAAAGGGACAAAGAGACACAGAGCGAAAATTGGGACAAGATAGGGGGCCCGCTGGCCAAGGGCATGTAGGGAGGCGTGGCAGATGGGAAGGGGAGAAGCTGACCCCAGGGCCCTCCCTGTCCCCCCATGAAGGCCTGTGGGGAGGAAGTGAGGCTGGGTTTCCCACGTGCAGGACCAGGGGCTCAGATACCTCCCCAGCCACATGGCAAAGCAGAGGGTTTTCTCCCCTTTCACAGACGGGGCAGTAAAGAGCGGCTCAGAGAGGCAGAGTGCTGGACCCAGAGCCACACAGCCGGCCTCAGAGCCCTGCCCCCGGCACACGCACATGCCTTGTGTCTGCTCTGCTGTGACTCCCGCTCCGCCCCGTCCTGCCGCACGGCAGGTACATGGCATTGGTGGCGTCATGCATCACCCCTGCCCGGAGCATGTGGTCCCCAGGGGCTGGGCTCCCTCTGGCTTCTGGAGCTGTCACGTCCGCATTCACGAGGTTCCAGTCACCTTCTGGGCAGGGAGCCGAGGTGTCTGACTCCGCCCCAGGCCTCCCTGCCCTCCCCGGGGCTCCTGGTGCAGGGGCTGCACCACCTGCTGGCCGAGCAGCCATCTGGCCCGACTCAAGGGCGCCCGTCAGCGTCACACCTTGGTTGTCTTCACACCTGCTTCCCTGGGGACCTGCTGGCCTTGGGCTTGGGGGCTGAAATGACAGGGAAAGGGGCCCTACTTTAATTCAGGTATTTTCCCCTGTGATCCTTCCCCTGGAGCCCTCCCAGAAGAGGCGTGAGGTTTCCCAAAGCAAAGGAGCCTGGGAGCTGTGGCCACCCTTTAGAATCAGCTTCATGAAATCCCCAGGCCCTGGCTCCACCCTACAAACCGGTTAACTCAGAATCTCAGGGTGGGAGGTTCCAGGCCTTAGTGTATCTTCAAAGCTTCCGGGTGATCCCACACGCCGCCCAGGTGAGACCCCGGCTGTAGATGCGCCTCGGTGTTCTGGGGTGCGCCAGAGCCAGGTCTCCGAGGCCCAGACAGCTGCGAGTGGTGTCACCTCTCCATACCTCAGTGTCCTTATCTGCAAAATGGGCAAATAATAGTGTGGGCCCCCCCCCCCCAGGTGATGCTGAGGATCAGCTGCGCTGATGCGTGTGGAGTGCCTGCTGGGGGCCGGCGGAGTGTTAGACGCATGCATCCTCCTCTGTGGTGGAGGGCCCAGGCAGCGAGGAAAACTCAGTCCCGCCCGGGTCTGAGGCCACAGCTTGAGGTGGTCAGATCCCAGCTCCCCTGCTGGTTGGCTTTGGGGAAATGGCGGCAACCCCATCTGTGGCTGTGGAGTGGGGACACACCTGCCGTCTGAGGCTGTGGCAGGGATAGATGGAGGCAACACGGGCAAGAGCTGCCAGGGCTAAGCCAACCAGGCAAGTCGCTGTGTGATCCCGGACCTCGGTGTCCCCAGCCGCTATGCTTGAGGGGCTGGTTTCCGATGCCTGCCACGGGAAGGCGGAACCACACCACTCAGCCTCATGCCAAGTTCTTGGGCCAGAGGAAGACATCCCTTCCTGTCCACTCAGTCCTGCTCAGAGGAGTGTATGTACTTGTATGTAAGCGGGCACATATGTGTGATGTGTATCATGTATATACACGTAGTGCATGATTCTGCATGTGTTTATGGTTGTGCATACACGCACACACTGTGAGATATGTGGGGGTGTAGAATGCATGATGTGCATGTGTACCGGGTATGTGTACGTTTGCACGTGCTATGTGTGAATGTGTGTGCTGACGCATGTGGCTGTGTGCGTGTGTGTGTGGTGTGAGTGTGCATGTGTGATGTGTCTTGTGTGCACACACATGCATGTATGATGGCACTGGGAGCCGTCAGAGTTCCATCTGCCTCAGCTCCTGGCCTTGCACGCACAGGGGGCTGCCTCATCTGAAGGCCCTGTAGCCCCCCAGCCCTGAGCCCTCTCCAGCTTCATGAGCAGGGGCCCACGTGTCTCAGTGTGAAGAATTTGATGCACTCAGGAGAGTATAAAGAATCATACGACCACCCCCACCCCCACCCGGCTCCGGGAGCAAAGCCTTGCCAGTATGGTTGTGCACCCCACCGTGCTCTGCAAATTTCCCCTCCTCTCAGTCCCTGCGGACTTCGGACAGTTTTCTCTGCTCCCCTGTCTCAGTTTCCTTCCCTGTAAGGTGGGAATAATAGCAGTACAGAGCTTTGTCAGCTCATGTTTGCCAAGCACCTGCTGTGTACCACACATTGCCCTGGGCCTGGGGGATACCACAGTCATTGAGACAGACAAAACCCCTTCCTCTTGGGGTGCACGTGCACGCGATCTTGGGAGGAGCAAATAAGGAATGTGTGCACAGCTCCCCGAGTGGCCCCCGCAAGTAGTCAGTGCCGTTCCCCCACCCCCTACTCACTGACCGCTGAGAGGTCACTGCTGGCCAGGGGCAGACGCCAGACCCGCACACCTGCTGCACAGCCCAGATCCAGAGGCCTTTGCCCGGGAGCCGTGGCACCGCAGGCAGGGAGCCTGTTAAGTCCGGCGCAGCAGGCCCGGAGCGCACGGGCACATTCCTGCAGGGACCTCGCATTTTGGCCACACTGAGCCTCCGACCGTTAACAACTGCACTCTCATAACCAAGCCAGCCCTTGAATAATTAATGCTAATTCTTCAAAAGTCAAGAAAAAATATGGAATTATCCACCAAAGATTCTACCACCCCTCCCCACTCTGCTGCGGTTTTGTGATCATCAAATATGGGAAAACAAGGAGCGTGTGTGTGTGTCCATGTGTGTTGTCATGTATATCTATGTGTGTCTGTGTGGTTGTGTATCTTGTATCTATGTATGAGATTGTATATACCTGTGTGTGTCTCTGTGTGATTACGTTTGTGGTTGTGTATTGTGTGTGATTTTGTGTCTGTGTGTGATTGTGAATGTCTGTGTCCATCTGTCTGTGTGTGTCTACGTGACTGTGTCTGTGTGCTTATGTGTCTTGTGTGATTATGTGTGTGTGTCTGTGTGTTTGAGTGTCCGTGCTTGGAGGGAGATGTAGCAGAGACCTGCTTTGAAATACCTGTTTGTAAGAGGAGGTGGCTGGGCCTAAGGCCTAGTTTGAAATATCTAAGTCAGCAGGGTACAAATCCAGAGATTCTGTCCCTCAAGTGACCCCAGAGACACTGGGAAGTGTGAATGGGGAGGAATGGGCATCCAGGGCCCAGGAGGCCCGGCCTTGAGCCCTGCTGGGTGGGTGCAGTCCCAGGGAGGGGGCCGTAGGGGCCCGCCCAGGCAGAAGATGGAGGGAGGCAGATGTCATGCATTATTCAGCACCTCCTGATTTCACATTATTCTCCCTGATACTTTTACAACCTGTCAGTAAATAAAAAGATTCTACATTATTTATAGAAATGGAACAGAATTGGCCGCGAGGATTTAGTACCACTGTTATTAGGGAGTGCTGAAGACCACTGGGATGGGGTGGGGTGGGTGGGACGCTGGGCGGGGGATGAATGTGGCTGCTGCCCCAGAACAGGGGAGCTCGGTGTGGTCTGTCGACCTCAAGGGGTCTACGGTTGCCTGTTTCGGGGCGCCTCCCCCAAACTCAGGTGCCAGGGAAATCAGCTGACCTAGAGGCAGGTGGCTGTCTACCTGACTGGGATCTGGGTCCTGCTGGGGCAGGGGGCCAAGGTGCTGCTTGCCCAGGCCTGGTGCCTGGAGGCCCTGACTGTTGCCACAGGTGGTGGGAGGGGACCACCCAGTTAGAATGAGAGAAAGGGTGGTAGGGGGCCCCCAGGGGCTGAGCCCTCACTGGGGAATGTGCAAGAGGCTCTAATCACTGGCAAGTGTCACAAACACCTACTGTGTACACAAAGCACTCACTGTATGCAGTCCCTCCCAGATCTCCACTGCATGCAGCCTGTCTCTTGTACTCAAGGGGTCGGGCCTCGGGTCCAGGTGGGGTTCAGAAATGGCAGCTGCAGGCAGTTCAGACAGTGAGCATGCCCTGGTCTGGCTGCACCATTCTGCACTTTACAGACTGCCCAGAGCGCTCCCCTGCGGAGTCCTTGTCGCCTGTCCAGAGTGTCAGCACGGAGCTCGTGTGGCTGGGGGCCGATGGGTGACTCCCCGGCTATGAGGGCAGTGTTTCTCAATGGGGGTTCCACCGGCTCTCTACTAGAATGTTAACACATTGTGCTTTCCACGTTTATGGCAGTCTAAATAGAATTAATATAAGCAGATCCTGGTTACTGGACAACCACTCTTTGAGCATTTCTGGGGCCTCAGGGTCATGCCCTCACAGAACTCACCTCAGGGGACAACAGCAAGTGTGGCCCACTGAGCTTCCGAGAATCGGAATCCAGACATGTTGAGAGGCAACTACTTCCTCCCATGTCCTCCAGTCCCCAAGTCTGAGAACCACTGGCCCAGAGAGGGCAAGAATACTTTGCCATTTATCTGCAAACCCAGCTTCCTGAATATAGTAGGTGCCCTGCCGTGTCCAGCTTTGAGTTGGTTAAGAAAAGTCGTCCATCCTCAGGGACCTTGCTGCCTGGTGGGGAAGTTAAGAGAGCCAGTGGCTGCCAAGACTGGGAATGGGGCCTGGGGTCTTGGAGACAGCAGTGGGATGGAGTTGCTCAGAGAAGGTGGCCTCGACAGGGACACCGGAGTGGGCGCCATCCACACAGGCGAGAGGGCAGGCTCGCACAGGACAGTGGGCCGAGGGGACAGCCATGGTTTGATTGCATGTCCGGGCCAGGCTGATCCCGCAAGAGCTGAGGTTGGAGACGGGAGCAGAGGCTGAGCAACTCAGGGCAGTGCTTTGCAAAGCAGGTACCACTGGGACGTCTGCTGGGCGCATTAGCTATCTGCTGCCGCGTAACAAATTACACCAGAACTCAGCGGCTCCAGGTGGCATTTATTATCTATATCACAGCTGCTGTGAGTCAGGAATCTGGGTGCAGCTTGGTGGGTCTGCTTCAGGCTCCCTCACAGGCTGTGATCCAGGGGTCCGCTGGGCCTGCAGTTTCACCCAAAGACTCTCTCGGGAAGCACCCACTTCCCAGTTCACACAGATGGTGGCAGGATCAGTTCTCGGAGGGCTGTAAGACCAAGGGCCTCAGTCCCTTTCTGGATGTTGGCTAGAGGCTTCCCCCGGCTCCCTGCCAGGTGGCCCTCTCCCATGTGGCACAATATGGCGACCTGCTTTGTCAGAGCGAGCCAGCCAAGAAGGCAGGCGTGGGTGCCAGGGAGAGGGAAGTTGCCGTCTTTGCAAACGAATCTCAGAAGCAACATCCATCACTTTGTCCATATTCTGCTCATTACCGGCAAGTCCTTAGGCCCAGGTCACACTGAAGGGGCATGAACACCCAGAGGCGAGTCTTGGGAGACTTGTCAGAGCTGCCCCAACGATGGGCTTAGGAGAACAGAGGTTTTCTCCGTCGGCTGTATGTGTAGGGTTAGTGCACGTGCCTTATGCGTCTTCAAGGAAGGGATAAAATCAGCAGTGTTTCTGCAGAGACCACCCCAGAAATCGCCGGAGATCAGGGGACTGTTACATAAGGAACAGTGGCAGTGGCTGAGCATGGGCTGAGGTGGGGTGCACCCCTTGGCTTCCACAAGAAGGGGTGCTCAGAAACTGGCTGCTGTGGGGCAGTGTGGAGCAGGGGACTCATCCTAATTCCTGAAAATGGTTCCCCCACGGCCCCCTGCCCCTTCTGCCTGCGCAGGAGCCCCACGGAGCACTGGTCCGGGGCTCAGGGCTGGGATGCTCCCAAGAAGCTGCCCAGGTTGTCCAGGACGCCAGCCCCCTGGCTCGCCCGAACTCTGGATGTTGGGGCAGCTCCATCATTTGTGGGTCCCCACGCAAGATGAAAGGCAACCTTGGCTTCCACCGGGCCTGCTACCTGAAGCCAGAGTGGAGGGCCCACTTCCAGGGGGTGGCAGCCTCCCGCCAGGATCCTCCGAGTGCCTGGGTTGGGGCTGGTAAGACAGAACCCGGGGGGAGGGCAGTGCCTTCCCTGCCAACCCACACCTTTTCAATACATCCTGGCTGCTGCTTGGGGGTGGGGAGGGCAGGGGAAGGTGGGGGGCCATCGATGAGCCGAGGCTTCAAGCCCCCCGTGCAGGCTATTGCTTCATTGGATCTGCTTACGAGACAGAACTTCAAAGATGAAATTGTTAAGAATTTAAAGGTGGCAACTATTGAACATTAAATTCCAGGCACTAGGCCCTTGTGTGAGTGTCCTGGGGCTGTGTGATAAGTGTCCACAAATATGGTGGCTTACAACAACACCATCATTGTCTCACATTCCTGGAGACCTGAAGGCCAGAGTCAGGGTCACTGGGCTGAAGCCCAGGAGTGGGCAGGGCCCTGCTGCCTCCCGAGGCTCTGGGGGACCCGTTGCTGGCCTCTCCCAGGGTCGGGGAGCTCCCGGCATTCCTTGGTTTGTGGCCACGTTGCTCCAGTCTTTGCAGCAGCATCTTCAAGTCTGTCTGCTCCCTCTTCAGGCAGCCTGTGCCTCCGTGTGTGCCAAGGCTCCTTCCTCCGCCTCCTACAAGGATACTCCCCTGACTCAGATCTCTAACTGCGGCAACCTGCAAAGACCTTTTCTTTTCTCTGTGTAAGGTAACATATTCGCAGGTCGCAGGGTTAGGGCAGGGACATCTCTGGGGCCATTATTCAGCCTGCCCCAGGCCTTGTGTGACGGCATTGACCACACACTCACCGAGCCAGCCCTGGTGCTTGCTCAGGGGCAGGTTACAAAGCTGAACCTTTGACCTACATGTATGAAATCAGGATTCTGCTCATGGAAGTCCTGGCTTCTGGAAGGCTCCATGCCGTGCCACTGGAAACCCACAGGGAACACCCCTCCATGCTTCTGCTGTTTCTCTTGCCTCCTGGCTGACGCCTGGGGTCGGAGTGCTGGTTCCTGTGTCAAAGCCTGTGCATTTCCACATGCCCTGCCAACCCAGGGTGACACTTAGTGGCTGTCACAGTTTAGCCCCGGAGGGCTGACCCAGGAATGTGCAGGGACACCACGCCGCTTAGCCCAGCTGTTTGCCAAGAGAGCAGGTGCATGGCAGCTGGGGTGTGGCATCGAGACATCCGTCGGGGGTTGAGAGGGTGGGGTGATGAGCGGCGCCACGACCTTCCCCCTGGGAGGAAGGCAGGGGTGTCCCTGGGCCTGTAGGGGACGTTGTTGAAGGTGCGGATTGATGTCACAGTTCCCCGGCTGTCACTCACAAGGACGGCAGCCCACTCTCCCAGCTGGGTTTGGAGCACCCTCTTTAATCATTAGTGTCAGTGACTCCAGGGTGATGGCGGCCCTCAGGCCCCAGGGTCTCCGGACTTCCTTGAGTACATATCAGTAAACTTGTTTGTAGCACACATTTCCAGAATGTGTGTATTTACATGTTACATACATATACCGCTGTCCTAATAGGCTGTGTGCCTTGTAGAGCTGACCCCAGAATAACCATTCAGAAAGGATTCAGGGAATTCTAGCCGTTGCTCCCGGAGCCACATGGAGCATGCCTGCGCTCACTTTGGAGGCCACTGTCTCCATTGGGAAAGACAGCAAGCTGGGCACAGGCTGGGAGGGGGCATCACACAGGCAGAGTTGCTCCCACACACCCAGAAAGCTCGTGTTTCAGGAGCTGCATTAATTGCCAAATGACCGGTGTAGTTGAGTGTTTCTCAAACTTTTCTGTCTGTGCCCTCCCCCGCCCGACACACACACACATGCCTGTGCCCTACACACACACACATGCATGTGCCCTACACACACACACACATGCCTGTGCCCTACACACACACACACATGCCTGTGCCCTGCCTTGAAATGTTGCTCAAGCGACTCTGGGTTTTCTGTTCTGTTTTGTGCTGTGGAAAAAAGTGTGTTGCACCATCCCTAGAGTGATTTCACAACCCCTTCAATAGGCCTCCGCTCACACTTTGAACGATAGAAGTGTGAGGGTTGGGGCCGCAGGGCTTCAGGGAAGGGACAAACCCTTGTGAATGAGATACGGCTCAGTGTTTATACTTGGGAATATTATCTTCTCAACTCTTGGGTCTCCCTGAAGAGGAAGCATGTCCCTCTTGTCTACTCAGGTCCTGGAACACAGGAACTGCTGAATAAAGTGATAGGCAACCAGAAGAACAAATGAATGACCTCGTGACGAGCCCCCGGGGGGGCCAGCAGGCCCCAGTGCCGAGGATTCCTGGCGCTGTCCCAAACCCACGTCCGAGGGATGCAGAGCTGGCACGCCAGGGCAGGGGGGGATCTGGTGCCCAGCCCGGGCTCCCTGGCCCTGCTCCCGCCTCCAGTCCTCGGAGGCAAGACAGCCTACTCCCCGGCCCCATCTCCCGCCAGCCACAGTCCCCAGCAAACCCCCCAGAGCAGCCAGCCTCTGCTGACCCCCGTAATTGGGATCTGCTGTTTGAAAGAAGATTCATACCCTTTGCAGCTGGTGAACCCGTGGAAGAGACAGGGATGGTGGGAGGCGAGGCCCCCGTTGGCCTCCAGAACGTAACGGCTTGTTCCCCTGTCCTGAGGATGCTCGCTGGCGGCCCGGCGGTGACAGTTTTATCGGCAGGCGGGCCTGCTAGAAGGATTGTAGGCTATTTACAGTGTTGAGGCCATGGCTTTGCGAGGAGACAGTTAACATAAATTCACATGATGGATCCGTTATCACTTCATTGAACTTGTGGCGGACCCATCGAAGGCCGAGCAATAACACACTGTTTCCTGGGTTTGCACAGCCCTGGGATACATTAAATACACTTTATTTATGGCTCTCCATCGCTGCACTGTGGGCAGGAGAATGCAGCTTTTGCAACTATCGTCTAATTTTATGATGAGCATTAAAGCCGGGCCTATAATTTGCACCTTTTTATTCATTAGACAGTGGTGCAGCCATAAGTCAAAAAGGCCCGGGGATTTAGATGCAGATCCAGAAGATAAACTATTGACAAGCCAGATGTATTTTTACATTAGAGCGCCTTTACAATAGTTTATGTTGAGAGTGGAATATAAATTGCATTATTAAATATGAACTGCTCTTGGAACCAGTGCTCGCCAGCAAGAGGAGGAGGGGGCTTGGAGCCCGGGGCTGGGAGGAGCCGCCTAATTTCTCAAGGTTGAATGTGTGATTCTGCTCTGTGACTTTTCTCTGTTGGGAGCCCCAGGTGGGAGCAAGTGGCGCGTTGGGATGGAGGAAGCGGGTTCAGACTGACCCACCTCGAGCAGGTGGAAGTCCGGGCCCAGCTCCTTCCAGGAAGGAGGACTTAGTCAGTGGCCAAGGCAGGAGGGCATGTGCCCACTTGCTCTCTGGAGGGACCCCCGGCTGATGGTGGTGATGTGCAGTGCCTTGCTGACCTGCACGATGCCCCTCTGACCCTCACTGGACATTTCAGTGGGTCTCCTTGCTAGGAGTTCGGCAGGGACCTGAGGGCTTCTGGCAAGGACACTTCCATGGGGTCACTGCTTTCTATCCTGGGCTGGCTTAGGGGCCCAGGAACCTGGATATAGCCCAGGGCTTCGTAGCCCTGGTGCTGTTGACATTTTGGGCTGTGGTGGGGGTCGTCCTGTGCACCATAGGACGTCCAGCCACATCCCTGCCCTTGACCCCCTAGATGCCATTAGCAGTCACTCCCCAAGTTGTGACAGTGTCCCCCGACATTGCCTGGTGTCTCTGGGAAAAACGCCCCTGCTCCAGCCGCTGGTGTATCCTGTCAGGCCACGCCGCTTAGCATCCGAAGACCTGAGTTCCAGCTCTTGCCCAGCCCCTTCCCCTGCTCTAACCTCCCGTGGTTCCGGAAAGGCTGGCACAAGTGTGGCAGGATGGCTGCAGGTATCCCACTTTCACTGCCAGTTTGGAGCATCTCCCTGAGCAGCTCTGTCAAGTCTGATCCCCACCCCCCGGGAGGCCCAGGCCGCCTCAGCAGTCACATGCTTCCTGGAAGGCTGGACCCTGAGGCCAGTGGGAACAGATGGGGCTCTGGTCCCCATTACTCACAAGGTTGCAGGAAGGCTAGATTGGGGTTCCCAAATTACAGCATCAGCCCCCACTGGAGGGTTCGTTAAAATCCAGATTACTAGACCCCAGCGCAATGTTTCTGACACAGTGGGTCTGGGTGGGGGCCGGGGTGGGGCCACAGAGGGACTCAGCGGGCCAGGGGAGGTCAGGGTAGGGAAGGCCAGCTGGAAGTGGGCTGAACAGCAGGCATGTGGCTGCCAGGAGGCAAGTTAAGCACAAAGCTGTAGAGATGGGACTCTTGCAGATATGCCCTTGACCGCCAGCTCCTTTACAGGCAGTTGATGCAGCTGACTCACTCTCTTCCCTAGCCCACTGCTCCCCTCCACTCCAGTTTTTTGCCCATCTCCCTCCTAGCTGCCCACCCACATCAACACTTGGCACAAGCCCCTCCTCCTCCAAGAAGCCCTCTTTGATTGCTCCAGCCTCCCAGCAAAGAGAGGGACCACTGTCTGTGGGATATTGGTGACAGGCACCTCCAGGAAGACATGGTCCAGAGCTGAAAGGACAGGTAGCCCAGTGTCATCCCTTCCAGGCCGTCGAGCCAGCACCCCAGCACCGTGTGGAGAACAGGCTCAGACGGGGGACAAGGACCGGTAGGAGCTGTCGCAGTAATCAAAGCACGACACGATGGTGTCTGAGATCAGCGTGGCAGCTCTGGAGGGAGGGCCTGGATTCAGGGTACGTTTGGAATGCAGAGCTGTCAGGATTTGCTGGCGATTCGGAGGTGGGATATGAGAGAGGCCTGAAGAAATCTGCAAGTGTTTGACTTGAGCGACTGGAAGGATAGTGTTGCCAGGAGAAACGGGTTTGGGGAGAGGGAGAGGAGCTCCATTCTGGCCACGTTACGAGATGCTGTTAGACACCCAAGTGGAGATCCAGTTGGCAGTCGGTGCTGGAGTCTGGAGCGCTGAAGGCGGCGTCCTCAGCACACAGATGGCACGTGAAGCTGGGAGCCTGGGGGGACGTCTTGGCTGGGAAGCAGTGAGCCCCAGGGCGTGTGATGGTTGGTGCTGGCTTGGTCTCGGCAGGGGCAGTAGCGAGCACGCAGGGCTCTGTCCCTAGGGATGGCTTGCACCACAGAGGGCGCTGCAGACCACATCAGGGATGGGGTCAGAGGTTAGAGTGCACCAGGCTTTCCCTTGCTTGTAGTGTGTTGCTTCTCAGCCTCGAATGCATGTTGAGCTCACCCAGGGACCTCTGAACCCCTCTGATGTCCAGGCCCCACCCCAGAGATTCCAGTGTGGCTATGGCCTGGGCAGGGCTCCTTGCAGGGGGCGCTTTGAGAGCCCCGGGACTGAGAATGGCTGTTTCAGGAGGGCCAGAGGCTAGGGTGCCAGGCTAGAGCAGCACACAGGACCAGCAATGGTGGAGCTTGCCTGGGACCCCTGAGACCCAGCTGGGACTGTTTGCTCATTCCTTCTGCCTGTGTTAGGGGCTGGGATGCTTACCTGAACAGACAAATCCCTACCCTCCTGTGTCTGGAGGAGTCTGACAGTTACCTTGCAGACACTAAACAGCATGCTCATCACAGCAGCTGGAATAAGCCCAGAGAGAAGGGAGCCGGGGGGGCAGCAAATCCAGCCTGAAATCAGGGTGGACTTCCTGAGGGTGGTGATGCTTGAGCTGGGCTTTGAAGGCAAAGGAAGTTCTCACATGGAAAACTGGAGAAGAGCATTCCAGACAGAAAGGGCTTGGAGACTGAAGCAACATGTCCACAGGGCCTTGAGGGGAGCCATGCAGCTGTCCAGGTGCTGGGCAAGAGGCTAAGGTGCTGGTGAGACAAAGCCTTGGGGAGCAGCAGGGGCCCAATCAGGCAAGGCTTTGGGCACTGAGGTTGGGAGGCCAAATTGAGGTCTGAGTTGCTGCCAAATATGGGGCTGTGATGGGTGGGATAGTGTCCCCCCAAAATGCACATCCATCAGAACCTCACAATGTTACTTTATTTGGAAATGGGGTCTTTACAGATGTAGTAAATTAAGATGAGGTCACACCACAGTAGGGTGGGCCCTGAATCCAAGACTGGTGTCCTATAAGAAGGCCACGATGTGGCTGGGGTGGCCGGCAGCCCCCAGAAGCCGGAAGAGGCAGGAAGGACCCTCCCCTAGGGCTTGGGAGGAAGTGTGGCCCTGCCCACACCTTGATCTTGGCTTCTGGCCTCCAGGCCATGGGAGAAACATTCCTACCTTTGTAAGTCACCCACGTTATGGCTCTTTGTGAAACTCAGAGCCGCAGCCCATGACTCTCACCGTGTCTTATCTCCCCTCATGTAGCCTCAGAGGAACTAGGGAGAGGACATGTCCCAGTGCATGAGTCCCAGATGTTCCAGGCCTGGGCTCTGCACCTGTGCTCTGCATGCCCTCTGTGTCTCCCCCGGCGCCCCTGCTGTGTCTGGCCGATTAAATTCCCCATGACTGGGTGCCCACCAGCCCATCACCCTGTTGCGGGCGGCTTTGGGGCTGCCTACTGGGCCCCCAGGGGGTGGGGGTGGGGGTAGACCCTGGCGTGGCAGTGTCTCGGGCCTCCACAAGGGGGCGCCGCTCCAGCAGGACTCCCTGCCCTCTCTGGTTCATGCCATTTTGGTTGTGTCACCTGACCCTCAGAGCCTCAGTTTCCTCTTCTGTCAAATAGGAATAATGGTAGTACTTACCCAGGACGCGTTGGGAGGATTGGAGGTGGTATACATGGAGTGTTTAGAGCTGCGCCCTCAGGCAGTAAACACAGAGACGTGTTTGTGAAATAAAGAAAATCTGGAAGGGCAGCTGGGCAGCTGAGGGGGCAGGTAGAGGCCTAGGTCCGTCTTGGAAAAGGTTCCCCAGCCGTCTGGGCCCAGTAGAAGGGCACAAGGGGGGTCCATCTGGCCTGGCCTCAGGTCGTGGGAAGATGGGGGCCCCGGGCATCCTGCCAGGCGCCTGCTTTCCACAGTCGCTCTGATTCCTCTGGGGGACGCACCCCGAAAAAGAGCACAGCGAGTAGACACTGACCACCCCCTCATTCAGGGAGGAGCAAACTGAGGCACAGAGAGGCCCAGGGCCTGGCCTGAAGACACCCAGCCCGAGGTCCTGACTCCACTGGCCCTGTGATGCCCTGTCCGTAGTATCTCATTTAATCCTTGCCTGGAGCACCCTGTGACATGGGTACCCATGAAGCTCCACATTGTATAGCTGATGCCCCTAAGGTCTAAGGAGGCCCACAGGCCTCAGGGACGATAGGCTGGAGAGCTTAAATAGCAGTTCCCAGGCAGCTCATTGGTTATTCATTCAACAAACAGTTGGGCAGCTTCTGGATGGGGCCTACCTTCTGACCGGGTTTCCTGAACTATCTGCTGCTTTTTCTGCAGACGTGCCCTCGTGAATGGTTTCCTGGTGGCTGTGTGTGCGTGCATGTGTGCGTGCGTGCGTGCGTGCGTGTGTGTGTGTGTGTGTGCGAAGGCTTCTTGCAGGCCGGGCACCACACCCTTTCCACACATGCCACACTTGGTCCCCCAGCACGTGCACAAACTGGGCATTTTTATCATCACCCAGGACGTCCTTGCTGAACACCTCCCTCCAGGGCACCTTCCTGTCGATTCACAGCACTGACCGTTTCTTTGTACGGATACCCTGACATGGAGAAGGTGGGCCTGGCACCTGGCAGCCACCTGTGGACCCCGTGCCCACCGTCCTCCAGGCTGTGGAGGTCTGGCTCACCCCCTCCCCATCTCCCACCAGCTGGGCCGTGATACAGCAGCAGCTTCTTCTAATGGGTTAAGTGACTTTGCTCCAGACACAATCCCGTTTACATTATTGGCATGAATAAAAGATGAATTCTGCTGGGGTGGCTGTCAGGATCCCGCACACTCCCGGCAAGACTGACAGTAAGAGGCTCTGTGGGGAAGGAGCCGGGAGGCACCCCCACCAAGCCACTAAGTGAGGGATGCCAGCTGCCTCCAGGGAGGCCAGGGGGTGCTCAGGAAGGCGGGAAGTTGGGGGGGGCTGAGAAAGGAGAGCAGAGGGGCACTGCGCTGTGGCCCAGGCCCACTGTCCAAATGCTTACTGAACGGCCACTGAGGCTGGCATTGTTCTAGCCAAAAAAATTTAAAAAAATAAATAAAAGGTAGGCAAGGACCCTGTCCCTGCCCTCACAGAGGGGCATGGATAGAAAATAACTGTGTGCACGAATTAGTACACGAAGCCAGGCTGGGGGGTGATAACATCTATAGAAGCAGTGAAGCCAGGGGAGGGGAGGGGAGGGCCAGGGGGTGGCGTCCAGCAGAGGGCAGTGAAGTAGCAAAGGCCCGAGGTGGGCATGTGCTCAGACACTTTTGAGTCTGGGGCCAGGGAGGGGTGAGGTGGTGGAGGAGCGGGGCCAGGTCCCACAGGGCCTTGGAGGTCCCCTAGGACTTGGGCTGCTTTGCTGCGTGGGGTGGGGAGAGGCCTTTCTGGTGAATGGGGCACTGCCCTGGGGCGGACTCGGTGGACTCTGGCACATAGGCTTTGGACACGGGGCTGCTGGAACCTGCTGGCTGCTCATTAACCAGGCCTGGCCACTCTGGGCTCCTGCAGGGCAGGGCAGGGCACCCCACTCGCTCTCCCAGCTGCTTTATCTTGGCAACAGATTGCACAAACCCCAGAGCTAATATTGAACTTGCCTGGATTTTAAATAGCAGCTGTAAACACCGTTGCTCCCAGGCCCCAGCCCTCTGATCCCTGCCCAAGGGGGCACTCAGGTGCAGCTGGCCCCAGGCACTGCGTGGGCAAACACCACAGAGGGCGAGGGGGGACGAGTCAGTTACCCAGGAACCAGACTTTGAATCCTCTGACCCGCCCTTAAGGAAGGAAGATGTGTCTGTGGGCTGGAAATGGCCAGCAGGGACCTTTCTCTGCAGAGAGGGGCAAAGGTCCCAGCCAGGCTGGGGGGCCATTTCCAACCCTGCATGGACATCTTGCTGAGTAGCGTCAAAACCAGGCCTTTGCCCGCCCCGCTCCGGGCTCCCATGGCCAGGCGGTGGGGTCAGGCCCCCTCAGAGTGCCCTGCTGTGCCCACCCCTGCCCCGGGCTTCCGCGCCTGGAATGTGGCCTTCTTCTGCTGTCCCTCAGACTCCCAGGAGCACTTCTCCCATCACCCCAGGCAAAAACCCACCTGCAGGGCTTTCCATCCAGTCACTCTGGGATGGGCCAGGCCTCAGCACATGCCTGTGGGCCCTGGATGGTGAGTTCTAGAATGCCAGGGTTTGAGAGGGGTTGCAAGAGAGGAAGTAGATCGGGGCGGGCGGCAGGGTGATGGGAGGGCTGGGCAGCATCCTTCCTCCACCAAGCTGACAGGACTGGTCTGTCCTTCTGCCGGTGGCCCGCCTGCCTCCCCGCCCTTGCGCCAGCCCTTTCCTCGGCCTACAGAGCCCCTCACCCCTGTGCCTGCTTCCCGGCCCAGCTCACAGGGCAGGTCCCCCAGCCCCAGTGTCGGCCCCAGCTGGGGAGGGCTCTGAGAGTCCCTGGGTGGCACTCAGCCCCGGCACCTGCTCCCTGCCCCAGGGGCTGAGCTGGGACACTTGTTGGTGAGGCTTTCTGCACTTAACCTCTGTCCGGGCTGAGACCCCAAAGACCAGAGACCCATCCTGCAGCGCTCTGCAGTCCTGTGGCCAGCATGCTGTTTGGAGCTGTTGTTTAATCAGATGAGAAATATTTTGTGGCCTCTTGAAGGAGCCCAAAAGGCCGCCCTTATGTCCCTAAGAATGACAATTCCCACTCACCCACGCCTCACGCGGGGAGGATGTCGGTGCCTCTGGGTTCTCTGTGTGGTGAGACCCCTGACCTCACGGTGCCAGGCCAGTGTTCCTGTCGGAAGTCCAGACTTGAGGTTCAAGGTCAGGGTCAACGTTCAAGATATTTCACCTTTCTGCCCACGACCCCTCTTTCCTCACAGAACCAGGGGTTTCTTGGGGAGAGGCCAGGCTTCTGGAGGTAGTTTGCTGGGGCCTGGGGCTGCAGGGTGGAAGTATGTCAATATTTTAACAACTTTCCCAGCTGGACTAAGTGGTACAAGCCGCACATTGACAGGCCAGCCAGTGGGACCCACCTGGGTCGTGCAGTCCAGCCCTCGCCCCGCTCTGCACATCAGGAGGCTGGCCCCTGGGGCCTGGCTGCCCCCCAGCCTCCATCCCTCCCTCTTCCTTCCCAGCCCTCCAGGATCTTGCTGAAATACTTTAAAGCAATCTAAAAGTAATTATCGCGAACAGGCTGCTTGGGAACACCTGCTCCATCCGTCCCTCGGAATGGCTGATGTGCGCACTGAGCCCTGGCAGGCGTTGGGCTCCTCACGTGTCCTGAGACACCAGATGTGCCCGCGCCCCAGCGCCCCGCTCGCCCCCGCCGCGTGGCACCGCAAGGGCCGCCCAGGCCCGTGTTTCCAGCACAGCTGTCACTTACAGCGATCAGTAGGAAAATCATCACCCCACGAAGTCATACATATGGAACATCATATTTGCAGAATATTTATTTTAACACGTGTCAGGGCCTCCTCGGGCTTCAGGCAGAGCCTCTGCCTCCTGTACAGGCAGCTGGAGCAGGGCTTCCATCCCCAAGGAGAGTGGGGCCGGCAGGGGGCTGGGCTGGGCTAGGAGACCCCAGCTGCACACCCAAGGCTGGGGTTAGCCCCGCTTGGTGCTCTGGGGCAGGGGCTCCGTGGTGTCCCGTGTCCCTGGATGCTCCTGAGTCGTCACAGCTGTTGAACGGCTGCCTGTTCTGCACCACCTCGGTCAGGGGCCAGCCAGAAGTGGGGACCCCATGAGGCATTTCAACAGAGAGAATTTAACACAGGGCTTTGGTGAAACAGGTGTTGGACGACTGACAGGTAAAGGGGGACCGCAGGTGACAGAAACAGTAGCTGCAGGAAGCATCACGCCCCCAAGGCCCCGGGGAAGAGGCTGGGGTTGCTGGCAGCCAGAAGCTCGGCAGAGGAGGGAACACAGAGCTGGGAGCCAGACCTCCGGGGGCTGGTGCTGGGGGCATGGGGAGAAAAGACAAGCTGGACAGGGGGTCGCTGGGCCGTGCTCTCGAGACAGAGCAATCCTGTGGCATTCGAGGGTGCCTGGTACTAGGAAGATAGAGAACTGTGGGCACAAGGGGCCCTTAAAGATGCCGTCCCCACCCCACCCTCCAAGGCTAGCCAAGCCAGCTGGCCCGACCTACCTTCTCAAACCACGGCAGCCCCCATTTGTCAGCCTGTGCTGGGGGCGGTCTTATCTCCTAAGCCTCTCCTGCTAGGAAGGAACAGTTTTGTTCCCAAATTACAGAGGGAGAGATTGAGGCTGAGAAGTAAAGGAACTTTCACCTTGGCCAAGAATCCACAGCAAATAAGTGGCAAGCAGGAACGTGGACTTCCTATACTCCAACCTCCTCAGGCTAATCTAAGTAATATCTTAGACGCATCCCTTCTTAGAGATGGGGGAACTGAGGCATGGAGGAGTGAGGTCACCTGCCCAGCGTCGCTCAGCTAGGCAGTGGTAGGGCGGGATTCTAACTTCAGGCAGTCCTGCTGCAGACTCTACACTGTTGGTGGCTGCTCTCTAAGAATTTGTGGAAAATGGGTGGATGGATGGACGGATGGATGGATGGATAATGGAAAGACAGACAGATGGAAGGATGGGTAGGTGGACAAATACACAACAGAAAACTATCCCCTTGGCCTGAGGCGTTAGCAATCCCAGAAAGCATGCTGAATTCCCTCTTAGCCCACTTCCGGAGGCTTGTAAAACCTCATCTTTTACTTTCAAGTGAGAAGTGCTTGAAGAAGAGGCTAGGGAGGTAGGACAGAACACGGGCTGTGGTGTGTCCCGCAGACCTGGGTTTGAATCCCGACTGCTCCCCTTACTGTTGAGTGACCCTGGAGCCTCAGTTGCTCACCTGGGAGGTGGAGCTCTGAGCTGTCCGCCGCCTCTCATCCCCACCTATGAGCCAGGACGTCCCAGGGGGAATGGGTTGGGCAGGTGTTTCTGTGCATGCGAATGTATAACATATGAAGCATGTATTATGTGTAATACAACCACAGCTCTAAGGCTGTGCCCACACACAGCACACACACACACACCCCAGTGCACGCACACCCAGCACGCTAATGCTATGTAACTTCTGAAAGCATAACGGAGCAGATACATGTGGGCGCCTGCATTCCTGCGACATGCACCTGTAAACGGAGCACGGAGAGCCACCTGCGTGGGGACACAGTGCACGACACCTGCCTTCCCATGACACACAACTCCTGCCCTAATCAGCATCTGGAGCACCCCCAGGGGACACATTCTGTCATGGCTATGAGCACAGCACATGTGCTGGTACATGACACAGCCGTGCCGCACACCCAGAGCACCCCAGAGGGACAATGGTGCTTCACCAGGAAAAGGGCCAAACTGCTGCCTAGAAACAAGCCTCCCCACCCTGGAAGCTGTGCTCACAAGGAGCCAAGAACCCTTTATTTATCCCCATGGGGCTCTGGTAGCAATAGGTGGGCGGGAGCAGCTGGTTACATGTGACAGGTGTGAATCTGTTAGGTATCCTCATGTCCTTGTTCATAGAACCTTCCTGTGGCTCCCATGTAACTCACTCTGGCCTCCAGGCTGGTGCGATCTATCGTGCACCATGGTCCCATCTCTGTCCATGTCTCCCTCCCTTACTCCCTCTGTTCCAGCCACACTGGCTCCTCCCTGGCCTCAGACACACCCCAGGGCCTTTGCATTTGCTGTTTCCACTGTCTGGAACCCCCTTCCTACTCACATGTATCTGCATGATTCCCGGCCTCCCATCTTTTCACAGCACACCTCCCTCGAGGCCTCCCTCCCTCCCTGGAGCTCTCCATCCACTTTCCCTGCTCTGTGTTTCCCCAGAACTCTGCATCACAGCCGACATATGCACAGATGTGTGTATTTGCTTATTATCTGTCTCCCTGCAGGACTGTCAGCTCCACCAGGGACTTGCTACTCCCCGGGCTGTGAACAGGGCAGGTGCATGGTACAAGCTGTAGAGTGAGCAAATGTTAGCAGATTTCATTCATGCCTCTGTCTCTCCGTTTGTCAGTCCTCCCTGCATAGATTGGGGGCCTAGTCTGAGCTCAGCTCTGTGCCAGCTGTGGGGCAAGATCATAACAATAACTAGCACTTTCCAACACAACATACCAGGTGCTGGGCTAAGACTTCACAACGTTGGGGAGCATGAAACCCATTTTGCAGATGAGGAAATAGGCACAGACCTTTGGTGAAGGATAAAGTCTGGCCCCTCACAATAGTTTAGTGCAGTAAGACACACAAATAAAAAGACAAACCATGACAGTCAATGGGGATAGTTGTTGGGACCCCAGGAATGCCGCCTGTGTGGTTGTAAGCCCCAGTAAGGATGAAGAGCACCCAACAGAAGTCCAGCCACCTGCTCCAGGGCACCCAGTGTGGCAGACTCCAGGAGGGAGAGGTGGGGACTGTGCTAGACGGGCAGCTGAGGGGCCCGGCCTGGCGAGTAGATGGCAGTATTTGCGCCATACCTGGGGAGCCAGGCCAGGGAGGAGGGGGGCCAGCATGGCTGGCGGGCAGTGGCCCATGCAGTAGTCACCCGGGGAGCTTGACAAAATACGGACACCGTGCTACCACCCCCAGAGTGGCCCAGGTGTTTGGTCCAGGGTGCAGTCAAGCATGGAGCTATGGCAGTAGAGGGCATGGTTAGAGGAATTTTTATATTTGGGTCTGCTTGCATGACCTCCGCCCAGGTCAAGGTCTACAACAGCGCCACTCAGACTTGAGCACGCATCAGAAGCCCCTGGAGGATTCTCCAGGTGCAAGCTGCTGGCCCCAGACCCTGGGGCTGCTGACTCAGCGGGTCTGGGGCAGGGCCTGGGAATATGCATTTCACACAAGCTCCCGGGAAATCCTGCTGCTGCTAGGAGATCCCACTTTGAGAACCAGTGACGAACCTCCCCAGCCCCCAGAGGGCCCTGGGCGTGACGATATTTAAAAGCGCCTCCAAGAGATTCCCCTGTGCAGCTAAGGTCGAAAACTCCCGCCTTGAGGGGCAGTGCTCAAACCCTCCCAACAACCCTCATAACCCAGGGATGCCCATGTGCAAAGCCTCCCAGACTAGCCTGGCAGGGCGGCCCCGCGAAGGACACAGAAGAACCAGAGGAAGGGGGGGGCCACGTGGGGTGCGTGGAGGTGTCTGGCAAAACCCGGCACTTGGCCCCGTCCATCAGGGGGCAGCTCGGTCTGCCACACAGCTGATTGGTGCTGCAAGAGGGCATATGGCAAAATCTTCGTATTTTTCAAGAGAAGCCAGAAGTCCAGATTTTTCTGTCAAATCTGATTTTTAAATGTTGGCATCAAACGTGGCTGTACGATTCTTACATCACCGCAGGACAAAAGCCGCACAAAGCCCCAACCGCGGTTACAGGTCACATGTGCGGCACTGGCTTCTCTGATCCGAGCTCCTGCTGGCCCCTGGCCTGATCCTTCAGGGGATCAGGGCTGGGAACAGGCCTCCTGGGTGGTGTGGCATCTTCTCTGGCCACACGACCCGCCTCCCCTCCAGGCTCAGAGCCCGCCCACCACCCTAGGTGCCCAGAGCCCCTCAGCCCCAGCCGCCCACACACCCTCTCCTGACAGCTTTATCAAGCCTCCAGCCTTCCCGGGCCCATTGTTCCTGACATCTGTTTCGGTAAGTGATTAATTGCAATTAGCTCACGGTCTGAAAGCCCTGGAAGAATACTCAGCAGAAAACTCATCAAGATTAATGAGTGGTGGGGTTGTCAGGAGGGGGCATTGCAGACACGCCGCCACAGCGGACCCGGTGGAGTCGTCGTCGCCCGGGCAGGTGCTGGGAAGTGAACCGGAGGTGACACCCCTGCTCCACGCCCCCAACTTGTCCCTCAGCCCTCCTCCCCCATAAACTACCACTGGATGATTTCTCATCAAGATGCATGAATTACCCACTAATAGGCTATTAATAAAGCCCTTAGAGTGTCATAAGATTAGGTTCTAAGCATGCAGAATAGATTGCAATGCTTCCAGGACACTCTGCATTGGCCACCGCGGGCACGCCAAGACAGGGGAGGCAGGAGGGTGGCAGCCTGGTACAGCCATCCCCTCCATTAGGTGATTTTAGGGAACTGAGGATGCACCTGAAAGCAAAGGTCAGGGCTGTGGCAAAATGGAACCTCCCTTCAGGCAGGACTTGTTGGTAGCTTTTACCTCGCAGGCAGGTGTAGAGCAGGTGGGAGAAAGGTGTCGAGCAGCTTGAAGTATAGGCCTGGTCTGGCATCCTGACCAGGCTCTGCTGCTGCCTTCCAGGGGCTTGAGCCCCTGAGTTGTGTGTCTCGGAACACAGCAACCCACACAGTTGTTTTCAGGTGTGCATGTTCCCTCCCAGGCCTTGCTGGCACACCTGCATGTTGTACCTCGTGTACACCATGCACACGTGTATCATATGTCACATACATTGTTGGGCACTATGGCAGGTGTGATGTGAGGGCCATCTTGCATGCCACCGTTGCTATTATATCCCTCATGTGCCTCCACAGTTCCCAGTATCCCTCCTCCACCCATTTTTAATGATAGCAAGTGTTTATGAAGGGACAACACAGGTCAGGTGTTTACGGTCATTCTCTGCAATGCTTCCAGCAAGGCTGACCACCCCTAAGTTACAGATGAGGAAACTGAGGCTGAGTCTGTTTGAGCAGCATGCCCCAGACACACGTTGGTGACAGAGTCAGGATTGAGCCTGGTGTTCGCCAGGTCTAGGGCAGTCCTGTTGAGGATGGAAGGTCCCCATTTTTATCCTATGCTTTTGCATATCTGCTCTTGGACTCAGATGGTGATAAATCCCCTCGAGACTCTTCTGGGAAGTTGGAAGGAGCCTGGATGTTCTGGGGACTTGGGGATCAGGGTGGCTCAGGCACTGCTCGGGCAGAGCTATTATAGACCATGGGCTGCAGTGTGAGCAAGTAATCCCACCCGCCAGCAGGGAAACACATTCTCTGCTGGGTTTGTATTGCCATTTTCTTTTCCTTTAGCCAGCACACAACCTGAATGAGGTGGCTCTTAGGCCCATTTTACAGACAAAGACACTGACACTCGGGGAGGTTAAGTCACAGGGTCAGGTCACCAGATAAAAAAGCAGAACTGTGATCTGATTGAGCTCTGGTCTGCTTGACCTCAGTCCTTGGGTCCCCTTTTTTGTTCTGACTCCCAAGTCACCTTCCCTGCCCATTTCAGCCTTAGAGAAGATAAGTAGATGCCATTGGCCATGGTTGCTGGCTGACCCCAGGGCCCTCTGGGGCCCGCTCCTGATGGGCTCTGGAGCCCTTCTGCTTGGCGCTGATCTCTGTCTTTCTGACCAGATGAAGGTTGGGTGGATGGATGGATGGATGATGGATGGATGGATGGATAGATGGATGATGGATGGATGGATGGGTGGATGGATGGATAGGTGGATGATGGGTGGATGGATAGATGGATGATAGATGGATGGATGATGGATGGATGGATGATGGGTGGATGGATAGATGGATGATGGATGGATGGATGGATGGATGGATGATGGGTGGATGGATGGATGGATGGATGGATGATGGATGGATGGATGGATGGATGGATGGATGGATAGGTGGATGATGGGTGGATGGACAGATGGATGATGGATGGATGGATGATGGATGGATGGATGATGGGTGGATGGATAGATGGATGATGGATGGATGGATGGATGGATGGATGGATGGATGATGGATGGATGGATGATGGATGGATGGATGGATGGATGATGGGTGGATGGATAGATGGATGATGGGTGGATGGACGGATGGATGGATGGATGATGATGGATGGATGGATGATGGATGGATGGATGGATGGATGATGGGTGGATGGATAGATGGATGATGGGTGGATGGACGGATGGATGGATGGATGATGATGGATGGATGGATGGATGGATGATGGGTGGATGGATAGATGGATGATGGATGGGTGGATGGATGGATGATGGATGGATGGATGGATGGATAGATGGATGATGGATGGATGGATGGATAGATGGATGATGGATGGATGGATGGATGGATGATGGGTGGATGGATAGATGGATGATGGATGGATGGATGGATGGATGGATGGATAGATGGATGATGGATGGATGGATGATGGGTGGATGGATAGATGGATGATGGATGGATGGATGGATGGATGGATGGATGGATGATGGATGGATGGATGGATGGATGGATAGGTGGATGATGGGTGGATGGATAGATGGATGATGGTTGGATGGATGGATGGATGGATGGATGCATAGATGGATGATGGATGGATGGATGGATAGATGGATGATGGGTGGATGGATAGATGGATGATGGATGGATGGATGATGGATGGATGGATGATGGATGGATGGATGGATGGATGGATGATGGATGGATGGATGGATGGATGGATAGATGGGTCAGTGGATATTGGATGGATGATGGATGTTGGTTGGACAGAGAGATGAAGCAGGTGCATGGACGAATGTTGGCTGGAGGAAAGGCTTGACGCTGGGTGCATGTGGATGGATGGATGGATGGATGGATGGTTGATGGATGTTGGTTAGATTAGTAAATGGAAGGAGAGAAATCTCCGGCCCTGTGATGGGGGAAGGATGAGCCACAATGCCTCATATTCCTGGTGGAAAGGGATGAGCCTGGGCAGAAATTCTACACTGTCAGTTTGAAGGACCGTGGCCCAAGCCCTCCCTGTACCATGGAGGAAACGGAGACTCAGAGATGGGAGGGGACTTCCCACAGTCATCAGATCTGTTAGTGGCAGAGCTGGGAACCCCGGCTTCATCCTATAGCATGATATGCCTCCCCCAAAATACTCTGGTCCTTTCCTGCTCCTTGAGCATCACCTAGTGTGTGACCTAGGGGTCACTAGGGTGGTGGCCAGTAGTAACAAAGGTTGTAATCGTAAATATTAGTAACAGCGCATCGTGACTGCTCTTTGTGAACCCTTTATGTGCTCATGTAACTGTTTTACTTTCCCCAGCAATCCAGTGAGGAAGGGCTATTATTACCTGCACTTTACTAATGGGGAGTCTGAGATCCAGAGACGTTGAGCTGTTGGCCCAAGGCTACATAGTCAGGCAGTGTCAGATGGGAAGAATGTAAGACTGGCTGGTCTTGTGCATCTCTGCCCTATCCGTTGGGTTGTGCCAGCCCTTCCCAACCCACCCCACTCCCCCTTGGCACCGTAGCAGGGGGGCTTCAGAGGCTGTGACCTGCACAGTCTCATGGGCTCCATGCTTGGTTTCATGCTCTGGTGTTACTCTCTTTGTCCCCAAAACTCTGAAGGAGCCCTGTTTTCATTTTGCAGTGGGACGCACAAATGATGTGGCTGGTCCTGCCTCACAGCCCACATTCCCTGTCCCAGTCCAGCGGGGGGCCCGAGCTGGCCAAGAGGCTGGCAGGAGGGCTGGGATGCTCTGAACGTCGGGGCACCCGCATAGCTGGGAAACAGGCTCTACTCAGCAGCACCCAAAGGTGGGCCTGGGGTGGGTCCTCCCTCTGCCCAGCCCTGGAGAGCCTGACTGCGCCCCATCCCCACCCCTGCACCCCCACTTCTGCAGGGAAAGTTCCTCCACGCCATGTGTGCTGTCAAGTGCGCCCTACGCAAGCAGGGGCCTAGCACCTGACTTCTGGGCTGGGCGCTGTGGGAGGGCCTGGGCTGAGGAGGGGGCCCGCCGGCTTGCTTTCCTACTGCCACAGCCCCGGCCCCTCCTGCTTCAGGAGATTCGGAGGTCATCTGGGCTTGATGGTGTGTCTGAGAGCCGGAGACACTGTAAGACCATCTGTTAACGGGGGGGAGGGCACTTAAAATTCCCTCTTCTGAAGGTCCTCTCAGCTCTGTCTCTTCTCGTGTGCCTCAGTTCCTCCTATGTGCCAAGAGGCCTGGGCTGAGGTTTGACCCGGGGCCGTGAAGCCGGTGCTGGGGGCTCTGTTATCCCCACGCAGGCAGCTGAGGCCACGGGTCGCGAACCTGAGTACTCCAACCTCAGCTGGTGGGACTGGCTGCATTCCACTCCCTTTGTGGGCTGCAAGGCCCAGGCCTTCGGTGTCCCCAGGCTGCCCGAGAAGACAGACAGGGCCTGCGGCTCCAGGGCCCTGAATCTCAGCCATGTGCTTTGGAAGTGTATTGCGGCCCTGTTGGTTCCACCGGCCCCTGCAGCCTTCCAGAGAGGGGCAGGGAGCCCGGACCGAGGCTGCTGGGCCCCTGCCCTGGCCCTGGGTTAGTGGGGGGCTGCCTGGACTTCCGAGCCCTCTCTACCCTCTAAGCCCTCCTCCACCCCCTCTGCGCGGCTGGGGAAGCATCTCCGGAGGGCATCCGCCTGCCTCATCTCTGCAAGGTAGTTTCTCTTGGCTTGATTTTGCAGAAAGGGAAACAGCCTGGAGAGCTCAAGACACCTGGCCTCAGGCCGCACAGCTAATGGGCTCAGCCCGTCCTAACCCTGAGTTCTGTCAGAGACCGGAGGGCGTTTCCGGCAGCCTGGGCCTCGCCCTGGAGTATTTACAGCTCCAGCTTGCTGTTGAAGGGTGGCATCAAAGCCCCAGTGGAGTGGGGGTATAACCTTTCACATGACTGGGGCAATTTCTTATCTAGAATCGGGAGCGGCTGGGCCCCATACAGGCACCCATCAGAGGGGGGTCTCCGCCCATAGGGTTAAGGCGTGGACCTCATTACCCAGAGGGGCAGATTTGACCTCCCAGGGAGTCCCTGGAGCCAGCCCCAGCCCGAGGCCTCGCCAGCTGGGCCAGGCCCAAACCCCGGAGGGCTTGTGGGCGCCGGCCTCCCTCAGAGGGGAGGGCCGGCTGCCTGGCCGGGGCCCCGCTGGCCGTGCGCCTGGTCCCGGGGGGACCCCCGCTGCAGCCTGCCCAGGATGCAGAGAGCCCGCGGCCCGGCTCACCCCTGCCCTCCGCAGTAGGCGGCCGACGGTGGGGACGGCGGCACAGACCCTGAGTTCCTCAATAGGAGACATCTGCTTAAAGAAGTGGGGTGGGGAAGCAGGCCGACGCTGGGGTCAGGGCAGCGCGGCCCGCAGCAGGCCGCCCCTGCCTCCCCGGTGACTTTTGGCCTTGGAGCAGATGGTGGGGGCGCCGGCGCGGGTGCAGCCGGCTGGCCTTACAAGTCACCACACCCATGAAGTCCCTTGGCGGGGGGACGGGGCCGCAGCAGCCTCCCCTCCCCCGCAGTCCCTCCCCTCCTGGGCCATCTGATCTCCTTCTCTGAGGCCGCCTCTGCCGGGCTCCCAGAGGAGGTGCCTGGGGTCACAGAGGGCCTCTGTGCGCCCTCCAAACAATCCCCGCCCCCAGAGGAAGTGGGGGAGGGGCGGGGAGCGCCCAGGAGACCTTTTTTTTACATGTAAATATGAGAGCTGGCCTCCTGGAAAGACTTTTTCCCTCATTTTTATTTCTAGAAAGCCTTCTGTTGCCAAGACCCAAGGCCTCCTGCTGGACCAGGAGGCTGCCGTCTGGTGCTAGGGAGGAGAAATAAGGAAATAATGCCATCTCGGCACACCCCACCCCTGGGGGGGGCTACACGTTTGCACAGCCAGGCGGGCCATACCCAGGAGGGGGCAGCCACGGTCCATCAGGGATCAGAGCGTAGGGAGGGAATGTGGGCTCCGGCCCCAGGGCTGCCGCCAGCTGCTTGTCACTCCAGGCCATCTCTTGCCCTCTCTGGGCCCCACTTTCCGCACCTGTAAAGTAAATGTGCCCCTGACCCCCCTTCCTTCCAGCTGGCAGGGAGTCCAGGAGTTGCGTGGGATGCCAGCAAGGCTGGACGCCACCCCCAGAGCCAGCAGAGTGTCTGCTCCGCGTCTGGACCGGCTCTGGGTGGGAATCCCTGGCTCTTTCGCTGTGTGGTCTTAGGCGAGTGGCTGAACCTCTCTGAGTCTTCAGTTTCCTAGATCATGCTAGCCCCTGCATCACCTCGTAGGACTGTGCGGGATTAAGTCAGTTGTGGTGTAACATGCCGGGACATACCGAGAACATAGCTACTCAGTACTTCTGCTACCACTCGATGGGGCCTGACGCCTGCTCCCGGGAAGCTGCGCCAGGCCGGGGTGGGGGTCTGTCTCAGCCTCTCGCTCCCAGGCAGCTGATCTCTCTGTGTGCGTCTGCCTTCACAGGACCCAGGGTTTTTGCCTCTGCCTCCCCCAGCACACTGTGAGCCCCCACCTGACACCCCCTTTGTTTCTGCATGCCTCCTGAGGCGTCTGACGTGGGAGGTGCAGTGAGTGGGCACGGCGAGCACGAGGGGCTTCGAGCCCAGCCTGAGAGACCCCACAGCGCCCATGCTCACGTTCTTTCTGGATTCTTGCTCCTCAGGGTGAGGTGGTGAGCAGTGGTCTCCAGAGTGGGAGGGGAGGGGGGCATGTGCCCTCGCCCCGTCCTGTCTGTCCCCCAAGCCCACCCCAGGCCCTAAAGAGTAGGTAATAAGAACCGCCCTCTGCGGAGGCCGCCCTGGGTGGTGGCCTGTTCCAGGCATGGCCCGCTGAATCCTCACAGAACCTTGGAGGTAGGCACTATCGTCCCCTTTTGTGGATGGGGAAACTGAGGCCTGGAGCAGCCGAGTCACTGGCCCAAGCCCTTGTAGCTAGGAGGTGACATGCCAGAAACCAAACCACGCAGTAGGTTCCAGAGTCCACATGCCCACCACGGCCTCTGAATGACTAGTAACTGCCTTGAGGGCTCTCACGGAGCCTCATAAAGTCGGCACGAAGACATGACGGGCCCAGGCCACTCGGCGGCACCCAGGTCTGCAGGCCTGGCCTATGCTGCCGCTGCATGGAGACAGCGTGCTGACATGCAGCCTGGGAGCCCGCTGGCACCGGCAGCTGCTGAGGGCCAACCGGTGCAGCTTCCTGCCCGCCGTCCACCTGGGCCACCTGGGCCACCTGGGCAGGTATCGGCCTGCGCGCCTGACCTGGGAACCCCCACGAAGAGAGGCCGGCCAAGGTCGCCAAGAGCAGCATGGCCAAGGCTCATGGGCAGCCACGCTGTCCGCAGGCCCCAGGGGCCATGTCGTCCCCAGCCCTGCTCCCTCACCCGGCCCTGACCTGGATGGTGATTTATGTGACCATAGCAAAAGGCCACTTGAGGTGGGGCCCAGGGACAGGGGTCAGGACAGCCAGGAGGCGCCAAGGATGAGGGTGGTGGCCTGCCCGTGACCCAGGTGGCCGTGGGGGCATCAGCCCCATCGCGGTCTCCCTGGGACAAGCTGAGGCCTTGATTCCTGCCATCTGGCTCTCCAAGTCTGGGAGGTTGGGGTGCCCCCCCCCCCACTGGTTCAAATGGCAGGAGGGGGAGAGACAGATGGTGGTGAGCCTGGAGAGGTACAGGGCAGACTTTGTTCAGAGGCGCTTGTAGGGGGATCTCTCTCTCTCTCTCTCTCTCTCACACACACACACACACACACACACACACACACACTGTCTCTCATGTGTACACACACCAGGCGCCATGCTGAGGCACTTTGTAAATCTGGGCCTGTGTCAGCGTGGAGTGGGCTTCTGATAAGCCTTCAGGTCCAGGTTTGCCTGGACGTGTGCAGATGCACATTGTGCAGAGATCCACAGATATACAGGCGTGTGCAGAGGCCCATAGACACACACTTGTATATATGCACTTCCGTGCACACACAGTTACACACTCACACACAGATATCTCTGGTCACGGGCCTTCTGAGGGGTAGATTCCTTCCCTGGGATTTCAGAGCTGATTCTATCTCCTCCCGGACAATTAGCTCCCTCTCCCCCTGTCCTGCCCCCAGCCCTAACCCTAACCCTGGCCTCTGTCTCCCCTCCTGCCCCAGAACCCTTTCTCCTTTCAGCAGCACAGGGACCCTTTTGCTGTGCTGGTCCTCCGTTGTGCCTCATGGCCTTTGCACCTGCTGTTCTGGGGGCCTGGGGCTCTCTTCTGCCAGGTATTTGCAAGATTTACTCCCTCATTTCAGGCCTCCATTCAGAGATCACCTCTCCAGGGAGGCCTTTGCTGGCGACCCCTCCTTAAAGCAGCCATTCCGACGCCTCCTCTATGGCTTTGTTTCCCTGGTGGCAGCCTTCGGTTGCTGTAAGGATATTAATTGCCTGCTTGTTTACTGTCCGGCTTCCCCGTCTCTGTGTCTGCCCCATGGCAGGCAGGACCTTTATCATAGTCTCTGCTGCTTCCTCACTACCTGGAAGAGCGTGGGGGCTTAGCAGGTGGTTGATAAACGTTCGTTGAATGAATGCACGAGGGCCGTGTGATGGCATAGTCAGCCAGTCAACAGTGGCTGCTGTGCTGGGAAGCAGGAGGTTGAACCCAACTGCAGAGGTAAACTCAGGCTGGTGGTGCACACTGTCGGGTGCCAAGAGTTCATCCAGGCTTGGTGGTCAGCAGAGGGGTGGGACGTGTCATTCTTCCAGATCTCATACCTGCCTTGAACCCAGAGGGTGCAGGCAGCCTGTGGGATGCCAACTGTTGCAGCGGCCGCCCTGAGCCTGGTGTGTTAGTGTCCTGGGGCTGCTGTAACACACGACCACAACTGGGGGGCTTAAGGCGGCAGAAATTAATCCTCTTGCAGCTCTGGAGGCCAGAAGCTGGAAATCAAGGTGTTAGTAGCGCTGGTTCCTTCTTGAAGCTCTCAGGGACGGACTTTCCTGCCTCTTCCGGCTCCTGGTGGCTCTGGGAGCCCCTGACCTACGGCCACATCCTTCCTGTCCCCATGTCTGTATCTCTGTGTCCTCTTGTCTTCTTGTAAGGGCTCCAGTCTTTGGTTTCAGGGCCCACCTAGATCCAGGGGGAGCCCATCTTGAGATCTTCCATTACATCCTCAAAGACCCCATTTCCAAGTAAGCTCGTGTTCTGAGGTTCTGGGCAGAAGTGGGTGTTGGAGGGATGCCATCTAAGCCTGTGTAGCCCCATTTGCTTCTCAGCACCCTGCTGCCTGCCACATGAGGGCCCCCGGTGGCCACCCTGTCCCTGCAAAGATCTGGCATCTCCCTGGGCCATGTCCTGTTGAGGGGAGAGGGTGAGCTTTTGTCCTGGAGAGCGAAGGACAGGTCTCCCGGTGTGGTCCCAGCAGGCTGGCCACCTTGAGCTCCCAGGTGACACGTGGGTTGATAGTTCTTGTCACCCTCCTACCGCGGGAAAGCAGCAGCTGGAGTCTGTCTGGGACAAAGAAGGTCCATGTGACCAGATGTACTGGAGACGGGCCCACAAGAGTCACATAGGCAGCGCACAGTCAGGAGTGCAGCCCATGGCACTTGACTGCAGGTTCCAATTCTGGCTCCAGCTGTGTGACCTGGAGCCAGTTTCTTGGCCTCTCTGTGCTGCTTCCCCATCTGTACGAAAGATATTGGCGCCTGCGTCCTGGTGTTTTTGAGCGCATGGAATGAGGAAGTGTTTGTAGTGCTCAGATCTGGGTCTGGCCCAAGGTAACATTTATACGTTTACTATTATTATTATGGGCAAAAACTTAAATATTTTTACAAAAAGAACAAACCTAATCTAACAGGAAGGACGAGGCATGGCCTGCACATACACCCCCCATGGCTACTGCTTTCCTCATCACAGGAGTGGCTGGGACGGTAGGAGCCCTGGGGTTTGGAAGCCGGAGGAACTTGCCCAGCAGGTAAGTGTCAGGCTGGTGACCTCTCTGAGCTTCAGCCTCCCCCTGTGCTGAGGGGAGATTGTGCCCATTTGCGGCACCCAGAAATAAGGTTTCCCCAAGGCCCAGGGAGACCACTGTGGAGTGAGGCCTGAAGGGGGGCAGGCAGGTTCTGGGTAAAAGGAGGGGCTTTCCAGGCAACCAGAAAGGTTACGTCTCAGGAGCTGGAAAGGACTTTGGGGTGGCCAGAGCCTCCGTGTCTCATAGGGAGACCTATGGCAAGAAGGGTGCTCCGTAACTTTTCCAGATCGGCCTCCCATCATCCAGCCGCATCCCCGAGGCGTGTGATGCAGAAGGCCATTCATTGTTATAGCTGCTGAGTCTGGTTTATTTGGAGAGTGGATACCTGGAACAGCCAAGGAGACTGGGGTGGGTGGTTCTGGTTGTTGCTGTTTCCTGGGCTACAATCCAGAGGGCAAAGGTCATGGCTTGCAGTGCACTGGTCCCCGTGTCCCCCGGACCTCTGCAGGTTGGGTGGGGTGAAGTCCCTGCACATACCTGTGCACATAACATGCGTGTACACACATGCACTACAGCTGGGGCTCCATGTCAATGGAAAAGCTACCTCTTCTTGATGCAAACCTGTGGTAGCTGGAAGGGCCTGGAACCAGCGCCTGGCCTCAGGCCTGACCTCTGGTCCAGCATGAGCCCGGGGCCTCCCTCACCTCCCTCCCATCCAGCCTCTGCGTATGTGTTGATACCCATGTTTCAGACGTGGACACGGAGGCTCAGGTGCCGTCCTGCCACACACACACCCTTGGTGCTTTCTCTCTGGGACCTTGTCCCTGGAGCCCAGCTGGGCCTCCTGCTTTGCAGAAACTGAGCTCAGCCTCCAGCAGTCTTGAGGCAGCTTCTCATTCCCTGGGCTTCCCCCCTGCATGCACGTGGGGAGGCTGCAGGGTGGCTGTCTTTTCTGCACACTGTGCCCTTGATCTTCCCAGACCTTCTCCTCCAGACTCCATCGCTGGCGGCGCCCTGCAGTGCCCCTTGTTCCGAGCTGCCTGTGCTGGGTATGGGATACCACCCCGCAGCCCCCACTGCCCCCACCCCCGCTCCTCAGTGGGGCTTCTTGCTGCTTTCCCGGCCCCAAGGAGCACCTGTAATTGGGGGCTTGACACCAGGTATGGCAGCACCACCTGCTGCCTGCCCCGTCAGCCGCCAGCCTGCAAAGTGAGGGGTTGGTGAGCCCCAGAGGGAGAGTGGCAGGACCCCGTGTGCCCTGTGGCCGCCACTCACGGCCCCTCACAGGTGCAGGCCCAGATTCTGTTGAGCTAAGCTGTGCGTGGCGGGCGGCTGGCAGCGAGCTGCTGAGACTTCCAAAGGTAGCAGCCATCTGCACTGTGATAAAAAGCCCCGAGGATGATAAATAGACAAGTCGCACTTTTATTGGATTGCAGTTCGGGAGCAGCCACTTTGGGTTTGGCACCGTGTTAACGACAGATTTCTGCTTCCCTTGCAAGGCCTGGCCTCTCGGGGAGAGCGCCAGCAGCGGCTCTCTCCTGGCAGGAGGGAGAGCTCCCGCTCCCGGAGGCCAGCCAGCTCCCACCCACGCTGCCCTGGGGGGCTCCTGCCCAGGGCCCCTCTCACAGCCCCCTGGGCTCAGGCCCACAGATTCGCATCCCAGCTCTGACACCTACTGTCTGTGTGTCTCAGCAGACCACCTAACAGCTCTGTGCCATGGGGCTCCATCTGTGAAATGGGCAAATAATGGCGTTTACCGAACAGGTTTGGGAGGTTCTGTGAGTATCTGTCAGTTGTGTACATAGCATTTGGAATAGCGCCTGGGGTACATACGGTGAGCATTATGTAAATATTAGCTGCTGGTACCCACGCCACCCCTATTATCATTACTGTTAGCGTCAGTGCTCCCAGGGAGCTTCCCTGGCTGCCGCATCCCGCGGGCGGGGAGCTGTGGAAGACCAGTCGGGAAGAGGGGCCAATGCTGGGGGGGACCTGGGCTTTCCCCAGACACCCACCAGGGCCCCTCTTCATCCTTCCACCCACTGGGTACAAGCAGGCACTCTGGAGCCAGACGGCCTGGCTACCTCCCAGCTCTGCCCAGACCAGCTGGGAGACCATGGGCAGCAGCTGCAATGCTCCGTGCCTCAGTTTCCCCAGCTGTCAAAGAGATATGATAACAGAACTTACCTCGTGGCATTGTCGTAATGCT
Source organism: Smutsia gigantea (assembly GCA_032199065.1). Lineage (NCBI taxonomy): Eukaryota > Metazoa > Chordata > Mammalia > Pholidota > Manidae > Smutsia > Smutsia gigantea. The sequence continues at coordinate 58,387 of JAVSCE010019063.1, forward strand.
CAAAGGAGGTGACCCGCTTTACACTCTGGGCCCGTTGCCCAGTGCCTAATAGGCACAAAGAGACGCTGGCTCTGGGCGGTGCTTGTGGTTCCCTGTTTGGACACGGAGACGCCAAGGCCTCAGGCAGGAGGCTGGGTGGGGTGCCTCCGCTGGCTCATCTGCTGGCTCTTGGCATACATACTGGTGGGACCTACTGTGCGCCTGGCCCCGGAAGACCTGATGCTCTGCCTGAGAACCAAGTGAACAAGGAAAGGGGTGGCCCAGGTGCAGCCGGCCTTGCCCCACTTAGCTTCCTGTGTGAGGTTGCACAGGTCAGCTAATCTCTTGGAGCCTCAGTTTCTTCATTTGACTCCCACCCCCACCCCCCACCCCTACCACCCCAGACCTGGCCACCACTGTCCCCACCTGACCTTTTTACTCTGTGCTGGCACACAACTTCCGTTGCTGTCTCCTCTCTCCCCTTTGTCTCTCCCTTCCCTCACCCTGCAGCCCCTCTGGAGCCCTGTTCCCACACGTGCACACTCACACACACATGTGTACACAGGTACCTATGATGTCAGGTGCTCCATGTGTACTGTGTGCCCCTGGCTGGGATTCTATGTTTAGCCAGCACATGTGCCAGCTGCCCCAGGCACTGTCCCCTTGTGGGCCTCTTACCCTGGGCCTCCATACCCATGGACCCTCTCAGTCCCCAGGAGGCTAAGCCACACTCGCCTTGCCAGCTCTGCCCCAGAGTCAGTGGAGGGCATGGCATGGGCGGCAGCATGCAGCCGCCTCTACCCTCTCCATGGTCCAGACCCTTGGCATGTCCCTATTGCCCCCACTGAGGACTCTTCCTTCCAGGAGCCATATCAAGGAGGCCCATGTGAACATGTGGTGGCCCAGAGCTTGGGCTCAGGCATGCTGGGCTCAAACCCCAGCCTCACCACTTGCCTTGGCAAGCAACCTCCTCCCAGACCTTGGCTTTCTCATCTGGAAAATGGGGCTGCTGAAAGAGCCTGCCACTCGGGCGTGCTGAGGGTGTGCACAGGGGTGCTCAGGTCACGCCAGCTGTCCCCATCGCCGGCAGGTGCTTGCTCTGGGCCCGGGTCCCCATGGTGCCTGCCCATGACCCCAAGAAGTTGGCTGCCTTCCCACTTCCCAGGTGAGGCGGCCAAGGCTTTGCAAGGCTCACAGCATTTTTAGCATCATTTCCTGAGTATCTAATGGCAGAAACTAAGTTGAAACCTCATGTGCCCCAGAGCACAGTGAGCTTGCGAATGTGCGGAAGAAGAAATGCGACAGGATTTGGGGGGTGAGGCTCAAGCTGGGGCGCCTCCCAGGGACAGCTTTGGGCCGTCTCTACCCCCCAAGTGCCCAGCCTTGCCAGCCAAGTTCCAGAGAATAAGTGACTTGCCTGGTGTCAAACAGCTTCTATTTCCCGAAGGGACAGATGCTGAGGGCAGCTTCCGATGCCTCGAGGCCTGCTCCATCTTTGTGTTGGGGACATGAGTATAGATCTTAATGGACAGGAGCAGCAGAGCTGGCAAGCAAGGGCCGGGCAGCCTGGTAGCTAGCGGGTGCCGACTCCACAGCCCGGCGCTCCTCTTCTGCGGCCAGCTCGGGGCTCCTGCACCAGCCCCTCGCCCATGGCTTCTTTGGAAGGGGATAGACAGACATCAAGGACCAGATAAGAACGACCCAAGGCTGAGTAGCAGCCTCACTGGGCCCAGCCCCGGGGATCTTGCAGCAGGCACCCGCGTCTTTCCACAAGCCCTCCTCCTGGTCCCGGTGTGCGGCCCGGGTGCAGAACCTCTTGTCCTCAAGAGCCTGTGCTCTTTAAACAACTGTCAGATATTGAACGGTAGCATTTTAAAATCACGGAGAGCCAACTGCAAGGGAGGAGAGAAGGCAGCATTTATTGAGCACCTGCTGTGTTCCCGGAGACACTCCAGGCACCGGACACACGCACACGTCAGCCCACGCAAGTGGACATGACACCCAGAGAAATAAGGTGGGGAAAACATGCCCTTTGCCTTCTGGTACTTTCCAAACAGAGTGAGACCCAGAGCTGTGGCCTTTTCCTCCCCTTCTTGTTCACTTATCTGACACCACTTCCTCCATCCGCTGAGCTAATGCAGACTGGCAGGGGGCCGGGGGCTTGTGGGGCACCACTGGCAGCCTGCCCCATGCCACCCACACCCCCTGCCCCTGCAGCCCCAGGCAGGAAACCACCAACGTGCTTATGAAAGAGGCAGGAACAGCTGCTGCTAACAGGTGAGCCTCGCAGAGCGCGCCTCTCCCAGGGCCTCCTGGAGAAATCCGTAATGAAGTACAGCTGTGAACTCCGGTTTCAGGTCAGAAAGGCAATTTCTCATCCCTCCTCACAGCAATTGAGTTGAAAATCCAGGAGCTGTTTGCCTCGCCCGGTGCCTCCGCCCTGGCCCTCACCCACCAAAGCCTGAGCTTAGGAGGCAGGCATCAATACTGAGGCTGTCAGAGGCAGGCGGCTGGGGTGCGGGAGGGAGCAGGCTGGAAACCGAGCGTGGCCCCACGGGGCGGCGAGGTGGGAGTGGGGAGCAGCTGGCCGGCTGCTCTGGGAGATCCGGAGGCTGTTTTTCCTCTCGTTTTAATTGGTCTTTGTGAGTCTGATGGCAGGTCCGAGTCACCTAGTGGCAGCGGGCTGGCCCACAGCTCCTGCCGAGCACACATCTGAGGCATTCAGGGGGCGCCAGGCAGCTGTTACCACCTAACTGGATGGTGCTGGGCCTGGAAGGGCCTGGAAAAACAAAACCACAGTGGCTGGGAAAACCCAGGGCCCGCCTGGGACAGCGGCCTGTGGCCAGGCGAGGCAGTGTGGGGACAGGAGAGAGCCCTGGCTTCCAGCTCAGGCCACAGGGTCACCTGAGAAGCCAGCTTTTTGTCAGGCCTGGAGAAAAGGAGGAACATTTGCCAAGGACAATCGATTGGAAATACAAGCCGAGCAGTGACTTCGCTCCTCTGTCCTGGGAGCAGGGCTTACGATTCACTCAGTGAACACCAAGTGCCTTGGAGGAGGCCATGAGCGGAGTGGTTATAGGTGGGGGCTGTGGGGTCAACCTGCCTGGCTTTGCAGCACTGCTCTGTGACCTTGGAGAAAGGCTTGACTTCTCTGACCCTGCTTCCTGTGCACTGCAGGGCTTGGATTTGAAGAGCCACTTTGGAGAAGCTAGTCGTGCTGTGGAAATACAAAAAGGTGTGTGGCCTCTGGCAGATGAATTGCCAGCATCCCCTGTCCCGCTTCCCGCCACCAGGGCCCCCAGCTTGGCTTGCCAAGGGAGGGCAGGGTCTCAGGCACAGCGGCCTCCTCCCTCCAGCCCCCTGGCAGAGAATCTGAGCTGCACCCAGCCCCCACATCATAGGGTCACAGTGCACTTTGTGGCCGGCTGTACTGTGGACACCTTATATATTTTTAAAAATCAGATTATCAGGATATAACTGGCATGCAATAACAGTCACCCTTTAAGTATGCTGTTTGGTAAGTTTTCACCAATGCTTACAGTGCTGGGACCACCACCAGGAGATACAACTTCCCCCAGCCCAGAAAATTCTGTCATGTCCCTTTGCACAGCCATCTTCCTGGGCCACCCTCCCAGCCCTGGAACCGCGATGTGTTTTCTGTCCCTGTAGCTTTGCCTTTTCTGGAACGTCCTTCAGAGTAAGGCTTTCGCGTCTGGCTTCCTTCCTCAGCACCCTGCTGTTGAAGTCCACCCAGCTGGTGTGCGTACACGGCTGCCCAGCGCTGTTCCGACGTGTAGACACGCCGCAGGGCTTTCTCTGTTCGCCCATGGTTGGACGTGATGGTCTTACTTTGTGTGTTCTTATTTTTCCACAACCATCTTAGCTCGGGCTGCTGTGATCACAAAATGCACAGACTGGGCAGTTTGAACAACAGCATTATTCTCACAGCTCTGGAAGCTGGAGGTCTGAGATCGAAGCCTGAGCTCTTGCTGAGGCCGCTTCCTGGCACACACGGCTGCCTTTGGGCCGAGACCTCATGGGACTTCACTGTGCGCTTGCAAAGAGAGGCTCTCCTGTGCCCCCTTCTTTAGGACACTGATCCCAACATGGGGGTCCACCCTTGTGACCTCATTTAAACACAGTCAACTCCTGAAGGCCCCTCTGAATACCTTGGTGTGGGGTTCTCAGGGCTTCCACAGATGGATTTGAGGGGACACATGTTTAGTCCATAAGAACCACTCAGCCATCCTGTGAAGAATCCAGGCAGCGGCATCCTTCACTGACTGATGGCGGCCCGGAAGCCCAGTCCCCTCCCTGCAGGCCGCATGGCCTGAGAGGCCGGGGAGCGGGCCCTTCCCTGCCTGCCTTCTCCCCTTTCCTGGTGCCTGGAGAGACCAGGGCCCATGTGCCCTAAGCAGGAGATGTCTGTGCCACGCGGTCCCATCTCCCAGTGTCAGGCCCAACCACGGCTGAAGATGCCTCTTGGTCACTGCCAGAGACTGGTGGATTTCAATGAAACGGATGGGAGCACGGTAGCAGTTTGCCGCCCTGGCCTGTGCCAAGCCCTGCAATTAAACTGATGATGTCTTGAGAGTCAAGCTCTCTGACTCTGCATCTCTGATTTGGTGGTGCTCGATGGCCCTGCCAGCAGGGTTGTTTGTTCGTTTACCCAATGTCCCGAGCTGGGACACACGGGGAGGGCGGGGATACGGGGTAATTAGTGGGGTGGTAAACCCCCATGTGGCCTCATATGCTCGTGCTCCGACCACCCACCTCTCCCTCTGGTCCTGGCGGCTCTAGAAATCACTAGAAGATTGTAAAACTGCTGATGCCAGACCACCCCTCCCCCGGGGTACTGACGGAGGGATCTGGGACTGTGGCCAGGCCATTGGGGATTTTTCAGAGCTCCCCCAGGTGAGCGTGACTGGCAGCCCCTGACCTAAAGGACACAGACTCTTCTGGAAGCCTGGTTGGGAGCTGCCCCTTCCCTGGACTCCCTGGCTCCTGTGGGCACAGGCGGTTCCCACCTGAAGGCCTGGGGTCATCTCCTTACAGGCCCACAGAAGATCTGAGCACAGGGACCCTCAGGAGACATGTTGCCAGAGAGAAGCAGCTGGTGGGCAGGGCTCTGGTGTCTGCACTGGGCAGCATGCTGCCTTTTCCCTGTTTATTTTGTTAACAAACACTTACTCAGTACTCCTCTGCCGGGGGCCTGGGGGCTGCCTGTGAGTGGCAGGCTTTGTGCTCCCCAAAGGGTGCTCACCACCGCTGGCGTGCTGCCGGGCAGACTGGCAGGGCCTCCTGGGCCTGGCACCGCTCCGTTAGACGGGGCGGAGGGGCATGACCACAGAGCAGCCCTTCTGTTCCCACGCTGGATGAAGGTTCTGGATTTGGGGATCTGCGTAGCTCATGGGGCTGGGAAGGAAGCTCACCAAATGGGGCGTGGGGACCTGGGTCTCTGCCCCGCCGTCTCTGCAGCCCCTCCTCAGCGGCTATGCCACCGCTCCCAGAACGGGCGCATAGCCCCGGGCACTCAGTCGCGCCAGGTGTCTGGTAATTATGATTCACTGGGAAAGGGAAGCTGCCGGGGGGCTGTGAGCCAGCCACCGTGTGTAACAGGGGCCATGGGCTGCTCGGTGGGGCTGGGGCTGGGGCTCGAGCTCAGGGTGAAGTCAGTGGGTAGGGGTGGGGCGGGTCCTGGCCGGTGGCCACCCACGGGCCGAGGTGGCTCCTGGGGCCCCAGCTGCTGGAGGACGTGGTTGGCCTCTGTCCCTCACTCCCCGCAGGCAGCCCCTGGAGGCCAGGCTCAGACAGGACAGTCAGCATTGGGGTTGAGGGCCCGGGGGGCCCAGGGGAGAGGGTGGCCTGTCTTGTGAGCGACCTCCCCAAATCCTTTTCCCTCCTGCCCCTAACTTTCCTCGCCTACAAGATGAGGCCACACCCTGCCCTGACCTGGGAAGACCCCCGACAAACATCTGACCGGGGAAGGCCCTGAGGGCAGGCCCCACCTGCCTAGAGCCCCTCTCCAAAGCCCACTGGCCCCACAGAGCCACTCGGGGCTGCGCAGGCCCGTCCTCCTGAGCCTGGAAGCTCAGGGTCGGCCCAGGCCTGCCAGGAACCAAGTCGCGCCTCCGGCCCCTATCTGGGGCTGAAATGTCCTTCCCACCCATGGTGCGCGTGCACACACAGTCCCTGTGCGTCAGACCCTGCCCTATGCACCTTACAGACATGTATGAACTCGTGTCCTCCTCACGGTCGCCCAGCGAGGGGCTGCATGTAGTGTTCCCCATTTTCCAGGTGAGGAAACAGGCTCAGAGAGCCTAATGACTCGCCCAAGGCCACACCATTGTCAGGTAGCAGAGCTGGGATCTGAACCTGGGCGTCCGGCCCCAGCCTGCCTTGGCTTGGTGCAGAGGAGGCCGGCGACCCACTGAATCAACAAGGTGGATGGTCACCAAGGGGCAGGATGGTATTTTGGGAGATGCTGTGTGCAGGCGCACGGTGTGGGGCATGTGGTGCAGAGGGAGTCGGCCATCAGCATGCTCCTTGTCTGATGTGGGGGACGAGTGGGGCTGGAGGATCAGATGGCGGGAGGTGGAGTAGGGGACAGGGGCTTGCAGGGAAAAGGCCTGGAGGTGGGACTCATCAATCTCGTTCTGGAGCAGCGAGGGCCCCACCCACCTCAGCCGCCCTTTGCCTCCCATTATGCTCTAGACTTTCCAAACTTCCCGTACCTCCCGCAGCACAGGGCCCACCACGGCACACCACTATGAGGCAGCAGCCAGTGTGGTGGGGACCAGGACCCGGACGGGGAGGAGCCAGTTGGTCATTTTTCTGCTCTGCCTTCCGTGTGTTCCTGAAAGGACTCAATAGATGGGGAAGACTGCCGCGGGAGAGCGCTGGCGTCCTGAGGCCTGCTGGGAGGCTGTTGCAGGAACCCAGGCCCTGGAGGGGGAACCAGCCCTGGGGACGCCTCCAGGACAGACCACGGGGCAAGCTGTGCTTCGAAAGAAGATTCCATCCTGCCATTCACCACCTGAAGACAGAAACAGGTCCTTTCCCGCTGAATCACAGGGAACCCCTCCCAGAGAGGCAGTGCCCAAGAAAGGCTGACGGGGGCTACCACTGCCTCCTCTCCAGAAGACTCTGCCAGCTGGGCTCAAAGGCGCCTTCTGATAGATGAGCCCCCAAAGTCAGTGTCCTAGGCTTGCTGCGCCCAGGGCGGCCGAGGAGGTGAGCGTGGCTCCCCTGCTCTCCCCTGACCCCGAACAAAGGGCAGCTGGGTTTGTGCTGGGCAGGCAGAGAGGGTGGGGAGTGGGGAATAGCACAGGCCCTTGCAGGCTCAGCTGGGAAAGGTCAGGACCCCACAGCCAGCAAGACAAGGGGTGGGAGGGGCAGAGTGCCCAGTTGCAGGAGCCGGGCCAGCCTCCATCAGAGGCCTGCTCTGCAGCTGCAGCCTGGCCACCAGCCCCAGGAATCTGGCAGCCCCAGTGGGGAGGCCACCCCTGACCTGGGAAGAGGACACAGGTCGTCTTGGGTTTCATTCCTTGCCGTCTCCCTCGCGGCTACGAAATGTGTCATCATCCCAGGGCCTGGCAGTCCTAAGCTCTCAGCCTGTGGGGAGTGGGGTGAGGGCAGGGGTGGCTCCTCCCAGGGACCCGGGACCATCTGCATGTGGCCTTCCTAACCCACCACCCATGGGAGCAGGCTAGAGTGGTCTTCATGCTCCCAGAGTGAGATGCAGGGGACTCCACCCCAGCCCCGCAGGCATCCAGCTCAGTGTGGCTGGGCGAGGGAATGACATGGGGTGATGAGCTCCTCCCCCTGAACCCCCAGACCGAGAACACGACCCAAGGCTTGGTGCTGCCCCTGGCTTCCCAAGAACAATAACAGGGACACGTTTGTGAAGCCCTCTTTGTGCATGGCTCTGCTCTGAGCCCTTTCTACACCGTCCTGACAAAGGTCAGCACTACGGACCCCACTGACGGATGAGGGGGCTGAGGCCACGTCCTCTGGCTCCTGTTTCTGTAGCCAGGTGGTGTTCAGGTCGGCCTGCGTCCTTTTTCATCCTTTGAGGGGCTCTGGAGACTTCCCTCTCACTGCTGTGGCTTAGTGGTTTCTAATGATACGTGTATTCATTCACCCTGGAGTCCAGCACTGGGGCCAGGTCCAGAGGCTGGCAGAACACAGGCAGGGTGCCGAACCTGCCGTCCCCAAACACCACCCGTGTGCTTTTCTGTTCTGTCTGTACCTGCACCCGGGAACAGGCAGGCATCAAGCATGTATCCCGTGGCCTGCTTGTAAGAGTCTGCTCTGTCTGGGAGGTTGTCTTTCTGGTCTGTGCTCTCAGAGTGGGAGGAAAGACTCTTCCTAGGTAAGGGGTTTGGAACGAGGAGGACAGGATCTGGGAGACAGCAGGCTGTCCCTAGCAGAGCTCCACCAGCCCTCATCGGTCCTTCATGTGTGTTGGGAGGAGCCTTTCCCAGGCAGCCGTAACCCGTACCCAGGTGTGTGTTGATGAGCAGAGCGAGGGCTGGGGCTCCACCCCCATTTGCCATTCCATCCAGATGCTCTTGTGCAATGAACCACTCGGACTGCTGTACTTAGCCACCCGGCTCCCAGGCCTTTTGTCAGCTACTATTATCACTACCCCAGTCGGCTGCTGAGGGTCAGAGCACACACGCAGGACTCCCCAGCTGCCCCTTCACCCTGGGGAGACCAGGGTGCTCGTTTCCACAGCCCTCTTGTTCTTTTGCCCACGTGCTTACTGGGGTTTGGCTAACTCACACTTCGGGGTGGCTTAGAGCCAGGTGCGAAGAGGTCATTTAGCCTGGTGTGCCCCCTGTATGGATGAGAACATTGAGACCCTGCAGGGAGGGGTGGCCTTGGGTGAGTCATTGTTAAGATTGTTTCTTGTCCCCAGCAGTTTTCTCCTTCGTCACAAACACTTGCTATATACAGGGCCGCCCTTACAGAGGAGGGCACTTCCCCAAGCTCACACAGTGGAGTTCACAGCTCCCCTTGAGTCTGCAGTCCTGTGCCTGACATGAGGCTTAGCGTCTGTCTCCTCCAAGCAGCCTTTCCAACAGTTCCCTGTGACTCTGGTCTCGTCCCAGTGGGATGAAGTGAGGGGAGCCTCTAGGAGCCCCCACTAGACACACCTTTACCCAATTCCTGGCCTCATGGCCTCCTTTCCCCCAAGCCTGCTCGCACGGGATAAGCAAGGCCCCACCGTGCAAGGAGAAGCCAGCTGTACCCCATGCCCCCCAGCCACGTCCCTGGACCAGACATTTCTCTGAGCCAGTCTAGTCTGAAACACCAAGTATGGTCAAGGTCAGACACACTGGCGCACGGACAGCGTGTGTCCCTAATCCTTAGAGCAGCTGTTCTCAGCTCTGGCTGCACGCTGGAACCACCTGAATTCTAGAATTACTGACGCTTCCTATCCCCAGAGATCCTGATATGACTGGTGAGGGTGGGGCCCCCGCCTGTTATTTTTAAAGCTCCCCAGGTGGTTAGCATGTCCAGCAGAGATGAGAACCATCTTCACACCGATGCCCAAGCCCATGGGAGGACCACTGGACTATTTGGATCTGAAACCTAGTTGTTTGCTAATCTGCAGAACAATGGGAAGAAACCCCTTGATAAAATGCAGCATAAAGCCCAACGCTTTGTTTCAAAAAGCAAAAATGATAATCAGAAGATGGGGGGCTTGACTTGGTAGGATTTGGGGTAACAGGAGGCCTCAACTGCTACGGGTGGGGCAGGGCCAGCAGTGAGCTCGCCTAATGCCCCTTGGGGGTACGTGGGCAAGTCCTGATCCTGTGGGCCTGAACTTTATTCAAGAAACATGTTGACAAGCCAAGGAACATTCCAGAACCCAGGACTGTGATGAGTGAGCTGAAGAGACCAGGGGTAGGGGAGAGCCCGCGGGAGCACCGCAGGCTCAGGGAGCTGTGAAAGCGCTCTGCAGATACCTGAGGTCTGGTGACATGGCGAGGGCTTGGCCCACGGGGTGGGAGTTGCGTGATTTCAGCCATCTCCAGGAAGCAATTCTAAAGGAGCAGCCCCAGCCCAGCGCCAGCCCCCTGGGAGGGTCGAGTTCACAGTGGGAAGGAGGCACAGAAGTTCCCTGGGCATGTGCCTGGGGCGAGTGCGGAGCTGGGGTTCCTGAGACAGTGTTTCCAAGGGCATTTGCCTGAGCGTGGGCCTCCCTTCGCCAGACCGCTGAGGCTGGATGATTCCTTGTGGGGAGCCGCCCTGTGCTTTTCAGGGTGTGGAGCAGCATTTCTGGCTGCCACCCACTAGAGGCTAGTAGCACTCCCCCCACCCTGCATTGTGACATCAAAAAATGTCCTCAGACATTGCCAAATACCCCTGGGGGCAAATATCACCCCCTGCCCCACTGAGAACTGGCCTCGGAACAATGGCTCTCCACGCTGGTTGCACACAGGAATCCCCCTGGGTGCTTTAGCCAGTACTGACGCTGGGTGCATGCCCAGAGGTGTGATATCATTGGTCTAGGGATGGCCCCACAACCTGGGGGGAGGGGGTGTGTGAGAATTGATCATGTGGTTCTAATAAAGAGCAACGTCTGAGACCCCCTGGGACCTTCTCAAACTTGCGTCATCGTCAGAATCACCTGGCTGGTGGCTCCAACGAGCCCCCCAATTTAATTAGAATCACCTGGAATTCACAGGCTCAGGCAAGTGCGGGAAACACTGGCCTGAGTGTCCGTGAGCCCCTTGTGGCATGAGGCTCCAGGATTCGGAGCTGAAAGCCCAGCTAGCTAGCCTTGCTGGGACCCCATGTGCCTCCCCCTGGGTTTCCTCCTGGCCAGCGTCCCTCCCTGTTCTCCTCTTCCATCCCAGGGTCTGGGCCTCCTGCTGTCTCCCCCTTCTCCTCCCCCGTGACTTTATCCCAGCCCCTCGCCCCTCCACCAGCTCCTGGGAGCCAGCCTGCAGCCCGGCCCCTCCTCCTTCCTCTCCTCCCAGCCGGTGGCTCTCCGCGCCGGCTTGATTTAGTAGGCGTTGGAGGAGAAAGGCAGCTTGAAGAGTCACTAAGAGGCTCTATGCTCGCCAGCACTTATCTGGGAAGGAGAGGCCAGCAACCCCTGGGAGGGAGCTGGGCTGTAAGGAACACACCTCTCTGCCCCGGAGGGGGCTTGGCAAACCCACCGTCACCACAGCGCTCTGCAGGTTGGCATCATAGACTACAAGCGCCCCCAACGCCAGCGCACAGTGCGGGGGCTGCCCCTTTCTGCCAGCCCCACTGCGGTGGAGGGGGAGGTTAGGGGAGGAGGCAGGGGGCCCTGGCAGTGGCTCCTGCGGGTGGCAGTCAGCCCCGTGCGGCCCTAAGCCACAGAGCCCAGAGACCCCTGGTTTAGGAGAGATGTCGGGGGCAGTAGAGGTGTCCTGCGGCTGCTAGCTGATCAGTGGGGGCCAGGGAGGGGCCCTCACTCCTAAGCGTTTGGTTGTTTGCCTGCCCTCCTCTCCTGGTGCCCGTCCCCACCCCCCTCCTCCTCTCTGATGAAAAATACAAAAGAAAAATGCGCCGGTGCCCAGGTCTGGGGAGACCCAGCCCGCGGGATGGTGAAATGAAAAGCGGCCCCAATTAGAGGCTTTGGCTCTGCAAACTCGATGCTCGGCACTTGAACTGTCACGGCGGAGCCTTAATTAGCAGCGGCGGGGGAGAGGTCAGGAACAACTCAGCAGTCTTGACAAGCGCGTTATCAAGTGCAGGGGAGCGGGCGGGGCCGCCGGGAAGGGGAGGAGGACGAAGGGGCGCCGCGGCGCGGGAGGTGGCGGGGAGGCGCGGCCCAAGCCCCGCGGGAAGGGAATAAAATGGTCGCTGCGAGGCGGCCGCTCAGCCCCGCCTGGTGGTGGGGGAAGCCTCCGGCGAGGGCGCGCGGGGCGGCGTGAGAGGCCGCTCGCTCGGCCCCCAGGCGCTCGGACCCTCCCCCCCGGCGCCTCTGCAGCAGGCAGGCGGGGGCGCGGCGGGCAGGGCGCACGGAGCGCGACGCCGCGGACGTCCCGGCTGCTCCTGACCCACCAGGAGTCCCGGGGCTCCTCCCCCGCGGTTCCCCAGCCCCCTCTGGGGTCAGCCCTCTCTGGCACCTCCTTGGGTCCCCAGCCGCCAGCACGCAGCGGGCCCGAGGGCGCGCTTGGACGCCCGCCGCGGGGACCTCCGCACCCACGGCGCGAGCTATGCTGGGAAGCCCCTCCTAGAGTGCCCTGGGTCCCCGCCACTCGGCGGGGAAGCACAACATGCTCGGCATGAAGACCTGGTCGTCCCTGCTCCAGAACCTCAGTAAGTGCCGGGCTAGCTGCCCGCAGAGAGGGGGGGATGGGGGGAAAGGGCCGGATGGAAGTTTCCAGGGCGGGCCGCCCACCCCACCTGGCCCTCTGACCCCAGATTACCTCCAGGTCATGCACATGCTCCCCAGGCGCACCGCCTGTATCCTGGTCACCCTGTCAACTCAGAAAAGAAGGCAATCGGTTTCTTTTTAAAGTAGAAAAGCCCCATCTGCCTGCCTGTCTGGTAGCGCCTGGGGCACGTCCAGGGCCTGGGGGGTGAGAAACCTTGGAGAACCGCCTTCAGATTTTGTCCAGGCGAGGTGGCTTGCCTGTACCAGCCTTGACACTGCGTTATCATGACCAGTGAGCAAGCCGGGCTAGGAGTGTTGGCCCTGGCTGGGCCTTCTGGGCCAGCAGGAAATCAGGGGACTAAGATCCGGGAGCAAAAAATGGTGGGGAGGGCTCCTCCCCCTCTTGCCCACAGGTGGGGAACAAGGGTGGGATGTGTGGCTTAAACGGTGTTTCACTGCGACTTGTCCCCTTCCCAAGCTGTGCGCCCTGGGTCCTTGGCAAGGGAGAACCTTCTGCAGCGCTGAGGCTGGGACCTCGAGTTACTGTGCAGCAGCCAGGCAGAGGGGTAAGAGGCGTCAAGGAGGTGCTATGGACGGTACCCGCAGCAGTCCCTGTTGGAGAGGGTTAAGCAGGACGCAGGCTCACGGCACCCTGCAAGCTGAGATGTAAAGGTGGCATGAGGCAGGGCAGGCTCCCCAGATCCTCAGTTGAAAGAGAGAGCTTCCTTCCGGTGGCTCTGAAGAAGGAGGGTGGGACACTGGCAGCAGAGCAGTTACCCCTCCCATTGAAGGTGGGACATCCCTGCCTCCAGGCATCTCTCCAGGGGAGAGGGGAGGGGGCCCCAGCCAGCGCCCACGGCTGGGTCTCCCGGGTCCTCCCTGCCCCTCACCTTCCTGCCAGCCTGCGTCTCTCCATGTAAGCCTCTGCCTGTTTGAACTGTGGCTTTTAAAGCTCTTTGCCTTTTGAGAACTCAGGGGGGGTAGAATCGCTTGTGGAGAAGTTGTGAACAGTTGATGATTATGGTCCAGCGGGTAGAAAGAGCTTAAAACAAATCCCCATCCATCAGATGTCGGCTTAGGCGGTTTCTGGAGCGCTCCTGGGGGGCGGAGTGGGGGTGGCCGCTTGGAGGCAGGGGCGGCGCTTTTCCTTCCAGCTGCGGGAGCCTGTCACACTCCTTGCATTCAGGTGCTCGGTCCTCACGCCCCTCTCCTAGGGCCCTGGTCACACTTCCTTCTGGGGCTGGTGTTCAGTTCAGAGGACCTTGTCACGTGGGGTGTTGGCAGCCCCAGAAGGCCCCTCGCCAGCTGTGTGCCCCTGACCAGGCTACAGGGCATTTCAGCTCCTCGGTTTCCCAGCGTGTACAGGGAGTGTGCCGCAGTCAAGGGGTGGCCGTGTCCTTGCGCTGCCACAGGCCGAGGTCAATCCCAGGCTTCGGCGACAGGTGAAGCTGCCTCCTTGGAGCTGCAAGGGCCACGCTTTGTCACCAGTGAAGGGGCCTGCGTGAAGAAAAGCGGGATCACTTGCCAGCCTCTGCAAGGAGCCCCTGCAGGGCAAGCCAGGGCTCACAAGCTCAGGCACTGTCTCTTGCCTGTGGTCAAGCCTTAGGCCTCACGGCAGCCTCAAAAGACAGGTGCTGGCCTGGTGCTGTCTTGTGTTTTGCAGGTGAGGGAACCGAGGCTCAGAGAGATTGAGCTCACCCTCAGGGTCACACAGCTGGTGAGATGGTGTGGGGAGAGGCCATGGGAGCCCAGGTGGTCCTGCTCCAGGGCCACATCCCTGGCCATGGCTGCTGGGTACCTCTTCCTCCAGCTCTGGAGAGGTCAGGTCACTCGACCCCGTAGCAGTTTGGGCAGCCCTTTGCTGCCCGCAGGGTGCAGCCATTGGGTGAGAAGTCAGGGTCCTCTGTGGCCTGTCCCCTGCCCCCTGTTCCCATCCCAGCAGTCCAGACAGCCTAATCCCATGTCTTGTCCTTATTCCTGTCTCTGTTCGGCGCCGGGGTCTCCGGGGAGACACAGAGCATGACTGCCAGGAGCGGCAGACCCCTGAGCCCCTAGGCTCTCCCCGGCCTCGGGGCAGGTAATCGTGCCGGATCTGGTGAGAGGGGTGGGCTTTCCTCCTCAGAGTAAAGGCACCTGTCCTGGGGGTGGTACTGACTGCCTGCTGTTATTTTCCTCCCTCTTCTGGCTCCTTTCTGCCATCTCCCCATACCCAAGGCCTAGCTTAAAAGCCACCTCCTCCAGGAAGCCTTCCAGTCCCCACCCAGCCATATGTCCTCTCACCTGCCCCTTCCTGGTCTCGTGGCCCCATTTACTAGGTGGAATCCTAACCTTTGTACCTATTTTCTCTCTGCTGTTAGAGGTTGCGTGAGGAAAGATCCTTTTCATTCTTACCTCGGAGTCTCCCAAGGTGCTGAGTACGTGGTAGGCGCCCTCCAGATGCTCACTGGGTGCATAGAGGGTGCCTGTTTTTCTGGCCAGGCCACCCAGTGTTTAGTCCCACTTCCTCCATGTTCCTGGATGCTTGGCTCTGATGAATTTGGGAATATCATCTGAAGTCAGTGTGGATCCTCTGGGGGTCTTCACAGGGTTTCCAAGCCCCGGTGGTGGTGAGGCCTAGCCCTGGGGGCTCTTGTCCTTGGGGCCAGGAGGGCAGCCTCGCACCTGGCCAGCCAGCCAGCTGTGGGGAGGCTGCAGCAGGCACTTGGGGGACCATGTGGTCAGCTGTGGAAAGGATGTAGGCTGGATTGCCCCAAAGTCAGGTCAGGCTTGAGGCTCGAGGTCAGGTCACGCTGCTGGGACAGGGTGTTGTCACTGTGTGTTGGGTGAGGGGCTGGGGCAGCTGAGACCCAGCCTTGGTTGTGAGATTATTCCCAAAGCACAGTTCCAGGGAGCCACCGGGTGGAGGCTCCTCTCCTGAGAGTCCGTGGGTGGGGGTGGAGGTGGCATCATTTGTGTCTTTTGTCTTTGCGTAAGTGAACCAGGTTTGCAAATGGGATTTGCTCTATTAAAAAAAAAAAAACCCTCTAGAGACCCTCAGCCAGGAAGGATGAGACAAATTAAGAAGTGGGACTGAGCAGGTGGTTTAATGGCCAGATCCTGGGCTCAGCGCAGTCTTCCGCAGCCAGGTGGGAATGTGGGGCCTTTGCCTAGTTAGCGTGGGGCACCTGCGTCTCTGCTGTTGCCTGGTCTGCCTGTTAGGAACACTGGTCTGGAGTCAGATGGCCTGGGTTTGCATCCTGGACCTGCGTCTTACTGGCTGTGTGTCCTTGGGCAAGACACTTAACCCTCTCTGTGTCTCGGTTTCTCAGAGGAAATAATAGCATCTCTCGTTGCAAGTAGCCATTGCTTGGTAACAAACCATCTCAACATGGTGGCTTAAAACAATAACAAACGCTTTTTGCTCACTAATCTCGGGGAACAGTGAGCAGTACCCGCTCAGGGTCTCCTGTGGTCACAGTCAGGTGGGGCTGCTGGGCCGTCCCCTTGTCCCTCTCCCCTCCCCACCTTTCCTGACCAGTGTCATTCCTGCTGCTTCTCCGAGGCAGCCACTGAGCCCACCCAGGTTCCTGGGGAGGGTATGGAAACCTCACTCTAGACGGAAAGAGGATCAAAAAATCTGTGGGCGCATTTCAGAGCCACACATACCTCCAACGGGTGTTGGACTAAGTGGTTTATACATGTAAACAGTGCTCAGAACATGGCAAGTACTTGGTAAACATTAGCTCTCAGAAATTCCTTGCATCTAAGGTGACGTGGGGCAGGGTGCATGGAGAACAGTGCAATGGGGTCTGTAGAGGCCCTGGGGTCGTAGGCCTGCCTGTTCCCGTGTTGGGGTTCCCTCTCTGCCCATCCCTTGTTTTTGGAGTGACCCTTAACCTTTCAGCCTGCTCTCCACCTTTATGCCTATGTATCTGGCCTTCTAAGTGCCATGCCTGCTACGAAGCCCTTGACAGAGGTCCTCATGGCAGATGGCCTCTCACCTGTGGGGTCACCAATGTGTTTGTGTTCAGGGGTTCGTGGAATGATGTGGGAGATGCCCTGGAGGTGCAGGGAAGAATCTAGAAGCAGACATGTGGTCTTGGGCAAGGACTTCCCTTCTTGGGGCCTCTGCCTCCCTGACTCCAGCTTCCTAGGGCCTGTGTCCTGGGGCGTGCCCATGCTGTGTGTGCCCCGCTCGCCCCTGGAGTTTTCCCTGGTGCATCCTCTTGGGGTGCCGCACTCATAACACTGATCCAGACCTGGCAGAGGTGACATCCTTGGGGCAGAAAAGCAATCACGCTGCATCTGGGGAGCAGTGGGTCCGGGAGGACCGTGTGGGTGCCCCTGGGGAGGGGCCATGCTCCGCAGGAGGTGGATGAGCTGCCAGGGCCTGCAGCCATCGGGCCGCCCCAGGGGAGCCAGCCCCTGCCCCTCCAGCCACCCTAGTGGAGAAACCCCAGCGACCCAGTCAATGTTTCTTTTAATTAGAGACAATTAAATGGTGTAGCGGGTGGCAGCTTGGTGGCTTCTTCAGGAGGGAGCAGAGAGCCCAAACGGAACCTGAAAAAAAATAAAAAGATAAAATAAAACGCAGTGAATTTTTAATAGCGATTATCTCCTGACACATAGCGCGTTGCCATCTGGCAGGCACACAGGCCCACTGAAGCCTGATGCTGGGGGGCGGGGGGTGCCGCTGCAGGGTTCCCGCCCGCGGCCAGAGCAAGGCGCTCCTGCCAGGGATGCCCCCATGGCATGCTGGGGCTCGGCCACGCTGGAGGTGCTCGCCCTGGGCTTCCTTGGCCCGGCCCCCTCATTTCATAGGCCCCTGCATGGTGACACCACAGCCCCAAGCTGACCTGTGTGGAGAGGCCGAGCCTCTGGCCCGAGCACTGCCCTAGGTCAGGTTCCTGCTCGTGACATGGCTCTGCCAGTACCAGAGACCACGGTGGTGGCATCGTGAAGTTGTACCGCAGCCCAGCCTCTCGGACGGCCCCTCCAGTCGTTTACTAAGCTTCCACTCATGGCTGGACCCCAGGATGGGCCTTGATGGCCCAGGGATGAAAAGTTTGTCCCCTGTGTCACTGAAGGTCTAGGGATAAATCTTGGAGTAGTTATATCTTGGACGCTATTGACGTTTGGGGTCCATCGCTGCTTTGAGGATGTTCTGGGCATTGTAAGACACAGAACAGCAGCCCTGGCCTCTCCCCACCGTATGCCAGTAACGTCCTCCGTGGTGACAACCAGAATGTCCCCGGGGGCACAGTGGCCCCAGCTGAGAATCAGTAGCATGAAGTAAGTGTATGAATGTCCTGGGGCTTCTGTAACAAAGCACCACAAACCGGGGGAGCTGGAAAAAAACACACTTATTCTCTACCAGTCCTCGAGGCCAGAAGTCCTGAATCCAGGTGTGGGCAGGGCTTTGCTCCCTCCAGAAGCTGCAGGGGAGGGTCCTTTCTTCCCTGTGGGGTTCCTGGGAGCTCCAGGCGTTCTTGGCTCTTGGCCATGCCCCTCCATCCCTGCCCCCGCCCTCACGGCCTCCCCTGTAGGCTATCTCTGCATCCAAGTCCCTCTCTTATAAGAACAGCAGCTGCTGGGTTAGGGCCACCCTAATCCTCTGTGGCCTCATTTTAACTTGGTTGTATCTACAAAGATGCTATTTCCAAATCAGGTCCCAGTCTGAGGTTCTGGTGGGCAGGCATTTGGGGGACACTTGTGAGCCCAGTACAGTAATGCTTTCATGGAGGGAGGGACAAAGGGTGAGCTGAGGCAGCAGAGAAGGCTGGCTCCCCCCAGGGAGTGGCTCTGCCACCTGATGTTTGCCTGTTACGGGTCGTGGTCGGGTGGTGACTCCCAAAAAGATATATTCAAGTCCCAACCCCTGGAACCTGTGAGCGTGGCCTTATTTGGAAACAGGGCCTTGCGGATGTAAGGAGGTCATGCTGGGCTAGCAGGGGCCCTAGTCCAGTGTCTGGGGTCAGGCACACAACGGCAAACAGATGTTGAGCGGGGCAGGCAGAGACTGGAGGAATATGTCCGCAAGCCAGGAACGCCAAGGATTGCAGAAACACCAGGAGCTAGAAGAGGGGGCGGGTCCTCCTAGAGCCTCTGGAGGGAGGGCAGCCCCCAGGACCCTTGATTTTGGGCAGCTGAGGCCCCAACAAGTGGGAGTCTGTCTGTCAGTGCCAGGGCACTGATTCATGCCTCCTGGGAGGGGCCGTGGGCGTGTTTGTTTATTTCTCCTGCCTACTTTGGTGGGCCATTTTCTTTCCCCAGGACTCGTTCAGGGAAGGTCACCTCTCAGGGACACCGCACTATGTACGGCTGGTGCCTGAGATGGGGGGTCGTTGTGTCCGCGCCAGTGGTGGCGTCGAGCAGCCTCTGGCCCCCTCCTAAGGGCTCAGCATCCCCATTGGCTCATAGGTGGTCAGGTTGCCACACAGGCTTGAAAAGGAGAGAAATTTCTGAGAGTTCACCCACCCAAGAAACCTCGGAACAGGTGCCTCTCTGGGTCTGTGACACGACCCAAAGGCCAAGGACTGGGTCTGCAAAGCTGTCGGCCCTGCTTGAGCCAGTGAGGGGACTTTGGGAGCTTCTGGCCAGGCCCCAGGAGAAGGGGTCTGGCTGTGTCCCCTGGGTTCTCTGGAGCTCCCTCCCGCCTGGTGCCCATCAGGGCTCATCCTGCCAGCTGCGTGTGGGCTTGGTTCCCTGCTGGGCCAGCCGGCATCTCCCCGCATCCCCGTGCTGCAGAGAGGGGCTCGAGGGGTTCTGGACGGGAGCTTGTACTCTGGGCTGTAAAGATAATACAGAAGTAAGGCCTTTTTACCCTGTGGAGTTGACTGGAGGAGCAGGAGCGTGGGACCCAAGCATGGCAGGGTGAGACACGGCGGGCGAAGGAGACCAGCGTCGGGGCTGCCGCGCCCAAGGGCCACAGGCTGGCTTATTCTCTCCCGTTCTGGAGGCAGAAGCCCGAACCTGGAAGGCCCTGTTTCCTTCATGGAATCAAGGGAAGAATCCTCCTTGCCTCTTACAGCTCCCTGGGCTTGTGGCCCTGTCTCTGCTCTGTCTTCGCATGGCTCTGTGTCTCCTCCTCTTATAAAGATGCTCAGCATGGCGTTTAGCGTTCTCCAGGGTGATCCAGGAGGATCTTATTTCAAGATCCTTAATTATATCTGCAGAGACCCTTTTCCCAAGTAAGGTCCCATTCACAGCTACCAGGGATTAGGGTGTGGATATTTATTTTGGGAGGACCACCATTCAGCAGCCCTCCTACCTGCCCCCGGGGTCAACAAAGACCCCTGAGAGGTGGCTGGGCTGGAGCCGGGCAGGCTGATACCTGGGGGAGGGGGCTCCAGGCCGGAGAAGCTCTGAGGCAGAGCCCTGCGTGGGGAGCGGGCCTGGAGTGATCAAGAAACAGCAAGGAAGCAGGGGATGGGGTGGGGAGAGGAACAGGTATGTGCCGTGGTTCCAAGGACAGCACCCACACTGGAGAGATGTGGGCACTCTGGAGGGTCTGGGCAGGGGCACAGGAGCCAGGGGCCTGGGCAGAAGGAGGGGGAAGGTGGATACTGCACCAGTCCAGGCGAGTTACAGGGCTGGGCCAGGCGGGGGCAGGAGAGGAGTCAAGAGGCATGAGTTGGTCTGTCATCTGGGACCCAGGGCAGCCTGTTCTCTGGTGGATATCTGCTAGTCTCCCCAGATCCTGGCAGCTACCACCACCTGCCCCGCCGTATGGGCAGCTCTTGCTCCTGGGAGCGGGAAGAGAACAGCTGGAGGTGCAGGGAAGCAGGCGGGTGGGGAGCCTTGAGGGGCGGGGATGCTGGAGGGGCTGTACCAGCCTGGGCAGGGGGTCACATTTCATTTCTCTCTCCGCAGCATTTCCCACAATTAAACCTAAGCGCCTGGTGCTGATGGCTTAACTGCCGCTGTGGGGAAAGCACTTCCCTCGCCTGTGCCCCCTCCTCACTGGCTCTCCCCCCACCCTTTCTGCTTCCTCTCCCCTCCCCATGCCCCTCTTGGGCCCCCCCAGGCTGCCCTCTGCCTGGAAGCTGAGCCCCCCAGGGCTGGGCATGGGGGGTGCAGGATGCTGTGAAGCCCTTGTGCCAGTTTCCAAAATGAATGTTGCTTTTTAATACTCCATCCTTCAGTCCTTATCTCCTCTGATTTATTGGACAGACCCCACCGTGCCGATGGATTTGAGGCTCGGCCTCGGTGTCTGAATTTCGCTGTAATCTGCCTCTTGACTCTGTTCTCCAGACGTCTCTAGTTTATCTCCCGATTCAGTCAGGGCGACCCTATGTCCTCTGTGCCACAGCTAATGTGGCCCAGGGATGATAAATTGTGACTTGTAATAACATTCCCCATGGATCCATTGACCCGCTCTGGGGGCCCCACTGACCCCTTCTGGCCCCTCATGGACAGGATTCCAACTTTCTATCCCCCGCCCCCATTACCTCTGCCCACACGGGCCAGGTCCGCACCCCTGGGGCAGCCAAGGCAGGACAGTGTTCAGGGAGGTGCCAGGGTAGACAGGAGGATTGCTGAATCCCCAGCCGGTATCCGGGGCTCCAAGGCTGCCTTTCCCAGTGGCTGTGGCCAGCAGACCACCCGAGCCAGGCCCAAATGCTGTCGCCACCCCTCCTCCCCCGGTGCCACAGGCCACACCCAGGCCCATGTCGGCTGCCCACTTAAAATACTACTGGCCTTGCCTTCAGAAGCCAGTTTATCAGTCGCACACCGTGGTCCTGTCTGCCATGCCTGGGCAGTTCAGAGCCTTATAAACCTAGCTGCCAGGCTGCGAGGTTTTGTCTGTGTGGCTATGGGAGACCGTGTGGCTGTGGGAGACTGTGTCTGGTGCCAGGGCCTGTGATTTCCTGGGCAGGAAGTTCTCTCACCAGGGAAATGAACATCTTGCTTCTGCCGGGAAGGAAGAGGAAGTGAGAATATTTCCCCTGGGGAATATTTCTTCTTGAGTCCTGAGGGCCTGAGGGCTCCTGTCTGAGAACATGATGGGATCCCCAAAGGCTGGGCTGCATGGAGGTTCCTTGGCAGCTGGAAGAGGTAGGATGACCTCCAGAGCATCACAAACTGTGAACGGGTAGGAGATGGCAGGGTCTCCTTGCACCTTCTCATCCCTCTCGCACACACCTCTGACAGCCTCAAGGTGGGCAGTGTGCAAACCTGGGGCAACACATTGCATTGTACCCATGTTGTCACAGCCTGGTGGGGGTGTTTTAAGTGTTCTGGGTGCAGAATGGTGCAGGGAGACTGGTCAGACCTGGGTCCTTGCAGCTGCCACTCTTGCCTTTTGTGCCTTGGGTTCTGCCTTATCAGCCAGTTTTAGGCCCCTATATTCCCATCTGCCTCATGGCCTGCACATGCTGTTCCCACTTTCTGTAATGCTGTTCCATGCAGACCGCAGCTTTTCTTTCAGATGGAGCATTGTCTGCCCATTTTCTAAGCCCCATTAGAGGATGTGCTAGTGTGACGTTGATTCTGTGTGTCTCCCTGCTGAGCCAGGCTACACCAGGGCAAGGATGAGGTCAGCTGTTTGGCTCAAAAGCCTGTCCCCAGTGCCAGGAACATAGAGGCAGATGGCACTCAGCAATGATTCTGGATAAATGTTCTGTTTTCTGTGCTTCTTGAGTCTTCAGACAAAACTAAAACTGCGCAAAGCCTTCCACCGCACACACTGCCTGCTTGTAAGTGGTGCCCTCCTGTCCAGGGGCCGACCTCCACCCTGATTGGGCCTTTCCCTAGGTGGGCCCCGCCCTCTGTCCTCATGTATTCGCACATTCTAGGCTCTCAGACTTGCTGAGCACAGAATAGGCTTCAAGGGTTTGTGGTTATTTTAGCACTTTAGTGACATGCATTTCACATACCATACAATTCACCTGTTAAACCGTACAAGTCAGTCATTTTTGCATGTTCACAGAATTGTGCAAACATCACCACTATCTTATTCCAGAACACTTCTGTCATCCCATAGAGAAACCCTGTACCCCATTTGTCACTCTCTATTCCTCCCTCCCCTAGCCTCTGGAACCACTAATCTACTTTCTGATTCTATGAATTCACCTGTTGTGGACAGTTCCTATAACTGGAATCATAAAATCTGTGGCCTTTGGATTTGGCATCTTTCACTGAGCATGTTTCAAGGGTCACCCACATGTAGCATGATTAGGGTGTCTTCCTTTGCACGGCCGACTAATATCCAGCATGTGGATAGAGCACAGTTCATTCATCCGTTCCTCTGCGGATGCACATTTGAGTGGTTTCTGCATGTTGGCTGCTGTGAATAGAGCTGCCACGCATGCGCGTGTGCAAGTTTTTGTGTGGCTATGTGTTTGCATTTCTCTGGGCCTCCAGGTGTTTAACTCACCCGCTGCCCCACCCTGTTTGGTGGGCTTCCTGGTGACTCTGGGGTCGCTGGGTGCTGTGGGTGTCGGTTGCGGGTGTCACTGGTCCAATGGACTGAACCTTTCAGAGGCATCACCGTGTGCTTGGGGCTGGCCGTAGCCTGTTCATGAGGCCTCAGCGGCTCTTGGGGGGCTGTCATCGTGCCCAGCACACAGAGGGGAAACTGAGGCCTGTGACCCTGATTTCTGGCTGCAGAGCCAGGATTTGTTTCCTCCTCACAGCTCTCCAGGCCCTCTTTCTGGGTGGGAGGGCCCATGGCTCAGAGGGCTGTGAGGTGTGTGAGATGGCACAGGGTGGCGGGGCCTTCTCCAGCACCCACCCCTGTGTTCCTTGCCTCTCCCGATCACACGGCTGAAATCTCTCTCGTAACACCCTGGTGCAGTGTGGACTGTGCTGTTCCCCTTGTCAACACACAGGCTGCCGGCCTTCGGGGATGGCGCTGGGAGTAGCGCTCGGGCAGTTTGGTCTCAGACCATGCCTGAACCCCAACACCAGGCCACATAGGGAAGAGCAGGTGTTGGGACGTGGACGGAGAAATCCCGGGGCCCTTTCTTCCTGGCCGTGTGACCAAGGCCAGTCTGTAACCTCCGTAGCCTCCGTCCCTGCCCCCCTTTCCCCATCACAGGTCCCTGCGGAGCCTCACTGCTGCGCCCTGTTCCTGTGCCTGCCTTCTCGCCCATCCCCAGCCACCCCAAGCAGCTGGGCGGCCCATCAGCCGGTCCCCTCTGTGCACAGTGTCCGATGGCCATCCCGGAGACGGCAGGGACCATCCGCCCAGGGCGGGCGCTTTCACAGCCGGTGCAGTGGCCAGTGAGGCGGCCAACATTCCCCAAGACGCGTGGGGGCCAGACTGGGTGGCCAGCACCGTCAGGGGTTCTGGGCCCCTAGCCTGATTTCTCTGCTTGACACCCAGAGCTCTCCCTGAGGCCTAAGCTTCAGGCCGTGGGCCCTCCGCCCCGCCTCCCTCTGCTCCTGAAATAATAATCGCCTGGAGCAGCTGGGCTCCGCGCTGAGGGAGCGCTGGCAGGTCCCCCGGGGAGCAGTGCGCACAGAGACCACAGGTTGCTGTCACCCTCCCAGGCGGGTGCTGCCTCTGCTCGGATTTCAGTTTTAGTTTTTCCGCTTGTCCTTGTTCTCTCGCTGGGCCGAACGCCCTTCCAGTCCACCAGCTCCAGCCAATCCAAACATCCCTGAGGTCTGAGCCAGACTTCCCAGGTTCAAGCCCAGGCTCTGCCACTGGCCAGCTGTGCAGCCGCAGTTCCCTTATCTGTAGAATGGAGATAACAATTGCCCCTTTTTGTGAGATTAACTGAGCTAAGCCACGTCCATGTGGTTTCTGTGATGGCAGAGGCATACGTCGGGCTCAGAGATGACATGGGACAGACTGGGTGGGAAGCAGAGGGATGTGATGCTTGAGAAGGGTTTTTTTTTGGGGGGGGGTGGAGTTTTCTACATGGAAGAGGAGGGGGTTAAAGGGCCCTCCAGGTAAAAGGAATTCCGGTCGGTCGGAGGACTGCCATTAGTCCTGTGTAGGTGGACACCTCCTCCTTCCAAGTGGGGAGGAGTTTCAGGGTGTTTAGGGTGAGCTGAAACCCACTGTCCTGCCCATGGCCTCCGTTTGGACAGTCGGCACCTGTCTGCCCCAAGGACTCGGTGTGGCCTGCTTCCAAGAACTGAGATGCGTGCTGCACACAGGACCTGGCTACTGTTTTACCTTGACTCCACAGTCTCTGCTGCTGGAGTACGTACTTGGGAGGAGGTGTGCTCTGTGCCCGGCGCGTGGGGAGAATACAGAGCAGGTGCAGTCGAGATGGCCTGTGCTGGGCGCTTCACCCTGCGCAAGCTTATTTTCACAATGACCGGCATGAGAAGATAACTTCTGCACTGCCACCCCCACCCCCCATTTTACAGATGAGGAAACTGAGGCCCAGAGCCACTACTGTGACTTGCCTGAGGTGAAGTGCTGGGAAGGGATAGTGCTGGGACGTCCACACCCTCAGCCACCACACTTCATAGCCTCTACAGGACAGGCCGGACCTTCACCCCAAGGCCTGGTGACTTGGTGTCCGGAGGCCTGGGCCCTGACCTGGGCCCTGACCGTGCCACTTAGGGACCAGCAGCATGGCCTGAGGCACTTCACCTCTGGCTTTCACACCCTCACCTGTAAAATGGAGCTGTCACATTGTTCAGAGGCACCGAAGGTTGCAAAAGGCTTTTATAAGCTGTTAAATGCCCTCGATGTCTGCTGCTGTTAGGAGAAGAGCAGCAGATACAGGAGATGGTGAGTGGCCAGTGCCAGAACTCACTGGAGTTTGCCAGGACATTCTAGAACCCTCGGCTTATGGCTGCAGTCTATCTGGGGGTGCCCTGGGGGGTACCCAGTTCTGCCAGATGAGAAGAATGAGCACATATGTGCCTCTTGGAAGAGGGGGCAGATCTGAGCGAGGCCTGGCAGGATGACAAGTATGTGGCTCCCCAGAAAGGCTGGTGCTCATCCTGGAGAGCAGGGCCCAGGGCCAGCCTGGGTTCAAACCTCTCCCATCAGGTACCACCTGTGTGACCTCAAGTGAGTCATTCAACCACTCTGGGCCTCAATTTCCCCTCTACAAAATGCGGATGATAGTGGTTCCTACCTGTCGGGGAGATGTGAAGCCTCATGTATGTTACATGGGTGGGAGCATCTATTCAGAGCCAGACTCCGCCATAAACGTCACACAGTAGCTACTATTGCTTCCTGCCTGGAAGAGGCAGATTGAAAATGGACGTGTGCCGGAGAGGGGACTTTTTAGAGTTGGAGCCCCTCTCTGTGACCTTTAGCCCTGGGCCACCGTCTTACCTGCTCAGTGCCTCAGTTTCCCCATTTGTAAATTGAAATGCTAAGGGGCTGGTAGAACCCTTCCAGCACCTGTGGGCCCATCCCAGGCCTGGCACACAGTAGGTGCCTTATGAACATTAGTTTCTGTGGCCTTGATCTTCCACCACCCAACACCCAGCCCCAGGCCACTGTCTCCGGCCACTTGGCAGGCCCTGGGAGATCAAGTGTCCCAGAGGCGGCAGGCTGAGACCGGTGGACCTCCCAGCAGCACACCTGAGAACCTGCTGGCAAGTGTTTGCTTAATTAATTGACTTTGAGAGAGGGAGCCTGTCCCCACATAAATCTGCCAGCAGGCTCTGTGCCCGCCGCCGGATGCAGCAAATGCAAGCCTAGACTTTAAATAAGGGTACGGTCATTGTTTGAATAATTGAAGAATGTTGGGGAGACAGCAGCCCTCGGCACGACGTCCTCCCATCCACGGCCAGCTGGCTTCTGGGCCGTCCCCGCCGGCACTGCTCTGCGTTGCTGACAGCCCCTTAGCTGGCAGAGCGGGAGACTTTCAGGCCCGGGTGCTCTTTGAAACCTCTGAGCAACCATCAGGAGAGGGAGAGATCAAGTGGCCCCGTTTAGCAGATTGGGAAACCGAGGCTAGGTGGTTAAGAGGCAGAGTGGGTCCTGGAGTCTAGCGTTCTGAGCTTGGTGAAGCTGCTTCTGTTCCCCCGCCATTCTTTCCTTCAAGGGGAGGAAGTGGCCCCCTTCTGAAGCCCTTTAGGGATTGTGACATGTCACCCACGAAGGCCCTCAGCTCTGCAGGGGGGCTGTCCCACACTGTGTGTTTTGTGGGGCACTTGAGACCATCCTGTGCCAGGCAGGAATGTAACCTCAGCTAAAACTGAACTAGAGTTTCCCCTGGTCCTGCAGCGAGAGGCCATCGGTACCCGTGGCCCCATGCACCTCTCTGGCCTTGGCCAATCCCCTTTGAATGGAGGGAGTGGGTGTCAGGCTCAGAGCCACAGGATCCAGGGAGATGCAGGGATGGGTACCCACTTCCGTTTCTGCTGGTGACTGACAGCTTCCTTCTGGACATCAGTTTTTTTTTTTAATTAGTTGATGTAAATTATCCCTCCAGAAACAAACAGCTCATTGGTTTGAAGGTGTACGAAGTAAATAATTACAGGCAGGGCAGCTGGTGGGAATCACGGAAGTGGCCCCCAAGTGACAGAAACCAGCGAAGGGCTACACGCCAATGGTGGCAGTTGACGCACTGCCTTGCAGCGCCCGGCCTTAGCTAATGGCTTTAGCACATGCTCACCTTCCGCATAACCCTCCAGGGGAGCGTGCTGTTTCCCCCAGCTTTACAGATGGGGTCACAGAGGCACAGAGAAGCTGAGTAATCTCCCCCGATCACACAGCAGAGCCAGGACTCAGACCCAGGCAAACTGGCCCAGAGCCCCCAACCCCTTTCTCTCCAGCCAGCTCTCCTGGCCGCCTGTCCCGGGGCAGCCCTTCCAACTCGTGGGCTTTGCCATGACAGCATGGCGCTGCCACTTCCCTGGGCCCACCCTGGCTTCTAGAGGTCCTGCCGCTGCCCCTGAGTCAGGCCTGAGGACCCTACCTATCAGTCTGCACTCAGCCTCCGTTCCCTAACACCTGGCCTCGGCCCCACTGGCCAGATGGTGTGGTAGGGCCTCTTCCACCACTGCAGACAGAGGCAGGATTGATAGTTGTCAGAAATCCATCTTATCATCTGGAACATTCTTTTTTTTTTAATATAATTTATTTTATTATCATTAATTTACAATTACATGTGCAATATTACGATTATTAAACTACCCCTTCATCAGGTCCTCCCCACCACCAACCCCATTACAGTCACTGTCCATCAGCATAGTGAGATGCTATAGAGTCACTACTTGTCTTCTCTGAGTTGTACAGCCCTCCCTGTGCCTCCCCAACCTTATATCTGCTAATCGTAATGCCCCTTTTTCCCTCTTATCCCTCCCTTCCCGCCTATTTTCCCCAGTCCCTTTCCCTTTGGTAACTATTAGTCCGTTCTTGGGTTCTGTGAGTCTGCTGCTGTTTTGTGGAACATTCTTGATACTACACTTCGCCAGACACATGGAGAGACAGCCAGAGACCAGAGGCATGCTCGTCAGGGCACCCACCATGGCTTCCCCTGTCCTGGGGCCATGCCTTCCAGCGCCTGCTTTCCTCAGAGGACAGCATAGGCCCAGGGAGGGAAAGCCACTTGCCCACGGTCTCCAGGCCCCAGGTCCAGCCTCTGCAGAGCCAATTCTCAAATTGGGGAATCGGAGAGTCCATCTTCTCTTCACTTCCTTTCTCTGAGTGGGGAAAAAGGGGGTCATACGCGGCCCTCCGTGTGCTGTGCCTGCCTGCTCACTGTTCCTGGAGGGCATCCTTCATCCCACGGCCTGTGCCGCCCCCACCACATTAAGGACAGATGGATTACAGCTAATGAGCCTGCTTGCACCATTAACACTCGAGAGCCTTCCCGGGATTAAAGCCGGCACGCAGCCCGCCGGGGCGGCTTGTCACTCTCGAGGTGGCGCCGAGGTGGCTGGCTGTGCATCAGTGTGCCCTAATTGTTCTTGTAATTGGGAGCCTGATGCCAGCCTCCCCAGGGACCGCAGGCTGGCGGGAGCTGCCCTCCACACCCCCACCCCTGCCCTGCCTCTCACGCCCACCTGACCCTGGCCTGGCACGTCCCGGGGGCTGGGGAGTCCCATGCTAGCTGAGGCCCCTCCTGCCTCTCACACACCCTTGAAGGTGACCAGCCCCTGTGGCAGTGCTGCATCCTGGGCCTGGACTGGGGGCTGCCTCTCCGCAGAGTCCCATGTCTTGTCTGCTGGGAGGTGTCGTGACCCAGTCTCACCAGTGGGACAATAATGGTGCCTGAGGGCAGTGAGGGGCCTGCCCGACGGTGACATACACCCATCTGGGGCCCAGCCATGGCACCTGTCTCCTCTCACACATACGTGTACTTGCACCCTCACATCACACTTGCCCACACAGCCACACGCCGTACCCTCACTCACGCATTTACACATGCACCTGTCCCATCTCACGTGCCCCTATTCATGCTCACCCGTCCATGCAGCTCCCCTGTACTGACGCACACACACTGATCCATAACCTCAGACACGGACACACGGGCACTTACACGTCTGCTCTCGCACCCACTCCCGCTCACAGGCCCGTATCCTCCAAAGGAGCACGACCCCTGCACTTTCCTCAGCTGCCCTCGGCCCTTGGCATGTGGGGGCCATGGGGACGAAGTTGCAGCCGCCCCTGTGCAGGGAGGCAGTGCCAGGCAGCCTTGCTCAGGAGGAGTGCTTTCCTCCTGTCTTAAAATTTGGAGATTGTCCACTGCTGTGGCCTTGCGTCTGTAGGGAGCCCTCTGGGGCTCTCTGGGGCTTGCTCTCACTGGCAGGCAGGCAGCCACTCACCTGCCTTTTTGGCCTCATTTCTCACTCTGCCTCCTTGCATGGGCCCCTGTTGGGGGCCCTCTGGCCCTCTCCCACTCCTGCAGGTTCTGCAGCCCTTTCCCACCCCTTTAATTGGGGGCACATCCCTGGATTGCTCACCAGAGAAGACAGCCAGGCGCTGCCCTGGGCACTGTGGTCTGGGCTCTCAGGATGATTTGTTGGGATGAGCTTAGATGTTGCTAGATGTAAGCTGCAGGATTAAGGCTAAAGTAAAATTTTGTACCAATTTCTCGCATGGCTGTTTTGTGCCTAGCGCGTGTCCACCAGGTTGGGGAGGCAGAGGACCTTGATTTCCGTGGGGTGTGGGCGTCCAGGGACCCAGTGGGCAGCCTGGTGCTGAGTGCCCAGGGTCCCTGAGCTGTGCAGGGAGGAAACGGTCTGCCGGTTCCGGAGGGTGCCAGAAGCTGCCTCTGCCCCTCTGTCCACTTGGGAAGGGACGAAAGCAGCCCGCTGAATCGGCTGTTGACAGCACCTTGGCCATCATGCCTCCGTCCCCCAGGTAAAGCTCTGTGCTCACTCAGACTGAGTTTTGAACCCAGAGTGACTCCGTCGACCTTACCTAGGTCAGCTTTCCGGCTCTGCCGGTTCTGGGTGAGCTGCAACGTGCATGGATGCCGTGAAGTTTTTAAAGTGCCAGCTCAGCAGACCTGAGTCGTGGGGACTGCGGGAGTCCTGGCTGTGGTGGGGTCGCACGTCTGGTGCCTGCGGTCCTCTTGCTGTCCTGCAGCTTGAGCTGGGCGCGTGGGTTTAACAGACGCTCACCGAGGGCTTGTTATGAGCCAGCCGAAGACAAACTCACACCTCAGGGCGACCCCATGATTCCTCCCATTTTTACCTCTGTGTTGCAGACGGGAAACTGAGGCACAGAGACTAGGTGACATGCCCAGGCCACATGGCAAACAGTGGCAGGCCAGGATTTGAACACAGGCAGTCTGGCCCCCAAGGTACATGGGAATCCCCTGCCAGGCTGCCTTGAATAGAACAGAAGTGGGGAGTGGGGTGCTCGGAGGCTAGGCCAGGCCTCTGGGAGACAAGGGTTGTGTGACATCATGAGAAATAAATATTTGGTCTGTGCTCCAGTTCCTGACTGATAGATCCTGAATCCAGGGAAGGGAGGGGCTGGAGAGTGAGTTAATGATGACCAAGCCTTTGTGCAGAAGCCTCCATGAAACTCCCATCGGGGGGCGGGGTTCGGAGAGTTTGTGGAGGTGGGGGGGCTGGCGCACGGGACAGGCGTGGGAGCTCCCCCACACGTCGCCCCCGGCATTTCCTCTGACTGGCGGTTCCTGAGTTGTATCCTTTATAATAAACCGGGGAACATAGGTGAAGTGTTGCCCTGGGTTCTGTGAGCTGTTCTAGCAAATTATTAAACCTGACCAGGGGTCATAAAACCCAATTTATAGCTGGTTGGCCAGATGTCTGGGGGGTCTGGGAGTGGCGATTGGTGTGGGGAGTCGCGGCAGTGTTCTGGGCCCCAGCCTTTAACCCTTGGGGGCTGTGCTCACCTCGGGCCGTTGGTGCCAGAATGGTTTCCCTTTAGGAGGCGAGGAAAGAGGTGGCCCTTCCTGTTCCCAGGGTGAAGGTGGGTGAGAGGATAGCCTTCAGTTGCCCAGGAGCCAGCGCCCAGTGTCACAGTTACCTTGCAGATGGCCGCCCAGCTGCCCGCCATGGAGGAGGCAGAGGACAAGCTGAGCAGCTGAGCAGTCCCCTCCAGGGCGGGGTCCAGCCTCCAGGGACACAGGCCCTGCCTGCCTCCTTGTCCGAACAGCCCTTCCAGCTATTGTTTTCCCTGCGAAGCGACTCTGCCCTCTTGCAGTCTTTTCTCTGCTGAATTCGACTTGTTTGCCTCCTGTCCACAATTATTAAGTTCTTGCTGTGTGCTTACACATGCTCAGAGTTTAGAGGGAAGATATAGGACTTGACTCCCAGAGTCTGTCGCTCATTCATCTTTTTCATGCTGCCAACACCTGTTGTAGTCTACGGGGCTAAGGAACCATGGGAAGCTCCAGGAAACCCAGATTCTAGGAGTGAGGGAATTCTGGCTTATTCCTCCCCCAGCACGCCCGGATCCCTGCTGCCTGCCACATCGTAAACTAACTAATTTGGTTACAGAATGCTCACAGCCAGGGAGAGAAGGAGAGGTGCACAGGCAAAATGGGAAATACCATGAGAAGGGGAAATAGGAGATGCTGTAGGAGCAGGCTTCTTGGAGGCCATGAAGTTGGGCTGGGGTTTTGAAGGATGCCTAAGAGTTTCTGAGGCCAACAACACAGGAGAGAGGGTTTGAAACGAGAGGTGGGTCTTGTGAGGTTTCTGGGAGAAGTTTGAGCAGAACAGAAAATCAGTCGAGGACAAGAGTGGGGAGACTGGTGGATGATCTCTTGGTATCAAAAAGGGCTGGACCCTGAAAAATGTGTGCTGTTTGGGGTTAGCGATGAGAAGAGAGGTGAGGCCGCAGGGGACTGCTGGCTCTGAAAGGCCCCCAGGGGTCGGATTTGGTGTGATGGGCCTGTGCGCTTTATTTTTTTTAATTACTACCTTTTTTTTACTGGTGGTACAAAATATACAAGAAAAACCGAGGCTAGTGCAACTGTCCAGTAGAATTTTCTGCGGTGGAAAGAAATGCTCTACAGCTGTGCTGTCCCGGGCGGTAGCCATGCGCTGCACGTGGCTCTTGGGACTGAGGAATGGAATTTTGAATTTTATTTAATTTTAATTAGCCTCACTTGGAGTTTAAACCACTGCCTGTGGCTAGCAGCTCTGGAGTGGAAACGAAGGTGCCTCCCTGCCCGCTCCCCTGTCTCGGTGGGGCTTTCAAGTAGGGCTAATGTGACCCAAACAAGGCCTCGGCCATCAAGGCACTTAAGGTCATTTCTGCAAGGGTGCCGCAGGCTCATCCCAGCCACTGAGGAGCCTGCCACAGAGCCAGGTGGCTCGTGGCTGGAGCAGCCACCGTATCTCAGCAGGTGCTCAGGACAGGCTGAGACAGGCGACATCACTTCTCCTAGGAGCATGGACCGTGCATCCCTCAAACCCAGGTGTGCGGTCCTGCACCCCACCCTGAGCCTTGCCTCTCTGGCTCACTTACTGAACAACCAAGAACTTCCTTTAGAAAAGGACGGCCCCTTCACAGCGCTGGCCGGACTCTGTACTGGGTTGAATAGTGTTCCCCAGAATTCACATCCGCCCAGAACCTTAGAATGGGGCCTTATTTGGAAGTAGAATCTTTGAAGATGTGATCAAGCTAAGATGAGGTCGTGCTGCCTTAGGGTGGGCCCTGAACCCGATGACGTCCTTATAGAAGAGGAGAGATCCAGGGCGAGGCCGCGTGAGGATGGAGGCAGAGATGGAGGGAGGCGGCACGAGCCAAGGAACGCCTGGGCCCCCAGGAGCTGGAAGGGGCAGGAAGGACCCTCCCCTACCGTGTTCAGAGGGGGCAGGCCCTGCCCACACCTCAGTTCTGACTTATGGCTCCAGAATGTGAAAGAATTTCTGTTTGGAGCCCCTTGTCTGTGGCCCGAGGCAGCACACAGAGGCCATGTAACACTGACGTGCACTTGGCCTGCTGGCTGTCACCTGGTGTCCCCAGTGCTGGGTGTCGGGCTCTGTCCCTGGCCCTGTGCTGAGACCGGCCTCGGGCTGGGGCTTCCAGGAACACTCGCATGTTTCCGTCTTAGCCGGATGCATCTGCATGCCACCAGCCCACAGCAGCCGTTTGGTCCCCAGGCCAAAGGTATCGCATGGGAAAAGCGGTGGCCCAGGAGCCAGGAGACCCTCGCATCTCCAGTTGTGACTGGTCTGAGACTCTGCTTACTGACTCCCATCCCTTGGCCTCGGCGTCCTCATCTGTGAAAAGGGGCCACAGGATGGGGCAGATGATGTCTGTAGAAGCATCCTTTCTAGCAGCACCCTTGGAGGCCAAGATGATGAACTTGACCTCTTGGGCTTGTGGTTGGTCCCTTGAGACATCCCAAGGCACCATGGACAAGAGGCAAGCCAGCTGGGAGTTGGCAAAATGCTGTTGCCATGGTGATGCAGGCTCACTCCAGACCTTGCTCCCCTCGCCCACCAGCCCTCGGTGCCAGGCCAGGCCTGTTGTCCTCATAGGGGAACCCTAAGCAGAGGCAAACATGTGAGCAGCAGGTGCTGCGGCTGCCCCGACTTTGATCCCAGGGCTGGGTGGGAGAGCGTTGCTGACACCCCAGCTCTAGCTCGGAGCATTGTATCCATCAACGTAAGAGGAGGCTCTGTGCAGTAATAGCGTGGGGCCTGCCAGGCAATTGATTTAAATCATTTTATAGAGAACCTATGTAAAATAAAAAGCCTTTAATCACATTTGTATCCATTTCCAGGCTCAGTAAATCAATTTGAATTGAGCTGGGTGCCACGGTTACAGCTGATTAGCGTGTGTGTATATGGTCAAATTAATGCCAGCCCAGTCTGCCGGATAGGGGCCGGCCGCTAGCTCCTGCCTGAGCCTGCCTGTCCTCGTAGCCGGCGGGGGCCTCACCCTGGACGCCGGCCACTGGGCAGGTTTCTCTCCTTCTCCCTCTGGTCACCCAGGGTCCCCCGGTAGTTTCTGCTCCAAGTGGTTCCTGCAGGTGCTGGGAGGATGGGGTACAGCTTGGTTCCACGTGCGTCCATCATCCCAGGGGCAGTGTCTGTGTGCAGCTGGAAGGAGTTTCTGCTGCAGTGCTTCTGCCTGGCACCTCCCTTCCTCCTCTCCTGCTCAGCCCGGGGTGGGCTGCCCCGGCCATGTCACACGGGCAGCAGGCAGTGATAGAGGCCAGGAGAAGGGACCCACGAGGGGGCTGTTTACTCCTTATTGGCTGAGCACCTGCGGTGCATCTCAGCCACGCAGTTAGCAGCCCGTTCCCTCAGAGACGGGCAGTGGGCCCCGTACATCAGCTCAGGAGGTGGGGCGTTAGGAAATGCAGGCTTTGTGAGCTGTGGGAGGGCTGCAGTTTTAGAAGAGAGCGGGTTGGGATGGCTGATGCTGAGCAATGAGGTGCAGGTGGCCAGGGCTTGAGCCCGAAACAGAGGCCTTGGGGCAGCGTTCCAGGCAGAGGGAAGGAGCCGGGGCCTGAAGGGGCCAGCGTGGGACCTGGAGCAAAGCCGGGCTGTGGGCTGGGTTGCAGGTGCCGCAAGGAGCCAGACAGTGTCCACGGAGGCTCGGGCAGAGCCAGGGTGGCCTTTATGGCTGTTGTATGTAGGGAGGAGGTGAGGCAAAGGCCGAGTGGGGTCTCCCCCGAGGATGGGCCAGTGTGGTGTCCTGGGCCACGTGGGGCTCCTTGAAACCAAGTGTGAGTTAAAGCAGGGGCAGTGACTGGGCAGGGAGCACAGTGGGCCTGGCTACATGCAGCCCAGACAGTGTCCCTTCCTCAGGGAACGCAGGGTATATCAGCCAGCTTGGTAGTGGCTATGGCCTTTGACCCATATGGACAGCAGGTGCCTCCTTGTCACCCTGTCCTTGTCCCCACATGGGTCTCAGGGCCTGCCCTGGGGGGCTGGGGCATCTTTCTGTTTGCCAGGCACCACCAAGGTGTGGGCACTGACTCCTAGGTGGGCAGCCGGCCCTAGAGAGCTGGCTACAACTGGCCACCTGGTAGCCACGCCCACCCCTTGGAGGCCATCAGTGCCAAACAGCTTGGCCAGAGCACCAGGCTGCCTTGCTCTGGCTTGTCAGAACTAGCTTTTTGGCTGCGTATGGTGCGATCTTGACGGCAAGTGTGTTTGACCCATAAATAAACTGAGTCTGACTCTAGTTTGTTTCTCCCTGGGAGCTGCCCAGACAGGCCTGTGTGGAAGCCTCTGCTGTCCTGTCTCCTGCTCACCTGGCAGGCTGGGGACACAGCAAGGACCACGTCAGATGCCTACCCTGGAGGAGCTTTTGTCCTGTATGTGTGTGTGAGTAACCACTCTGATAACAGGTGGTCCATCCGGCAGTGATATGTGCTAAGAAGGAAAATACAGCAGGGCAGGGGATAGAAAACCATGGCCAGGGAGGTCTGTGTGGAAGAGATTTTGAGCAGAGTCCTGAAAAAAGGATGCAGGTGAGCCCTGTGGTATCCAGAGAGGTGGGGAAGCATTGCAAAGGCCCTGAGGCAGGCCCTTGCCCCTGCATATTCCCAGCAAACCCCTTTTGAGGTTTTAGATTCTGTTAGTATCCTAGGGCTGCTGTAACAAATTACCCCAAACTGGGTGTCTTCAAACAACAGAAGTATATTTTCTCACAGCTCTGGAGGCCAGAGGTTTGAAACCAAAGTACGGGCAGGACTATGCTCCCTCCAGAAGCCCGAGGGGAAGATCTCTCTCTGCTGTTCTCAGCTGCTGGGGGCTGTCGGCAGCCCTTGGTTCCTGGGCTCCATCACTCCTGTTTCTGTCACACGGTCGTCTTCTTAGATGGACACCAGGCATAGTGGATTCAGGGCCACCCTAATCCAGTACGACCCCATCTTAATTAATCACATCTGCAAAGACCCCATTTAGACATAAGGTCACATTCTGAGGTTCTGGGTGGACATGCATTTGGGGGGAGCACTCTTCACCCCACTACAGACTCAGATTGCTAGAAGGAGCTTTAGGACTCACCCATCAAGACCCTCTCATCTGATGAGGAGGAGGCAGGAGCCCAGGTGGGCAATGACAGGCCTGCACACCCTGGCCTTGCTCCCCTCCCCTCCAAGCTCTTTGCCCCAACTTACCTGAAAATGGGAGGTGCCGGGGTGGCTATAGGGAGGTGACCACTGAGGGAGCAGGCAGAGCCTCGGCCTGGCCCGGCCCAGCATGGCTGGGAAGTTTCTGGATCAGCCAGCAGCCCTCCGGGCTGATCACGCTGGACTCTTGCGTTATTGTGTTGTTTAGAACGTGGCCATTCCAGTGTTCCGTGAGCAGGAGAGGAAGGGAGGGAGAGAGCGCAGGATGGCAGCGGCCCATTCCCCAAAAGCCACTGAGCTGTCATCAGGCTGGTGTGGGAGACCCTCGCCATGTGTTCAGAGGCAGAGGGCAGAGCACTGGAGCTGGAGTCCAGGCCCTTGTCCTAGCCCCGCCCATGGCACCCTCAGCAGGCTGCCCAAACAGTCAGGGCTCTTGGATCCTTTGCTCTCAGACAGCTGATAAGAGACAGCCCTGTCTCGCTGGGTTTTGAGACTCAAATGAGAACATGCTTTGAAATGTTCAGGCTGGTGGGAGTGTGTGAAGACCTAATCCGGGGCCTGCGGGAGGCTGGGGGAGGAGAGGCTGAATTTGTGAACCAATGGGGAGGTGTTGGTTGGGGGGACAGTTTATCCTGCTGGAAAGGATGCCGGAGCCTGGAGACCTGGGGTAATTCATTCACCATCCGGAGTTTCAGACTCCTCATTAGTCGAAAGCCACAGACAGCAGCAGCCTCAGCGTCACTGGGCAGCCCCAGTGAATCGATCGTTCCGGAGGCCAGAGCTGGATCCCCGGTGCAGAATATGGCTGAATGCTGCATCTAGGGGGAGTGGGGGCATGGCCCGGAGCAGAGGTCTCCTGCTTCATTTCCCTGGGGGCCGGGCCCAAGATGACAGTGACTTGACCTTGCACCCCGGAGGTGAAAGGTCCCCACTTTGCAGCCGGCAGTAATTCCCAGAACCATCCATCTGCCACGACCCTGCGCCTCTGAGTGCCATCGTCGGGGATGAGTGACGGGCGCCTCTTGTGGGCCTGGGCCGGGAATCGCTACAACGGGTTTATGCCGCATGAGTGATGGTGTTTGCACTGCGGATGCAGGGCGCCAACAGGCCCCGCCAGTGCTGGGGGTGAGACTTCCCAGGAAACAGGGCAGTAATTACTGTGGGAAGCTTCCAAAGACACCGGCTATGTGCCGAGGGAGCGCCCAAGGGCACTGGGCTTGGGGTTTGGGGATCTGCACGGCAGCAGGAATTCCAGAATGCAGAACCTGTGTTTCGAGTCGGGAAGGCTGGGGCCTGGGGTGTGGCTGCCCCTTAGCAGCCAGGCCTGCTCTTGTGGCCAGTCAGGAGGCTGATGAAGCCGGCGGTCCTTGCAGGTCCAGGGTGGAAATGGAAGTGGGGAGAAGCTGACTTACTTGGAAGAGAGCTGGGACCATGCTGTCAGTGGCAAACAGCAATGCCAGAGTGCTGGGAAGATTCAGAACCTGTAGTTCAAGAGGGGCTGGCTACAGAGAGGGAAGGGCCGGAGCAGAGGGCCTGTTGCCAGAGGACTCAGGAGGGCAGGCCAGGATGGGGCCCCCACCTGCTGGCTGCCCCACAGGCCATCTGGGGGCCCAGGGTAGACTTGCTGGACTGTTTCCACTGCCCCTTTGTGTCTGGATGCACTGGCTGTCCCCCAGCACTGTCCCTCGGCCTCGCCTGGGGCCCCTGTGGTCAGTATGCAGGCAGTGAGCATGGTTCTGACCTTAAACCCCCTTCTTCCTCCTCTGCCCTCTGGTGTTTGGGGAACTGCACAGCAGCAGGGATTCCAGAATGCAGAACCTGTGTCGCCCAAGCCATGTAACCTGGGCCAGAGGCCTCAGTTTCCTCACCTGTAAAATGGTGCTTTCCAGGAGAGGCGTGAATGATCAAATAAGGTCATAGGTGGGAATTCCTGGCCCGCTGCCTGGCACAGGGGCAGGGTTCCCTGAAAGGCATCTTTCTGTTATTTTTAGTTGCTGTTACTAACTTAAACATATTTTATCCTAATGTGACAGCATGGGAACCAGCTAGCAACACCCACCCTTGTGCTTCTGGGCAGTGGCGTGGTGTGCTAGGCAGCACCTCTAATCTAAGTAGTCTTCATCACGACTACACAGCCACATGTCCAAACAATGAAGGCCCAGCGGCAGTTCTGGGAGTCAGCATGTGGGCACAGCCCACGACCAGCCCTTTGCCCAGGGTCGCCGCGTGGGGGAGGCCTGGCACCTGCAGGGTCTCAGCATCTGACAGGGTGACATTTTTAGTCTTTGCAGCCTCCCTGTGAGGGCAGTGTTCTGCTTACGCCCCCTTTGCAGATGGAGAAACTGAGGCCCAGGGAGCTGCCCTCACTTCTGCCTGAAGTCTCACAGCTGGGGGAGCTGGGGAGCTGGGGATCTGGGCTCAGGAGCTCGTGCCCCTCTGCCCCTGAGTCTTCTTGCTGCTCCCTGGGCCAGGGGCACCTGGGCCCAGAACCCCAAGGCAGGGATGTGCCAGCTGATGGAGGTGGGGCAGAGCCGTTGGCTAGCTTGGTGGGGGAGGGAGGGCATGGTGTCCACCACCTGCTGTGGCCCCTGGGCCCTCCCCGCCCTGTACAGCAGCTACCTGCTCAGTGTTGTCTGGTGTCCTCGTCCCCATCCCCATATGCGCATGCACACACACCACACAGCCCACACAGTACACGCCACATGTACGTACATGTGCACGTTACATGCACATACATGATGTGAGTCCTAAGGGACAGTGTGGGTTTGCCAAGTTCCCGGACTCTGCCAGCTGGCGTGCCTTCTCCAGCTCCTCCATCTCATGGTAGTAATCAGGATACCCTGTGGCCGCGGGAGGCCTGCCCAGCTGGGCCAGGTGCTTGTGGGACACTTCCATCTTGCAGGCCACCAGAAGCCCTTTGTACTTTCAGCCCGGTTGCTCCTGCTGACAGCAGCCAGGTGTTACAGAAATAGCAGCAGGAACCCTGCGGTGGGGACAGCGGCAGCACAGCCAGAGTCCCTGTGGGCTCTGGAGTTCGGCCCCTCTGGTTTGGGGCAGCAGAGGAGGGTGGCGCTGTGCAGCTGGTCTGAGGGGCAGAAGGGCCAAGGTCGTGCCTTGTTTCGGTTTCAGCTGACAGAACAGCCGTCTGGCCCCCCGCGAGGCAGCAGGGTCAGTGTGTCAGTGCACACACCTGGCTGGGTGACGGGCTGGGAGGGGCAGGTATTATGAGGGCACGGGGAAAGAAATCACAGGCTTGAGCAACTGGAAGCTTGACGTCAGTGGGAAGGTGGAGTGACCTTCACTTGCTAGAGGGGGACGGTGGGCTTTTCTAGAAGGAGTTGAGGCCTGATGGGATAGGCAGGGAGGCACTGCAGGGTTTTCAACAGGGTTAGGAAGCTCCCTTTCCGAGCCTCGTGTAGGCATGGGACTGGGACACGCTGGGCTGTAACTCCTGGGAGGTGGGCCTGGACAGGTGAGGTGGGCACGGTGAAGGTAGGGTAAGCCAGGTGCGGGTCATGTTGGAATTGGCATCAGTGAGAGGGAGCCAGCCAGCTGTCACAGAGCAATGTTCTTCACACAGGCAGAAAAATATTTTTTCTTTAAATGCAGTTTAATGTGAATGTACTTAATACCACTGAACTGTGCAGTTAAAAATGGTTAGGGTGGTAAATTCTATGTTATGTGTGTTTTGCCACAATTAAAAGTAATTTTTAAAACTGACCCAAAAATGCATTGAAAAGCCACCCCCAGTGTTACTCTATACCTACTAGGTCAGTTCCCAAATGTAATAAAACAATATTGTGCATTGCTGGCATAGATGTGGTAAAGTGGACAGATGCCGGAGCCTGGCAGCTTGTGAACAGGAAGAGCCCCCTTTGAAGAAGCAAATAGTGAGACCCATGGAGATGTTACTTTGCTCGGATCCTAGAAATCCCATGGTGGGACTTATCTGCAGAAGAAAGTTATAACAAACACACAATGAAACAGTAGGTATAAAAGATGTGTGTTGCTGCAGTGAAAAACTGGGGCTGTCCTAAATCTCCACCTACGGGCGCTGACCTTGGTACAGTAGCGTGATCAGGGCATCCTCAAGATGATAATTCCAGAGATGGCAGGGAATCTGAAATAATAGGCTGCCAGGTTCACAGAGGGGTCCTAACAGCCTGGAAAAGGTTTGGGTTTTTTCTCCTCAGGTCCTTCTGGGGAGAGAAAACGAAAGGCGGGTGTGTTTTGTAGCTCACGTGGATTCCCTGAAAACCTCCAGAGAAGTGAAAAACAGATCTTTGCATCCTGGTGTCGGCTAATTTGTTTTCAATAGGTTCCAATCAATTACTGGGGTCCTTGGAAGGGGACGTACACCAGTAATTGGCTGAAATAAATCACTTGGCACTTCAAAAGCAGCTCTCCACTGAGATGCGCACAGCCCAGGCGTGTTTGTCCCCTGCCTGTGTC
The DNA here is from genome assembly GCA_032199065.1 of Smutsia gigantea. Lineage (NCBI taxonomy): Eukaryota > Metazoa > Chordata > Mammalia > Pholidota > Manidae > Smutsia > Smutsia gigantea. The sequence goes on from JAVSCE010019063.1 coordinate 98,557, forward strand.
CCTGAGCTCCATGGGAACTGCACGGGGTCCGGAAGGAGTGGCGGTGTGGCAGTGATGGATTTGACCACCCTGCAGAGGGCACCGAGTCTGGTGTGCCACTCTGCCTGTCCTCCAGTGTCCCCGAATGATTGTCTGGGGCTGCATAACCAAGTGCCAAAACCAGGACTGGGCTCAAAACAACAGATATCTATTCTCTCAGCTCTGGAGGCCCGAAGTCTGACATGGGGATGTGGATGGGGCCGCACTCCCTCCAGAGGATCCAGGAGAGGGTCCTTCCTGCCTCTTCCAGCTCCTGGGGGTGGCCAGCGTCCCTGCCTTTCTTGGCTTGTGGCCACATCCTTCCCATTGCTTCTTCTGTCATCACATAGTCTTGTCTCGGGGTCTTTTCTCTGCTTCTTAGACCCACCCCAGTCACATGGGAGTGGGAGCATGCCCTACTCCAGCGTGGCTTCTTCAGGGCTTATGTATTAATTACATCTACAAAGGTCCCATTTCCAAATAAGGTCCCATGCAGGGGACCTGGGGATTAGAGCTTTAATGTATCTTTTGGGGGGACATAAGCCCGCCACGACCCCTTTTGGGTGGGGACCAGCTGCCTGTGGCCAGATGCCATCCCCTCTGCGTGTGGGTTGGGAAAGTGAACAGAAAAGAGCCACGTGGAGCTCCAGGGTGCAGGGGCTCCGCCTTCTCCAGCGCTTCTTGAGGCCCCTCCAGGTGAGCCATTTCATTTCTGAATTTCCACCAGGCCGTGGCAGAGCTCTCCTCTACTGGCGGCTTTACCGGGGGGCAGGGTGGGAGTGGGGTGCAAGGGAGGCAGAAGAGGGCAGGGAGGGTGCAATTCGGGGTTGGGGGCACCTGGCAGGCCCATTTGCTTTCACAGAAGTCACCCTGAGCTGACAGAAGCCCCACGCTCGCTGCAGGAGGCGCCGCGGGGGAGCCAGATGCCAACAGCAATTCTCTCTGGCAGGAAGATCCCTGGAGGTGGGGAGGCAGTGGGAGGGGGGCACTCTGTGGGGGACAGTGGGAAGAGGGCACATACAGTGCCCGCGGGGAGCCTGAGGGAAGGTAGCCACGGTAGGGTAAACCAGGATCCCCAACCCCCAGCCCAATTTATGGGGCTGCCAGGGGGCCAGATGAGCACGTGGGCGTGTGGGCCAAGGGCTGAGGGACGGAAGAGCCACACGGAAGCCCCCTGCCTGTGGTCACAAGGACCTGGGCGTGCGTCGGCAGCTTTGACCCTGGCGGCCGCTGAAGGAGGTCAGCCTGACCCCTCCTACTTTGCGGGGTAGGGGGTGACCGGGCATCGTGGAGCCCGCCCTGTGCGTGCTTTCCAAAGCACTGCACGTAGAAATGGCCTCCTCTGTGGGAGGAAGTAGGACGGTTCCCATTTTGCAGATGAGGAAAACTCAGGCATGGCAGTGACAGTGCTTGACACACAGGCAGCCGCCTCTGGTAACTGCTGTGCCCGACAACACAGACAGTTTCCAGGGAAACTGCCATCCCACGGTCCTTCAGCCCCGGGCCCAGGCCAGAGCCTCGGTCTCCTGGGCAGGAGTCCCAGTTCTCAGTCTATCTGCCATCCTGACCGTGAGCCCTCTGTCCTCGAGGTCGTATGCATGCTTCAAATGCCAAAAGAAAGTGGATATGGGGCACTAAGTGGTCAGAGGTGAAGCCACTCCTGACCCATGGATGAGGTCAGCCGCCTGGGGTTGGGGTCCAGAGGGGTGAGCTGGGCAGGTACTTGTGAAGTGGGGAGGAGCTGCATCCAGCCTGACTTGTCCAGGGGGCCCTCCTAGAAGCTTGAAAAGCATCAGCCTGGGATGGATAGGTGGTGGCCCTGGGGGAGGGAACTGGGACTGGGAAGTGGAGCAGAAAAGAGCCACTCCTACCAAGACAGGCCAGGACAGAGTCCTCATGGAAGATGGATCTCGAGCCAGATGTACACGCATCGTGTGGCCTTAGATGCTGGTGAAGATTATTCAGGGGGAGAAGATAGGGTACAGGGATAGGGCATTGGGAGTAAGGGGGTAAGGGAACATACCCCCTGCCCCGCCAGGAGGGGGTGACTGAGCTGGCAGCCGAACAAAAAGTGGGAGGAAACCACGCTGGCATCTGGGGAAGGTTGTCAGGGCAGAGGGGGAACTGTAAGTGCAAAGGCCCTGCGGTCTGAGCTCGCCTGGTGTGTTTGTGGAGCAGCCGGGCATGAACACCACTGACCTAGGAGCCCCCTCTCTGGAGCCAGGGTCCTCCTTCCCTTTGGCTTCCTCTGCCCTTGTTCTTGTTGCCACACTGCCTGCCAGGATGACTGGGTGGGGGTGGGGGCAGGCAGCCCTCCCTGGGAGGGGCAGGGGCAGGTGTAGGCCCGCCTGACTCCCCTCTTGGCCTCCACCTGTCCCTGCTCTGGCCCGCTCATCTCTCCTGCTCACAAATCATGGCCGCCTAATGAAGTACCTTGTGCCTTGAAAGAACTCCAGGGCCCCTTGCTCTGAGCCAGGTCAGAGCCCCCGCGAAATTACAGCTGTAAGACACGGCGGAGGGGAGCGGGGCCTCTCACCCTGCCTGTAATTACGGCCCACGGACTGCTGATTGCCGCAGTCCAATTAATTAAACATGGCAGCGACCCAAATTATGATCCCTTGCCTCCTACCGAGCAGTATTTTTAACCTTAACTGTGGTGGCTGAGCTTAAATTTCCTATCTGGACAGAAGTGTCACCTGCAACAGGAGTGGTGAACTGAACATCGCCCGTGACAGACCCTGTAATTAGAAACCGTAGTGTCCCCTAGACTGGTCTTTAAAACTGTCAGAAGCCAAACGGCCGTCATTTGATACAAGACTATCATTACCCGTGAACCTATTAGCTGCAGGTAAATAACATATTATGCCGGGGACACAGAGCAGGCAGGTCGGGGAATTCACTGACGCTTAATTAGAACCAGCAGCGAGGAAGATGGATGGTCACGTTCTCCGTTCCTTCATTAGGAGGGAGGGTCGGGTGTGGCAGCGGGCGCGGAGGGAGCCCAGGCTGCTGGCCCTGCAGAAAGCTTTGCCTCCCTCATCCTGGGCTGCCCTCGGCCTCTGCTGCGCACCTGCATATTCCTTCCAGACCATGCTAACACTGATCCTGGCGCTGCAGGTTGGGTGCCCACCCCTAGGCTGAAGGGAGGGACACCCGTTTGGCAGAGAGCGCCTTGGAGGGATGGGCCCTAGGTCCTCCCCAGGCAGCTGGCAGAGGGTGGGTGGGGAGAACAGTGCTTGACAGCTTGTAAATCCTGTTCTGCCTGAGTACCCTCAGCTCCTGGCCCTTGTCCTCCTCTCTGCTCACACTAGAATCGTGAAGCCAGATCAGAAAAGGCCTTTTGAGGCCCCAGAGGCCTGGTTTCCCGGAACGCAGGGTGAAGGCCAGCCTTGAGCACGCAGAGGTCACGGGTGGTGCTCCGATGCGCGCCTGCAAGCTCACGGGGATCCGACCGTCACTCCAACGTGTATCTAGAGGACATCTGGTTAGCGTGTGAAGCTGTGGGGTCTTGGGTGTCTGGGTTCAGGGTGGGTTAAGTAGTGAGAGAGACTGTTTAGACAAATTCTAAGTAAGCTGGTCTGCCGGGTGCCTGGGTCTACAGGTGACAGTAAGCTTCAGATTGGCTTCAGCAGCCAGAATTTTAATGTCCCAGAGCAAGGGGTGTGGAGGTAGGTCAGCGGGCTCCAGGCCGAGGGTTCCACCTGGCTCTGCCCCTCTGTGGGTGTCCTCCCTGGGCTTGTTTATTAGGTGAATGAAGAATTTAGGAAGATGGAGTTCTACAAAGATGTCACAGCTATAAAATCACTGCATAGAGAACCCCTAAGGTACCCAACCATCCGGCTACCAGCATCTCCATGCACACGCACACAAGTGTCCCATGTGCACACACGTCCTCATGCACACACGCACCTGCTTACACACATAGGCACATGGAGCAGCCTCCGTTCTACAGTTCGGATCCAGGTTTCTTAAACGTTTGCTCTGTGCCCCCTTCCATCCTCATGTCTGTGGGTGGGTGGACTCACCGGGCTTGCTCGCCTTGGAGTCCAGGCCTGCGCCGAGCACAGAGACCCGAGCGTGACACCCCTTGAGAGGCACCTAGACGGGAACGTGGTGCCCGCAGGCCAGGGTGCCGCAGAGCAGAGGTGACACAGGTGGACAGAGGACGGGCTTCTCCACCTTCTCCACCACATGACAGTGTCACCTGGGTCTTTCTGTCACCTTGCAGGCCTGCCGTGCAGCTTAGGTGACCCAAAGCCACGTCCAGCCCAACCCCCAGGACTTGCCTGTGTTTGCCCTGCCCTGAGGCCACCACACTCCTGTGTGTGCCATACATGGTAAATGCACCCGAGGACTGTGGGTGCCCAGGACCCTAGCTGGGAGCCCACCGTCCTATAAAGACAACCCACACAATGGAGCCTTGGCCCAGGACCAGTGATGCTAAGGGCAGGGCTCTGCCACTTACGTGGGCCTGGGGCTCAGCGCCGTCCCCATAAAACAGGGTGGCTGCCTCTTCCTTGCAGGGATGGAACAAGGGGATGATGTGTGAGAGGCACTCGCTGTCAGGGTCTGGCACACGGGTGCGCATGACACATCATCACCAGATTTTTCCAGAAACTGCCTTCCGAGAATCAGACACAAAAGGCAAACACAGGCAGGGTCCAGGACAGCCCCAAAGGTCTCCAGTTCAGCACACAGGTTTTCAGCGCCTCCCGTCTGCCAGGTGCCGTGAGGGACTCCACGAGGAATCAGACTGGGCACCGGCAGTCCCTGGGGGTCCTCATGCAGCATGCCTGTGGCAGCCCCGGCTACTCGGACTTTCTGCAGTAAGGGGGAAATGGCCTCTGCACTGCCCAATGTGGTCGCGGCTTATGACTCTTGGGCGCTTGAATTGTGGTCCATGCGACCCAGGAACTGGATATTTCATTACACTCTATTTGAGTATTTTAACGGAAGCAGCCCCACGGGGCTGCCTGTTGGATGGGCAGCTCCCTGAGGACAGGAGAGGAAACTGGCCCCTCTGTGCAGCCGTGGAGGGAGGGCTGTGCAGATGGTTTGGGTCTGTGCTCAGCCGGTAGTGAGGGGTCCCACCAGGGGAAGGAGGGAGGGCTCCTCCAGGAAAGGGGGACGGGGCCAGCCCAGGAGGGAGCCGGGGAGGAGAGGGCTCACGGGGCCTCGGGGCGGCTCTGGAGTCGCTGGTGTGGAGTGAGATGGGAGCCGGGGTGGAGGGGGGGCTTGGAACACCATTCGGAGGGGTGGAGTGTTTTCTTGAGGTGGAGATAACATTAATGTGAGTTTGAGCGTGGGGAGGTGGTACTGGCGCAGTGATACCAATAATAACATCTCCCGTTTATTAGGTATGTGCCTGGCATGGTGCTGAGTAGTGAGGCATTGTGCCATCTAGCCAGCTGTCCATCCATCCGTCCGTCAGCTATTCAGGGAGCCCCTGCTCCTCGCTGGGGAGGCCCGCAGACAGGCAGTCCCCGCTGTCCCGAGCCAGACCGCTCGGGCAGAGGAGAGAGGAGCACAAACCCCACACCCACGTGCCCACATTTCCCCAGCCCACGCCCCTCTCTTCCCGAGTCCCATGCCCCCAAACTAGGCGTCCACAGCCCTGCTGCCCGCCAGCCCAGGCCTCCCCTTCCTCCTCCTCGGAGTACCTGTGCGGGGCTGTGGTTTCTCAGAAGCGTTTGCGGAGACGTATTGGGTCAGCCCAGCTGTCTGGGAAGATCCATCAGCCAGCGGTCCTTGATGCTCACCAGCCCGGCTCCTGCTTTAATTCACCAGTCTGCGGGTTTCCTGTACACATATCCATCTGTATTTGTGTCAGGCGAGACTGCCTTTGTCTTCCTCTGCCTGCTAATAAATCCCTCTGTAGGTCGCTGGCCTGAGCATCCCCTCACTTGGTATCCGGTTTGGAAATTTAGTTGGGGGATGTGGTGACGCCTGTGAAGCCAAACTGGCTGTTTGTCTCCCCACCTGCCACCTCAGAGGCTGCTGGTCTGAGGCTGGGAGGGCAGCTGGGCATGGACGGGCTTCCCAGGCACATGGGGTCCCCTGCTCACCAAATGGGGGCTGTATCACTTGGCATGGCTGCAGGCCCAGTGGCTTGAACAGCAAATTTACTACCATCCTGGGCGCTGAAGTCTGAGACCAAAGTGTGGATGGGGTGGTTCCTCCCGAGGCCTCTCTCCTTGGCATGTGACGGCCATCTTGTCCCCGTGGTTGTCCTCTGCGTGTCTGGGTCCTAATTGCCTCTTCTCAAAAGGACCCCAGTCACTGGAGCAGGCCCCACCCTAATATCCTCATTTTAACTGAATCACATCTTTTAAGGCCCCCTCTCCATGCACAGTCGCATTCTGAGGTGCTAGGGGTTAGGAGTTTGACATAGGAATTTTAGGGGGCCCCAGGTTAGCCCATGACCGTGCTAGTTTCCTTCTCAATTGTCATGAAGTACGATAGTCAACAGGAAAGGGTCTAAAAGCGCATGCCTTGTGTGTTTCCAAGCCAACCTTGTTGGCTAACCAGCCCCCAGGTAGAAAACGGAGCATGGCCGGCCCCCAGGGGCACTCTCAGGCCCCTTGGTCAGCCACTGTCCCAGCTTCTGAGCCCCAAGCACTGGTGAGGCCTTGGTTTGCTTTCATCCACAGTGAGATTTCCCGGGTGCGTAATAGCACTTTCTGTCTTTCCTGCACCCTGGCATCCCTGAACGTGGCACGCAGAGGAGGAGTTCATAAGCATCTGTATGCCTGCCTTGTGGCGCACCCCTTGGGAAGGCTCGTGTGCGTGTCGGGCCTGCACCCTCAGGAAGCTGACGCTCGCAGTGTGTGGATGAGGTGGGCACATGCGCCAGCCAGCTGCACCGCTGATAACTGAGGGAGCGCAGGAGCTAGGATGGTTGGAACTGGAGCCGCAGGAGACAGTGACAGCCGGGACCTGAGGGAAGGGGGATGGGGACGGCCCGGTAGAGAAGAGAAGGCGCAGATGGGCAGGAGGCACAGCAAGGACAGTGGCGGACAGGCTGGACCAGGCCAGCTGGAGTGCACTGGGGAGCGTGGCCTGCCCAGGTGGGGGAGCCACAAAGCCTGCCCAGAGGGCTGATCTGTGCTGGGGACAGTTCTGAGAGCTGGACTGTAGGAGGGGACCATGCACATTCTGGTGGCAGGGAGATCTCCATGGGGAGCCCCACTTCTGGGCCAGTTCCTGGGCTGCCTGGGACTCGACAGCGGGGCAGTGGCTGGCTGGGTGAACCATGTCTTGTTCATATCAGGAGGCCAGAGCTCCAGGTGTAGGGTGTGTTGCCCAGAATCATGGTGCATGGCGGGGAGGCCTGTGCCACCAAGGACGAGGCCAAGGGTCCTTCTGGGCCATCACTGGCCGCCAGGCCCTCCCGGCCAACTGCTGCTTGAAGAGAGGCCATCTTCCTCTGTCGCACCCTGGGGGGCACCTTGACCCCACTCACTGGCCGCTCTCCAGACCCCGGAGTCCTGCAGCCCCAGGTCTGAGTTCCATTTGGCTGGCTTGGCCCAGGCCCTCCCGTGCCCTCAGCTTACCTGGCGATGAGTGGGCACCTGGTAACTAGAACCTATTGGGAGGAGAAATGAGAAGGCAGCATTCAAGGCAGGCTGCAGGGGCCAGAGGCCCGGCTAACAGACCCCTCGGCCACCTGCCTGCCCACAGCATGCGGGGCTGGCCCCTGGGGGCACAGGCGTGCCCGTCCCTCCTCCCCAGCAGAGGTTGAGGGAGGTTTGAGGTGTTTAGATGTGAGCTCCCAGCCCTGCATCCTGATCTCTTCGTCCCCTGCAGACAGTCTCTCTGACAGAACCTGACAAGAGCCATTTCCAAGATGGATTGATTCAATTTAGCACAAATTTTTGCTGGATTTGGTGACGTATGGCTCCCTGTTGGAACCGCATCAAATGTGACTCCAAAGAGAGAGGGTTTATTAGGGCAGGCGGAGCCGAGCAGGTGGGCCCAGCCATGCCTCCAGCGGCTTCCTGCCCCCACTTGCGGGCGTGGGGGCCGCTGCTCAAAGAGAAATGCTCCAGAGCCGACCACTTTCATTATGCTCCTGGGGCTGAATTTCCATTCTATTCCCAGAGCAAAGTTTTGCTACTGCCAAGGACCCCACTGTGGGAGACCCAGAGCTAAAGACTTCTTCCCTCTGGGCTGATAAATTCTTAATGGAGGCCGCAGCCCCAGCCGTGCCCACAGCTCCTGCCCAGCTGGGACCAGGGCCCCAGCGCATGTACACCGGCAGCTTGGGGCGCACACTTTCGCTGGTAGACTTGCTTGGCACTCGCAGCCACGTGCGTGAACACAGCTTCTGCACTGGATGTGCGGCAGGGGCTGAGGGCCGCTGCTGCTGGTCACTGCTGGAAGAAACATGGGCAGGGAAGGGGGCAAACCAGCCTTGGTTCGGGAGGCAGAACACCACATGTGGGCACACGTGATCTTGGCTTTGTGGCAGGAGCCCTCCTGCAGCTCCCGTTGCATGGGAGCAGAGGTCATAGTCGCCACCAGAACCACAAAGCCCTCCAGGACCCCCCTCCATGCCTTCTACTCCCTCCAGCTCCACCCACTTCCACTCCCTGCACCTGCTTCTCTCCAGCCATGCCGGCATCCCTGCTCTTCTGTGAGTACACAGGCACACTGCAGCCACAGGGCCTTTGCAGCCGCTCTGCCCACTGCCTGGAATGTTCTCCTGAGATCACACTGCTCATACTTTTGGCTCCTTCAGGCCTTTATTCAAAAGGCAGCTGCTCGGTAAGGCAGACCCCGACTCCCTGCCAAAATGTAGCAGCAGTTCCTCTCCTGGCTTTATTTTTTTCCTTCACATCGATCACACTTTAACCGCATGTGAAGACCAATGGCTCTCCACTTTCTTCCCTGCCATATTCCCAGTGTCCAGAACAGTGCCTGGCACTCAGTCGCAGTAAGACGAAAGAGTTGCCCAAGTGTCAGGCTTTTGTGACCATCCGAGCTGGACATGGAGAAGCAGGGGCCTGGCTTGCTTTTCCCTTCGTATGGGTGGTAGGTTGGAGAGCGGCCTCCAAAAGACGTCCGTGTCCTAACTCCTGAAACCTGTATATGTGAGCAGATTTGGGAAAGGGGTTTTGCAGATGTGATTAAGCATGGTGAGATGGTTCCGCCGGGCCCTAAATGCCATTACAGGTGTCCTTGTGAGAGGCAGAGGGAGCTCCAGGACCCAGGTATGGAGGAGGCCATGTGACCACCGAGGCAGAGGTGAGGGTGACAGGCAAGGGACACCAGCAGCCTTGACCTAAAGCTGGAAGAAGCAAGGCGGAGCCCCCTACCCCCACCCCAGAGCCCCTGTGGGGAGCATAGCCCTACATGCATGTGGATTCCAGCCCAGGGACACTGATTTCCAGCCTCTGGTCTCCAGACTGTGAGAGAACAAAGTTGTGTTGTTTTAACCCACCAAGTCTGGGGTGGTTTCCTGTGGCAGCCACAGGGAAGGAATGGTTGTCCGGCGCTATTCAACATAACGTGTAGATAAGGCCAGCGACAGGGACAGCAGGGCAGGTGCTGGACAGGTCGCCCTCTTCCCGAAAGGCCAGCCTGCCCCGACTGCTCCGAGTCAGGTCTTTGTGGTGCTAGAAGCTGCTGGATTGAGATGGTTTCGGGGGGTGGGTGGGAGGTGCAGGCAGGCGAGAAAGGGGACGATGTTGGTGGGCAAGGAGGGGGAGACTCTGAAGAAGAGTGGAGTCCACAGTCTGGCACCTGCCTCCTGCCATGGGGATCACTGAACCGTGGCCAGGAGGCAGAGGTGTAGGGGTGTCTCACTCAGCCCTGGGGCTCAACAGGGCCCCCTCAAAACCCAGCCTAGGCCTCCAACCACATTCCTTGGAGTTGTGGCCCAGAGGGAGCAGAGCAGGTGGCCAAGAAGGCATCAGAGCAGTGATGGGGCCGGGCGCCGAGGGAAGGCTGCAGGCCCCAGGGCGGCGGCCAGGGCGGCAGCCAGCACGGTGGCCCGGGCTCCCCGGGAGTGACCCAGGGCCGCAGGTAGCCTGCTGGTGATTTCCCCGTGTCCTGCCAGTTGCTGCCTGTCGGTGTCGTTGTGAACCCCCAGCTTCAAAGTGCAGACGTGCTAATGCAGCCCCCTTCTTAGTGTTTTTTTTCGGGGGGTTGCTTTTGATATGTGTGCTGTTTTCTCCCTCTCTTTTGAGGCAAATGGCTGATTGATTGCTTTTCATCTCCTACTTTGAGTAGCTGTAACATCTACTTTATATAAACATCAATTACTGGCAGGTAATAAATTAAGGGTCCCCACACCGCTTGCATTAGAGTCCAGCCCCAAATCAAAGCGGTCCCATCACCCGGAAACAGGAGAGTGGGGGTGATTCTCTGCGTGATGTTGGCGGAGACAGGACACTAATTTAATTGCAAATCTGCAAGAGGGTCAAGGACAGAGGGACCACAGTCTCCCTTCTCATCCCGCTCGGGCTGTGAGACAGCTGGGCAGCAGGTCACTAGCAAGGGCCTCCAGAAAGTGCATCCTTCCTTCTGACCCTGATCCCTGGCATCTGGCATTCGTGTCCCCTTGGGGGCCTGCGGGAGCCTTTGAAGCAGTCCTCACCCCCTCTGTTTCCTCAGGACTCTGCCTTCCCATCTTTGTGTTCTGTGGCCCGTCAGCCCATTTGGGGGCAGCTCCTTACGTGGCCAGGCCAGGACGCAGCGCCATGTTCTGACTCCTGGTGCATCTGGACCTGCCTCTGCTTCCTCCCCGTAGGAAGAGAGGGCAGTCGAATGCATGGAGCCTGTGCCGGGCTTCATTTCCCTCCCAGGTCAACCCTTTGCAGCTGGGTCACCTTGAGCCACTCGCTCAACCTCTCTGTGTCTGTTTGCTCCTGTGTGTAGTGTAGGAATAAGTAATTGCAAAGGCCCTGAAGTAGCAGCTGTTGCCCGAATACATTAGCTTCTGCCACTGTCATCACAGGCCACACCCCACGCTGGCTGTTCCAGGCTACGCCCATCACTGCTTAAGGCTCCCTGCCCTCTCCCCACCTCCCCTGTCCTCGCCTCTCCTCCCTCTCTCATGCTTCTCAGCCTGAACACCCCTTAACTGGGCACCCCCTTTCTTCTTCTGCCCGACTTCCAGAGGGACCTGGGAGCACCTGGTGCCCCAGGTCTTAGCGCCCCCTCCTCCAGAGAGCAGAAGGACCCTTTCCTGCCGGGACGCCCACAGCTCTCCTGCCTGGCACTCTACTCCCCTCCTGAGAGCAGGTTGCCCTGGAGGCGCCCAGTACACAACCCAAGGGGTGGGTCCCCCTCCCCCAGGCATCAGAATCCCCTGGGCAGATGGCACTGTAAAACGTCGGTCTAGGAGAGGGCCTGAGAACTTGCATTTCTGCTTCCAGATGTGGGGGGGCCCACTTTGAGCGCCACTGCATGTCGGATCCCTGGGGGCTCCCCAGGCGATTCCAGGGTGTGACAGGGGCTGCTGAGAGCCTGGAGAGCTGAGGTTGAACGGGGGTCCTGCCCTTGGGGGCCCAGGTTGGGGCGCGTGGGCTCCCGCACCTCCTCCTGGAGGCCCTGCTCTCTCCCCTCTCCTCATGGCCCTCCTCCCCAGGGATTCCCTTCCCCACCCCTCCAGTTCAGTCTTTGAGGAGGACAGGCCCCAGGCCCCACTCAAGTCAGGAGCCCCCAGGCCTTCCCTGGAAATAGGCCCAAACTGCTGCCCCCATGCCGCCCTCAGGGGAGCCCCCTCGGCTGGCTCCCTTGTACCCTGTGAGTCCCGCTCCCAGGTGCCTTGGCCCTGACCGCCCGCCCACCCCCACAGCAGCTCCTGGAGGAGCGGGGAAGGCCGCCAGGCAGGCAGAGGGGGCGGGAGGAGCAGCCCCTGAAAGGCTGGCTGCCAAGCCCACTTCTCACACCCTGTGCTCAACGTGCCCGGCTCCCCGCAGGCGCCCGCGGTGCTCAGACTGTCCAGCCCATTGTTCTGGGGAAGGCCCAGTTGCCAGAATCCATTAAGGGATGGAGATTTCTCAAGTCCAGACCACAGGCAGGGCCATGAGTGCCCGCTCTGCTGCCTCCGTGAGGTTCTGGAATGCCCAGGCCCTGCCAGGCAGCTGCGCCTCCCCCACTGCCTCCTGCGCCCAGTCTGCCCCTGGGGCCTGCACGGATCCTGGAGCAGAGGTCGGGGCTGGTGAGTCAGAGGCTGGGCAGGGAATGTCTGTATGTGTGTGCATGTGCTTGCCTCCGCGTGCACACGTACTTCTGTGCACAGGTGTGAGCATGGGTGGGTGGATGTGCATGTGCCTTGTGTGTACGTGTGCGCACATGTATATGTGAACACACATGAGCTTGCACACATATGCATGTGTGTGCACACTCTCCATCCTGGGGGAGCCCAGGAGCCTGCCCTCTTGCTCCTAGGGTGCTTCCTGCTAATGAAGGAGCATTGATGTTTCTCAAGCAGCATTCCAGCTTTCTGAAGTCATAGTTTCCATCTGCAAGCACCTCCCACCTCTGCTCTGTCCCTGTCCTGTTCCCAGAGGCCTGACTCCAGCCTGGGGGGTGCCTAGAGGCTGGGGCTCCCTCCCTGGGCCCCTCCTGCAGGCCTGCCGTGGGCTCCCGCTTGAGGGGTTAAGTAGTGAACTGGCCTTGCCAGGAAGAAACACATCTGCCCCTGTTAGCTCGGGGGCTGGGGTCACCCTACAGCCTGATGACGAGATCTGGCAGCAGGCAGGCAGGATGGGAGCCTGAGAGGAGGCGGCAGCATGAGGTAGAAGGGCCCCAGGCTCCCAGCTGATGCCTGCATCTCCCAGGGGCCCAGGATGGATGGGGGATGCACTGGAGCTCCCCACATTCTTCCTGGATGCCCTGCGGCCGGCCTGGCCCTGTGGGGCTGGGGCGTGGAGATCTGTGAGGTGCAGTGAGCACACCTTGGAGCTCACAGCAGGTCCCATGGGCCCTCAGCACACCCCAAAAACATGGCAGGGAAGAGGGCTCATTTTCTCCCATCTCTTCTGCGAAGACCATGAGTGAGCTGGCTGCCCTCTGGTTCAGTGACTAGTGGGTACCCCACCTGGCCCCAGGACCCCCTCATGGCCCAGCTTTCTCACCACTGGGTGCACGGGCAGGGGGCAACGAGAGGCTGGCTGCAGAGAAGAGCGGCTGGAGGAAGGACATGCTCAGCTCCTGGCAGCCGCCCGTGGGCGCCCCCTGCCCTCACGCAGGCCCATCCCTCTAGCTGCACACTGTCCGAGCGAAATCTGTGCTCCCTGCCTGCAGACGGATCATTGCCTACGAACCTCACAGGGCCCCTGAGACGCTCACTCTGGAAGGCTGGAGGAGTGGGGCCCAGCCACTTAACCTCCTTGTGCCATGGTTTTCTCATCTGGGAGATGGGGCCTTAGGGCTGGCGGTGGGTGGTTGAACGTGCTCAGGTACAGAAATGCTTCCAGAACATCCTTCAGGGCAGTGATAGGGCACGTTAGCCTCCGTCTTGTTTGTCTAGGAACCAGGTGCAAGTGTTCTGATGTGGGGCCCTAGCCCAGAAGTTCCCCGCCCTGGCTCTCAGCTTTCTGCTGAAGCCGTGACCCTGGAGAGAGACACCGGCTCAGCGCCCCCAGACCCCACTCCAGGCCAGCCCTCCTGTCCTCCACTCCTCTCGCCTCCCAACCGAGCAGCTTGCTTTCCTCTCTGTTTTTTATCTTGCCAGCAGAGCATCTTCCCGTCGGCCATTCCATTTCATTTCTGGTCTTTGGAGAGTGACATTTACATATTAATATTTTCCAAGGGGGCCCCCTGCATGCCGGAGCAAGTGTCTGCCTCGTGGCCTCACATAATGTAAGGGAGATAAAGCGCCGGCTGCTGCATGAATGAGGACAAATGAGAGCACGTGGCCGTGAAAGGCCTCACATTTGCCCTGTCAGCATGTGGAACATCAGCTCAACGACTGATTTAGCGTCCCCGCCTCCCCCAGGGTTTATCTCCGCTGCCAGGGGACGTGCTCTTTGTGAGGGGCCTGTCTCTCTTCCTGTCACTTCCTGCCACCCCCGAGCAGAGAGCAGAGGCCAGGGACGCCGCCTGCAGTGCCCCATCAGGCGCTATTAGCAGAGCCGGCTCAGCCCAGGCCGGCGGGTTATCTGTCCCCTGCAGAGGCCGCTGCGATGGCCCCGCGGGCCCAGAGCGACACCGCGCCCGCTGCCCAGGTGTGTGCGGGAGGGCTTGGAGAGTGGCAGGTGGGGTGAGCTCTCCCACGGAGGTCTCTGGGTGATGAGGACCTGAGGATCCGCATGGTGGATGGGAGGGGGCCAGCCACGGCGGTGGGCCACGGAAGGAGCCACGGGAAAATGGTGATGAAGCCCTGACCTCGCGCCCGGGACTGTGCAGTGTGCTTAGTCCACGTACTCCCAACTGGGAGGCAGGGTCGTAACAGTCGCTCTGTACCGAGGAAACTGAGGCACGGCGCCCTGGGAATCAGGAGAGCCCCGGAGTGGTCACATTCAGATTCCAGTCCGTGCTCTGCCCCAGGCCAACTGCCACCCTCTCTGAGACTCAGTTTCCCCTGCTGTAAAGTGAGGATAATGCACCACATGGAGATGAGGTTCAAAGTCGGTTGTGAGGCCAGCCCTTGGTGGGGGTGACCTGGTCCCGTCACTTGGCGGGCAGGGGATGCACTCTCCAGTGTAGACGAAGCGGTTGGTGTGTGTTAAGAGCTCAGGTGATATAAAAAGGACCTATTGCCATTAAATGTGAGACTGGCCCTCACCACGTGAGAGGCCCACCCATACATCACCAGCCCTGGGTCCCAGCTCTCGGAGGGTCTGCTCTGCCCCATCTGTGGGTCAGTCCTCAGTTGGGGGAGGGGCTCTCCCTGTGTAGTGAAGGGCGCACATGCCACCAGCCATGGGCCTGCTGGGCTGGGGGTGGTGAGAATAGAGAATGTGGGTCACATCCCCCAGACCCATCACCCAGACCCTCAAGAAGGGCTGGTTTCTGTTCCCAATGATAGGCTAGGATGGGGGGAGGCTGGAACCTCCAGGAAGAGCCCCCAAAACAACTCTGTTCCCTTTCCCTGTCCCAACCCCACAAAGAGCCCTCAGAGCGGCCCTGTCAGGTAGCACTTTGTGCCGTGATGTTCTGGGTCTGCACTCACAGTAAGAGACGCCAGCCATGTGTGCTTAAGGAGCCTTGAAATGCGGCTTGTGCAGCCAAGGGCCTGAACCTGTGAGGTCGTTGAGTGCTGACGGATTTACATGGGCACATCCACACATGGCTCGTGGCCACTGTGTGGGGCAGCGCGGCCCTGGGGGCTGGGCACCCTGCCGCAGGACGGCCCACCCCGGGGTGTGGAGAAGCTGGGAGGCGGAGCACGGCACGTGTAGGCCTCTAGCCCCCACCGGCTCAGGTGGTCTGTGCTCTCAGGGCTGGGGGCTTGGGGGGCGCGTCTGGGGTCTTCAGGAATGCCTCCGGGAGTAAGCTCTGATCCTGGGGCTGCCCCTCTGCCTTGACCAGCTCCCCAGAGGCCTCCACCCACTGACTGCTGATTGCTGTCAGGGGTGCTCCCTGGAGCCGCAAGGCGGGGGCACGGGGGTCAGGTCTGGGAGTTGGTTTTCAGTCCAGAATTAGAGATTTAAACGCGAAGAGCCACCCTCCACCTGCATCTCGGCCCAGCTCGCCTTCCCATGTGAGGAAGTGGAGCCCAATGTGAGCGTCATGCAGCCAGGACTGGGTCGCAGCCCTCCTGCCTCTGGGTCCTGTGCTGTCTCCTAGCCCAGCGTCCCAGGGCAGCTGCTGTCTTCCCTCCTGCCTGGTGGGCACTCCTGCCCCGGGACAGGCCTGTGGGCCTTGAGAGGCCTGGGTTCCAGGCCTGGTTTACCTGCTGCAAACTAGCTCTGGGCATTTGGGACTTCTGGGGACCTCAGTCTCTTCTGTGTAGCCATGTCCTCCAAATCCCCTTCCTGCATTAGAGAATGTGTATTTGCAGCATCCCTGTTCCTAAGCATCCGAGTTTCAGGAAGGGGTTTCCAGCCCCAACCTTCCAGGAGCCTGGTTATGGGTGAGAGCTGCCCCCAGGGAGGCCGGCCTTTCTGTCTGAGTCTTTGCACCCTGTAAAATCTGGAGTGTGCTGGCGCTGAGCCCAGGGGATCATGAAGGGCCTCCACATACTGTTTGAAGACCTTCTGCCAAGGAGGGCCCTGACCATGCCAAGTGCTCTGTGTCTGTGTGTGCCAGCCAGAAACGGCACTGCACACACAGCGAGTGGCATCTTCCAGCTAGTGACAGTGGCAGAGGAGTGGGCCCTCGGCTGCCTTCCTGTGGAGCCTCTCCAGGGCCTCCTGGAAATCCCAGGGGCCCTCCTGAGTAGAGGGCATTTGGAAGCCAGGCCGGGCATTGCCAGCCAGGCAGCTTCACCCTCTCTGAGCCTAGTTTCCCCTTTCGTAACAAGGACTACCTGAACCCGGACTGGGAGGGTGGCAGCTGTAGGGATTTCACTGGGCCCCTGTCAGCCGTGGCCTCAGCGCACGCCTGTGAGAGCGAGTCTCCCCCCACCTTCTGCGGGCGCCGGATGAACTGTGGGATTTGCTTAGAAGTTATTGATCCATTATCCCCTCCCTTCTCCCCCGTCGTTAAGGTCAGCTGCAGATGAGAAAGAGATGGGGCTGGCCTTCTGCACCAGAGGTGCCCTGCTCCACACCTGCCCGAGGTCTGTGCTCAGGACGGCTCGGGTGTCAACAGGTGTAAAAGATTAGCCCGGCTGAGCCCCGCCCATACCTGACCCCCAGTGCTCGGACACCCCTGAGGGTGCAGCCCTCCTGCGCTGTGCACCACCCTGGATCGGCATAACTCTGTCCCCTGGAAGAAAGGGCTTCCCCGGCCTCCTTGGTCCTTGGGACCTGCCCCCAGCCACAGGGTCCCTGTCAGTCTATGTCCCGTGTGGTGTATTTTAGACAAAACATGGAAACAGCAGAGGTTCTGGGCCACTTACCTCTGGCAGGCAGCATCCTGGGTGCCGTGCATGAACTCCTGACCGGTCCCAACGGGGTGGGGCAGGTGAGGAAACTGAGGCACCCACATGAAATGAACTTGCCCAAGGGCACACAGCTGTCGAGTGAAGCAGGGATTCGAACCACGGAGGGCAGGAGTCTGTGTGTGTGTTGAGTGTGATTGTGTGCGTGTGTGTGTAGCGTCCCAGCTCTCCAGCACAGCTATCTCCTGCTTTCCTTAAAATCCCAATCTTTGCCCTCCACACACTCAGGAAGATGGTGGGTAATTATTTGTTGACTGACTGACTGATGAAATAGCCTCTGGTGGGGAGGAGTTGGTCAGGAAGAGCCTCACGCACTGATGCAGGAGCCAGGGTGGGGCCAGGAGAGGAGGCAGAGCTGGGGGACCCGGGGGTTGGAGCTGATGCACTTCCAGGGGGAGGAACTAGGGTAAGGGACGGGGTTCCTCTTGGCTACCTGTGCCGAGAACCTCCCGTCTACCTAAGGTCACTGTATGCGGGCTCTCCAGGCTCAGGGACAGCAAAGAATTGCCAATGGCCAGTCTCCATGTCATCCTGCCCGGGGGAGAGGCTTGTCCCTCCCTGCAGCTCTTGACAGCTAGGGGGCCAAGAACAAACAGCAGGCTAGCGTCCAGGGTGAGATGCTGGGGTGACAGCCCCAGCTGAGCCTGGGGTTAGGGGAGCCCAGAGCAGGGGATGTGGGGTGTGAGGTGGGGGCCAGGTTGCTGACTCAGTTTCCCTGCTCAGTGATGAGAGCCCTGGTACTTTACAGCTGTGACACTGTTACCCTCACACCTGAGAGCCTGGGTGAGGGGTGGGGGGCCATGGGAAAACCCTTGCCCTTCTGATGGCTGGCTGCATCCTGGGCCTGGTTCCAGGGGTAGGGCGCCCACATGTCCAGGCCTCCGCTGGCCTCTGACCCCAACACAGCCTGCAGGGGGCATGCCCTGTCTGGCTGATGGGAGGTGGGACCGGGGTGTCTCTGCCCCTTTTTTGCCGGCAGAAGAGGTGATGCGGGCTGGGGTGGGGAGTGGCGTCACTGGAGCTCACACCTTGAGACCAGATAGACCTGGGATCCAATCCTGGTCATTTTTCTTGCTGGCTGTATGGCTTCAGAAAAGGAACTCAGCCTCTCTGGGCCTTTGTTTGTGCCTCTGGAAATGGGGCTGCCTGTGAAGTGCAGAACAAGATGGCCTGGGTGTAAGACGTCCTCGGCATGTTGGGCGTGGTGTGGGGCTGAGGACACCTGGGTGGGAGGGGCTGGAGGTTGGCGTGCTCAGCAGTGCGGCTGGCCGCCAAGCTTCAGGCCAGAGACCAGGGCCGGTAGGGCTGTGCCCACTCACAGGGGCCCGCAAGCCGGTCATGTTTATATTGTTCCGACCTGGTCACATCCCGGGGCTGGAAGCTGCAGCCAGGCCTGTAATTAGAGCAGGGAGAGGGTGAAGGGGCCACTGGCTTCCCCCTTGGGGGCTCTGATGGCCTTGCAACACCCTGTGTGCCCAGGGGGTAGGGGCCGGGCATTTACGCTCTGGGGAAGCTGAGGCAGTGACCCACACCCAGGGCTTGTCCAGGGCTGCGGAGCCTCCTGTGCCTTTCGGGGCCCTTCCTCCATCCCCCCCAGGCCGTGGAGGTGCTGTCAGTGAATCCACAGCAGGATTACAGCTCGTGAGTTCTCCTCTACATCTCTGCTCCCCCTCTGATCAAATGACCTGCCTGCCCCTAGGTGGCCCAGCTGCTCCTCTGCGGCCACCAGAAGTTGTGCCAGGGCCTCAGCATGGAGCCCTGGGGCCGTTCAGTCAGAGGAGACTGGCCTGCCAGCAACTGGACACTCTTGTCTGCCCGCCCCACAGCAGGTGCTCTGACGGCCCCCCACTGGGCTCGGCTCTCTCTCTCTCTCTCTCTCTCTCTCTCTCTCTCTCTCTGCTGGCAGAGGCTCCACCCGGTCAGCAGGCAGAGTGGTAGCGGCTCAGCGAGAAGGCAGGTCAGCTTTTTAGGAGAGCCTGCCATCATCTTGGGCCCTGCTGTCTGCTGGGGGATCAGTGGGATCCTGGGGGCGGGGAAGCAGGGAGGTACCGACCTCTTCATGCCACGGTCTGGCTGCCTCCTGCCCAGAGCACAGTGCCCAGGATAGGTCACCCAGCTTCCCTGTGGGAGGTCAGCTCCTCATGGTGTGGGGGGTGGGGTCACTGCCCACATCCCCGGGGGTCAGCCAGAGGCACAGATGGGGCCCCGACACAGTCCCACCCCTCTGGAGGGTTCTGTGTGTTCTGTGAGGGGCAGAGTGGCTGTGGTTAGACTGTGGACTCTGCTCCTGGACTATGTGGTTCAGATCTCCACAGTTGCTAGCTGTGTGACCCTGGACCAACTACCCAACCTCTCTGGGATCATTTTCTTTCTGTAAAGCGGGAGTAGGAGTCATCCCTGCCCACGCAGGGTTGCTGGAAGGCTTCAGTGCCTAAGCACCAGAGAAGCCCTTAGAACAGAGCCTGGCAGGTCACTGCTTGGAGGCTCCATGAGCCTCCATTGTGTGGTCCCGCTACCAGGGCTGGGTGCCTGGCAGGAGGGGACAGCCCCAAGCGCTCACCCTCCAGAAACCCTGCTGGAGGCCTCCAGTTTGCTTGGCAGGCTCTGCTGGGGGTTATTTGCCAAACGTCTCTACTCAGGGTCCCTGGACAAGGTGAGTTTCCCTCTTTCCACTGACCCTGGCTCCAGGGTGTGGACAGTCCCGGCCAAATAGAGTTCCCTTGAGACCGGTCCCCAGCCTGTCTCCCCCTGGTCAGGACAGCTGGCACCTGGACTTTCAATTTTCCAGCAGGACTTTTCTACACCCTCCACCCCATGCCCAGCACCACACTACATGCCACACTAACTCCTGCTTCATTTATCATTCCCGCATTGTTATTTATGGCCGATTCCCCAGGGATTAGCTTGGTGAAGCCTCACCCTGACTCCATGAGACAGGGAGACTGGGTCCTGTGGACACCCACCGTCCTCAGGGGCTGCAGAAGTGCAGACTACAGATCCCATTCTCGGTGTACTGAGGGGGCTAGAAACAGGCAGGCACAGTCTTGGCAGCAGGGACCACACGAGGGAGGCCCTGGGGAGTGGCGTGGAGGTCCCAGAGCAGCAGAGCTGTGGGGGGTGGGGGGAGAGGGGGAGGGGGAAGCTCTGGGATGTAGGAGGCTCCCTGGGAGAGGGGAGTGGTGCATGGGGACAGAGAGCCCGCCAAGTGGAGGCAGGAAGCCTGCATGGGGGGGAGGGGCAGGGGGCCCACCTGTCCTCGAGGGTTGAGGCCCAGGTGGACGCAGGGCCTGCCAGCCCTGGCCGCCCTCTGGCTGGGAAAGAAGGAACCTGGAGGGGGGACCCTCCACTCACTTCTGATGATGAATAAAGACGTCCGCACTCTCTCACACAGGCGACCAGAGCCGATAATTAGCTTTTAACCTGTCCCTGCCGTTAACTTGAAAAGGCCACCATTTGTTCCAGGGAGCAGCTGAGTATAAAGACCAAACATGGCCAATTTTGTTCAGGATGAATTAAGACTTGTAAATGTAGAATGAGTTCATCTATTTAATTAAGTAGCAGCAATATGGATGTTAAATTAAGTTCACAGCGGACATGCCAAAACCATGTTATAAAAATACTGTCGGCGGTGCAGGGATTTGGGGAGGGGGCAGCTGGCCCCCTGCCGCCTCCCAGCGGCCCTCTCCTGATGAATCCGGATGAGGCCCTCCTGACCTGCCCTCACCTCCTGTCTTCCCTGCAGCGGGCGTCTCTTTGAGCAGGGCGAGCTGTAGCCAGGGCGAGGCCCTTCTTAGGAGGAGCTGTCTGCCCAGGCGCCATGTTGTCGGTCGCCCTTTTGGCTGGAGATTTATGGGGAAGGTGCTCCCCCTGCTACGACGGGCTACGAGCAGGACCCTGGCTATAAGGGTAGAGGGAGGAGCCGCCCAAGGTGAGCAGAGGGGTGGGCCGAGGGGGAGGCAGCTAGTTCAGAGCTGGGGCCCACAGCCCGGTTTCCTGCCCCTCTCTGCCAGCAGCACCGGCATCTCAAAGAAGGGAGGCAGTCCCCCAGTGCTGGAGAGTGCGGAGACCCTCCCAGCCAGTTCCTTCCCTTTCAACCATAAGTCAGGCTGCCCTGGGGAGGGCTTGTGGCAACAGTGCAGTTATCCTGGGACCACCGGCTGCCCTGGGTGGGGAGTTGGGGAGAGCCTGGATTGATGACAGTCAGCTGACTACAAAGTGCGGGCACACGGAATCTAGAGAGTATGGCAGGCCGACCTGGCCCTCGGAGATGGGCTCTGAAGGCTGTGAATGGTGGCATAAGCACATATGGGAGTGGGAGTGGGAGTGGAAGGAGGGATTAACTGCACCTGGGAGTGGGAACAGAGTCGGGGAATGTTTCCTAAAGTAGCCTCACTGGGTTTTAAGGGATGACTAGGAGTTTGCCAGGTAGCTGGGGGAAAGAAGGGCATTTGGAAAAAGAGAGAAGAGTATTGCATAAAATTGTGCTGAGCACACAGGCAGTTCATCACAGAGGGAGAATCAGGGATACAGCTGGACAGATGGGTAGCAATGTCAGGGGCCTTGAATGTCATGCTGAGCAGTTTGCAGCGACCCTGAAAGCAATGGGAAGACATTCATCCATTTAGTTCTAGTCTGGCCTGGGGACAGAGCAGTTAGTGAGCCAAACAAAAATTCCTGCCCTCCCAGAGTTTACAGTCTAGTTGAGGCCATAGATAAGAAACAAACAAACAAAAAATCAGATAAATGAGCAGTAGGTTTGATGGTGAAAAGTGATATGGAGAAAGTGTAACAGGGTAAGGGGGATCCGAGCAGCAGGGCGGGGACTGCTGTTTTTTTTTTATTGGGGTGGTCAGGGAAGACCCATCTGATACTCTTCAGCAGAGCCTGGAAGAAGGTGATGGGACATCCTGTTTGCCACAGGCAGTCCCAATTTATGCCTCTTGTTCCAGTGTGATTATTAGTAAAGTCCCTTCAACAGCAGAGGAGAGAACACAGGTAACAGCAAGTGAGGGGCAAGTGCAAAGGCCCTGAGGCAGGAGTGAAAGCCAGGAGGCCAGCAACAGGGAGAGAGGTGGGCAGAGGGCACATAGCACAGGATCCCAGAGAGGCTGGTAAGGGCTTGGCTTTTATTCAAAATGATGTGGGAGCCGTGGAGAGTTCTGTGCAGAGGCACCACATCCCCTTTGGTGTAACGGGCCCCCTGAGGCTGCTGTACCGAGAACAGGCTGCAGGGGGCAGGAGTGACAGGGGAAGACCAGGGATGAGGTAATGATGCCCTTGTCCTGGCGAGCCAGGGCTGGGTGAGATACAGTCCAGTTCCAGGTCTGTGTTGAAGGAGGAGCTGGCGGGTGGTGGGTTGTGTTGGGGGCATGAGAGGTAAGGGGGTCAGGCCATTGGAGCGTTCAGCTGAAGGGCTGCGAGGTCCCGTGTGTGGGGGCTGCACAGAGGCAGGGAGGTGGGAGGTGTGGGGGAAGAGCAGAGCTGCCTAGTTCAGGCTGCTGGAAGACCTTGGACGGCTCAATATTTGGCCTGCAGCAATGTTTTATTTGGTACCGACACACTGTTTTATTTATTTTTTAAAACAGATTGCCAATATTTTAGAACTAGATATTTTTTTTTAAACCCAGATTTCCAGCTTCTCTCTAAAAGTCTGAAGTTCTGTTTATACCTGAAAAGTCTGAAGGTCTTCATTCTTCTGGGCACCTGCGGGCAGGAGCTGAGCAGCTCCGCTGTGTTGAGAGGGGTGCATGTTCTCCTGGTCACTCTGGGCACGGGCATTACAAGGGCAGAACCCCAAGGCTTCAGCCTGCCCGTCCCCTTGGCTCAGACTCGTGCAGTGCGTGACCTGCCCTTGTGTACCTGGCCTCCCTGCCCTGATGTGAACCAGCTCTTCAAGTCTGGTAGGAAACGGGAGGACTGTCAGGAAATCCCGCGGGTTGTGCCTGCCCTCCCGTCACCCCTGGCCCCCCAGTTTCCAGCTCAGCCGTCTGCCTTGGCTCCTTGAAGCCTGTGGAACCATTTAAAAGGCTCCTAACGATATTGATCAATCTCTCTAAAATGGATTATCCTGTTTGCCTCCCAGCCTGACTGGATGCCCTGGGTAAGATCAGCGAGGAATGATGTTAGCCGGAGGTCGAGGGAGCAAGGGTGAGAAGGCGTCTCCTCCCCGGGATGCGGTCTTACCAGAGCTGGGCTTCACTCTCCATCTCGGGATATATGATACTTCAGGGATGTCGGAAAGAAATCATAATCCTACAATTTGCTGCCCGCTCGACACCGAGCCAGCGGGGAGGGGCGGGGAGGACTGGGGAGGCTGTCGTGAGGACCCTTTTTTGTTGGAGGTGCTCCCTGGGGAAATCAAGCCCTCTTAGAAATCTCGTTGGCACCCCAGCCTTGGGTGGCATGGCTTTGACCTGCTCTGTGAGGATTGCAGCCCCACATTGGCCCAGGGGACAGGCGCGTTCATTAAAATTTGAAACACAAATGGAAAATTGCTACCTGAAGCCTCAGCTAGCAGCCAGACAGTGGATCTGAGTTCCCGTTAATGGATCGAGTGTGGAGGAAACAATTACCATCCCCTCCATGGCCATTCCTTTGGAGGTAGTTGGGTTTAAAGGGGGAGAGAAAATCCAAACCCAGCTGCACGGAGGGCTGCTCTCCAGCCCTTCCCCATAGGCCATTTTGCTGCTCTGGCTTCCCCCGCTTGCCTGGAGGGCGTGGAAGTCCCTGGGCTTGTCACCGTGGCTGACCCCCATAGCAGGTGCCTCGGCTGGGCTGGGTGGCCTGGAGTCAGGACTTGGGGGTAGGGCTTTATTTGGAGGTGATTCCGGGAGACATCAGCAGAGACAGGACAGGAAGGGGGAAGGAGCTGCTAGAGGGGCATCTCTGAGCTGGCGCAGGCAGCTGGGGACCCCTGAGATGGTAGGGAACGCTCCTCCATTGTCCCGCAGTCCTGGGGCAGAGGGTGTGGGGCACCGCAGGCCGCCCTGGCACCGGGCTGAGCTGTGCTGCGGCCTCGGTGGGGAGCTGGCGGTGTCAGCAGTGGCTTCTGTCTCCTGCCTGGCAGTGGGAACCCCTCCCTGGTACGGGCCTTCCCCCGCCTCCGGCACACAGATGAGCACAGACTGTCCGCCCCTAGACTCAGGGAGAAAAGGGGTCAGTGTGCCCAGGGGACTGTGGAGGCCTGTGTGGGGTGGTTGGGTAGGAGAGGGAAGGCTGTTCTGAGAGGGCCTCTGCTAAAAGACCCATTCTGGATGGGCTCCAACCTTCAGCCCCCCAGGCAGGTGGGGTGGGGGCACCCCCGAACCCAAGGACAGTCCCAAGGCCATCTTGAGCAGAGCATCCTGGGAGCTGCGCTCCAGCGGCCCCTCCCACCCTCCCGCCAGCCCTGGCTGTGTAAGGCCATGCAGGCGTGTCTTTTGTGTGTGCTTGTGTTTATTTGGCCAACGGCTGGGTCAGGGACTTGGAGTCTCAACCATGGTAAGGAAATGGGGGTGGGGGGCTCCCTTGTCCTCCCCCAGGGTGAACCGGATGGCCCTGGTCCTGAGACAATGGGCGCAGGGAGGGGCCAGGTGCTGGGCCCAGGGCAGGAAAAGGACAACTTAAAGATAAACACAGACTGCCAGTGGACTTGAACTTGAGCTGCAGGGAGGTTGGCCGAGGCTCTCCTCCCTCCCCGGGTGCCCTGTGGACCCTGAGGGAGAAGGGGCTGGGCGGGGAGGGCACAGTCGGGAGATGGTGTCCAGACAGACATGACAGCAGCTAGTGGTAGGCTCTCGGCTTGCTCTCAGGGCTTCCTGTATCAGCTGTTATTCTCACAGCAACCCCACTTTATATACAGGGAAACTGAGGCACAGAGGGCTTGCCTGAAGCCACACAGCTGAACAGTGGTAGATGGGAACCTGAACCCGGCCTGCCACCTGTCGGCGGATCGCCCCGCCCCAGCATAGCTTCTGGCTGCGACCCCGGGCAGAGGTTAAGCCCCCCATGGAAGGCAGGATGCACCCATTCCTCTGGTCTGGGACTGTGGATTCTCTTGAGAATTCTGTTCACAGCTGTTCGTACACATGTGGGGCAGAGAGAGAAGGGTGTGGCACAGACGGGTCTCACCTGCAGGTAATGCGCCCGTGGCCTCGGGTTTCATGGTTGTCAACAGACCTCAGGCTGGCACTTCTCCCCAGGATGTTCCCCCATGTGCCCCTGAAACAGCCCTCAGCCCCTCTCCTCCTCCACAGGCCTTCCCTCCCACTGCCTTGACCGCTGTCTTCCAAAGTGGGGGATATAGCAACCCATTAACATGGGAAGAATGGCCTAGAACTATTTTTCTAATCTCTCAAAATTTTTCTTTGCATGCTTTAGAATAGATAATTAATACATAGTATATGAAAATAACTTGTAAAAAATATACGCATATTGAGAGGTGAGTTTTCAAAGCCATTTTTTTAACCTTTAAAATCAACTTCATTGAGGTATAGTTTGTGTTCAATAGATTGCAGCCATTTGGGGAGTTCTGGTCCTTGGCTTTTGACACAGGTGTGCATGTGCATACCCACCACCCACCAACGTACAGAACATCGGTGTCGCTCCAGAAAGTTCCTTCCTGTCTTCTCTCCACCCCAGTGAGGTGACCACTGATCTGCTTTCCATCACTCTTGTTAGTTTTCTCCTCTTCTTCTTTTCACATTGTGGTAAAATACACAAAACATAAAATTTCACATCTCGACCATTTTTAAGTATTCAGTTCAGTGGCATTACATACCATTTCAGTGTTGTACGACCACCATCGCCATCGTGTCCAAACTTTGCTATCATCCCAAACGGAAACTTGTCCCCGCTCTGCATAAGCTCCCCGCCCTTACCCCCTGCCCTCCCCCAGCCTGGGCAGCCGCCATCCTACCTCCTGTCTCTGTGGATCTATCTCCTCCAGTACTTCATGTAAGTGGAATTGTATCTATCCTTGTACAACTGGCTCATTTCACTAGGTATCACATCCTCGAGGTTCATCTGTGCTGTGGCGTGGGTCGGTGCCTCGTTCCTTTTTAGGGCTGTGTAATACTCCGCCAGTACAGAGGGGCCCCATTTTGTTGATCTTCACCCGCTCATGGACACTTGGGTTGCATTCACATTTTGGCGATTGTGAATAATGCGACTGTGAACGTGGGTGTGCCAGTGTCTGCTCGAGCCTCTGCTTCCAGTTCTTTGGGGCGTATGCCAGGGGAGATTTGCCTGCTCGGCAAATTCCCGTAGGTGGATTTGTATAGCCTGTGCTCCTCTGTCCAGCCACCTTCACTCCACATTCTGTCTGTGATGTTCGTCCAGGCTGCCACGCACACCCGCAGTTTGCTCCTTTTCCTCGCTGAGGGATGTTCCTCTGTGGGGTGCAGCAGTTGCTGATCCTCCCTTTGGCTGGCGGGCAGACGCTTGGGGACTGTGACCTAGAAAGCCAGGTGTGTGCGGCATGGGGCTGGCTTAGAGCCCACCGCTGTGTCTCGGAGCTCACAGTGCAGGCCTCTCACTTCCTCATGCTGCCCGCAGCCCTCTGAGCAGCTCCCTGGGCCAGGTTTCCCCCCCACCCCGTGCCAGATGGACAGTAGTGAGACCTGGGCCCTGCTGGAGGGCTCTGGGCACTGAGATGATGAGCCGCCTCTGCAGTTGAGGTGCGGAAGGGTCACGAGGAAGCATGGGAGCGTGTCCAGCAAGGCTGCCCTCTGGCCCCGGCGTGCCCACCACCCCCCCCCGGTCCCACGTGATGGTGCCAGGATCACAGAGCAGCAGGTGAGGTAGTCATACAGACAGGGCTCCCTCCAGGCCCACCCATGCCAGGCCTGGCTTCTAGTAGGGACTGTACCCCCTTCCACACAGCTGGGGGTGGCCTCCTGTGGCCTTGGGCCACGGCCCGCGAGATCCTGGGCTGGGTCCGGGCGTGGAATTATCACTGGGAAGCCCCAGGCCACATCCCTCTGGGCATCGGGAAGCTTTTCCAAGCCCAGAGGGGAAGCAGCAGAGGGTAAAGGTTGGCCTCCTTATCAGGGCTCCCTGAAGGGAAGAATTGGAAAAAAAAAAAAGCCCAAAAGACACAAAGTCACCGCAGCCCTGTGGGTGTGACAGTTGGCTGATAAGGGGAAGGCTGGGGGGGATGTGGGGTGACACCCAGTGAAAGCAGAGGTGGGTGGGACCCTTGCTAATCTGGAGCTGCTTATGATCAAGACCCCAGCCCCAAGCCCAGGACCTGAGAGGCCAAAACAAATCTGCCCCTAGCATGGGGCCCCTTGGGGACCATTTCTCACCCCCACGCCCATTGTGCCTGATGGAATGCCGTTATTACAGGGTCGGAAGGACTGGCTTTCCAAATTCCTCCGACACGGGCCTCGAGGTCGCAGCCCTGCCTGTGTCCCGTGTGGTCTCCTGAGGTGCATTCATTGAGCACCTGCTGCATACCGGGCCCAGGCCTGGGCTTCGGGGTTTAAAGGTGGAAGACATAGTAAGGGCTGGGCCACCAGGACGGTGGCTAGAGGAGGGAACCCTGGCAACATGGACCCTAACGGCCATGGCGGTGGGGGGACTCGGAGGGGATGTCTAAGGGAGAAGTGGCCCAAGGCGGGAGGCCCGGCAACTGCCTGAAGATTAGCAGGATTGGTGGGGTCGCCAGCCAAGCTTCAGTGGCCTTGGCTAAAGGCCAGGAAGTTCCGAGTTCTCCATAGGGCCTCACAGGCGGGTGTCCTTTAGGGAAGTGGCCTGCTACTTAAGTTTAGATTGGGGATCCTTCAAAAAAGGAGAAGCGGAACCCATGCTTGATTCACTGAGTGGGGAGTGGGGCTGCATGGGGTGGGAGAGGCAGGGCCCCTTCCTGCAGCCCTGTGGGGCCAAGCCACCCCCGTTCCCAGGTGTCTGCTATTGCCAAACGCATGCCCTGGGGTCTCCTCCCCATGTAGACCTTGGGGAGGGGCCTGTCTGTGACGTGGGAAGGTTACCCACACCTCACAGAAAATGGAATGTGTGAGCCTCCCTGGGGCCCAGAATGTTTCACACCTTCTTTCATTTACACTCAGTGCTGGGAAGAGTCTGAGGTCAGAAAGGTCACAGGTCACAGTGGTGTTTGGGTTTGAACCCAGGCCCGCTGGCCCATGGGCTCAATCCCTCACGCAGTGCATTCACTGAGCACCTGCTGTATACCAGGCCCCTGTCTGTCCTGGAATGGCTCTCACCTGTTTCTTACCCTAAGAAGTAGCAATGTGGCACAACCCTGCAGGGAGGGGGTGAGCGGGACTGGAGAGGGAGAGTGGAGAGCTTTCCGGCCTCCAAGGAGAAGCAGGCATGGCTGGCTCTGCCACCACACAGGCAGAGTGACAGCTGCTGTTAAGACTGCTCACTGGTGACAACAGGGGATGGTTTCAGAAAGGCCAGACCTGGCATGGTGGGGGGCTGGCGAGGCCCAGATGCACTGTGTGTGGGGAGTTCGCCCAGGAGTGTGGAGAAGGGACAGACAAGGAGGCCTGTAGCCCGCCAGCCGGGGGGGACACACAGCTCCACAGGGGGCTGTGCCCGTCGCCCTGACCGAGAAGGCCCCGTCACAGCAGAGGCGAGGGAAGGGTTGCAGTACGAGCCTGTCCACGCACTGGTTCAGCAGCAGCTCTGGGCCTCGCTGATGGGGGACAGATGATGGCCTGTGTGGGGCTGCAGGCTGTCTGCATGGAGGTCGCCCACAGTCCTGCCGGCCCCATGACAACGGAGCATCCAAGTCTGGCCATTTTGAGGAGGGCTCTGTCTTGATTTTGATTTTCACAGGCATGTGCTTGGGCAGGGGAGCAGGAAGAGGGTCAGGCTGAGCCCCTCACTCCTGAGGGCTCAGTGATCTGCAGCACCTAAATGAGAAGATGCTCTCTGCCCCGCCAGGACAACATGTGGTCACCCCTGCTGCCCGGGGTCTCCAGAGCAGGGAGGGACCCCAAGCCTTGGACACTTCCAGAGCCCTACCTGGTCTGGCTCCTAGGCCAGCCCTGCTTCTGAGACAGTACCCTGGGTTGCTTTGCATTCAACTTAGGCATCATTCATTCAGTCATTCATTTATTCGGTGCCAAGTCCCCACGGTGTGCTGGCCACCATGAGAGATGCTGGCCACCCGGTGATGGAGAAGCCCCATGGAGTGCCAGAAAGACGAACTAGACAATGAAAATGGCAGGTGTAAACTCAGGGATTAAGTGCTACAGAAACCCCGTGGTAGAGTGAGGGGTGGGGTGGCAGGGCAGGGCCGTGTGAAGCTCGTTTCGATCAGCAGTCGTGGCAGACCTTCCTGAGGACGTGATGTCTGACTGCAGACCTGAATGGATGGAGCTGGTGGAGACCTGGGGGAGGAGAGTTCCAGGCAGAGGGCACAGCCAGTGCAAAGGCCTTGAGGCAGGAAGAAGCCAGGTAAAGCAGAGAGGCAGGACAGGGGCCAGGGCTCACAGGGACCATGGAGCCAGAATCCCAGGCCGGAACCTGGTTCCGCACGGGTCCATGTCACCTGCCTGTCTCCCAGGCCTATCATTTCCCTCATCGGTAGCCAGAAGGGGAGGCGGGAGGGCATGCTGGCCATTCTGCGTCGTTGCTGGCCCACTCTGAACCCACCTGTGGCCACCGGCTGTCCCCACCAGCAATGGGTTTTTAATTATCTAAATATTGCTTTTGCCCTTTGCTTCCAGCCGGGACTGCTGAGCTCTGCAAAAGGCAAATAGCTTTCAGTGGCTTTACCGGGGGGAGCAGCAAGCCATTCTCCCTTACCTGATGACAGCAACTGTAATCTGCTTGGCTTTATTGTTTAGAAACAACCCTGCAGCATGGCAGGGAGTTGAGAACGGGTGTGTGGTGGGAAGGGGCTGCAGAGATACAGAAGTCACCCGCCGTCTCTATGGCCATATGCCGCCTCCTGGCATACCCTGGCCTCATCCCTGGCCACACGTGTCCTCCCGTGTTTTAACTGTGTGTCCATACAGAATGTGTGCTGGAGAAGCTTGACAAGGGTCTGGCACGGGTCCAGCGGAAGGCGCCTTGAGAGAGCTCGTCTTGGAACCAGGCCGGTGGTTTGATTTTGGACTTTGCACCCTTCCGAGGCCCCAGGGAAGAAGAGGCAGAGGTTGAGAACAGAGGTGGCCATCTTCAGGGACGGTCACACACCAGGCCAAGCCAGCTTATGGAAAAGGACAAAGGAGGCAGGCTAAGTCTCATACTGCTGTCCTCTGGATACACGATTTAAGCCATCTTTACCGCCTTCCCTAACTCAATTCCTTCTCACCCTAGGGTGTGTGTGGGGTGTGCCTGGAGACCCTTCTCAACACCCCCAGTCCCCCTCCAGCCCCCAAGATGCCCTCTACCCACAGTGGTCTCCGTGGGCTGAAGTAACCAAGAGCCCACTGATGGGGTCTAAGCCCACCCAGCTCTACCGTCACAGCCAAATGGCATCCATGCGCCATGTGCCTTAAGGCCCTGTGTCCCCAGCACAGCCCTGGCCCCTTAGGGCTGTCCCTCTCCTTCCCCCTTCACATTGCCTCGCCCACTCCTGTAAGTGGCTTAATTAAGGAGCTGTGCAGTTTATTTATGTATGGACCTAGCCTAATTGGTGTGTTTGTCTTTCCTCATTATTCCCAGCTGGACAGAGCCGTTTGAACAACAAATGCAAAAAGGCTGGATTTCTCCAACACAGTGTCTATTTTTGAAAGCATGCTCGGTGCCCCTGCTATTAGCCGTGTGCACATGTTTGCCGGCTCCAGCCACATGCCCGTAAGCACTTAATTGTGGGTGCAGTTAGTCAAGGCGGGCGGCTCTCTGCAGATTTCAGGGGTGAGGGAACCTAATTACACCTGCAATTGAGTGCTTTAGCAGGGACAAAAGATGCCTGTTCAGCTAATTGCAGGCACCAAAATTGCCCCCACAGAAAGAATCCCTGGTAGATGCTTTGAGAGCCAAGGCCCTGAGTTGTAATAAAGAACGGATAACTCGAAATTATAGCAGTGGGGGGTGCTTGTTTTGGCCTGAAGGATTCAGCTTTCTTGCAGCAGTCATTACACCTCCGGGTGGTTTTTTTCCACTGTGGACGCTGTTCTGTAGCTGGGTTTGTTTTTTCATTAGCGCCTGCCTTCACACAGAGAAATGTCACCTAGAAGGGAAATTTGGGGTCAGTCACCTCCTCTCACCTGTTTGCACACCGAGTAGAATGATTCACCAGGCTTACCTGGAACAGACTGATGGTGGGACTCACCTTGCTGAAGGTCTCCAGTCCAGTGTGTTTGTTTAATGAGTTCACAAATACCTACTGAGCTCCTACAGTGGGCCGGGTGTGGTTCTGGGCGATGTGGAAGTGAACAGGCAGAGCCCCCATCCTCGTGAGACGTCAGCCCGCTGCCTCTCTTGTTAAGGTTTTGTCTTCCCTGCCGGTCCCTTTAGGCTTGTCCCGGATCTCTTCCCTGAGCTGGCAGAGCTGGAGAGGCCGCGAGACGTCCAACCCCTGGAGTCATTGCAGCACTGCTTGTATTGGCTGTTGTCGCTGCTGACTCTCAACCAGGAAGTGTGGATTTCTTGTGTGCCTGGATACTTGGAAAAACAAAATTGCAGGTGTAATTCGAAGCCCAAGTGAACATGCTTCCCTGTCAGGGTTGTATTTGTGGCCGGTGCCTAGAGACACTACCGCTTAGGGACCTCCTTCACCCAGTTCAGGGCTGGGGGATCACAGGGCAGCAATTGGAGACTCCAGCCTGGCTGTGCTTCTGCACAAGGCTGGCCGGCAGCGCCCCTGCTCTCACCTAGAGCAGGCAGTTCTCTGGGGTCCCAGATTATTATGGAGACGGTCTCCTATTAGACCCCCAACTTGTACAGAGGCCCCAGGCTTTGCTTTCTGTTCTCCTTGACCTTCAAGGCCATAGAAGCGGAAGTTCAAATTTCACAGGATCTGTAGATGCCCTTGTGGCCAGGGGGGCCTCTGCGCCAGGTCAACTCCAGGGTTCCGGTTTTCCTGCCCCTTTTGGCCTGGCATTTCCTTATAGTCATGTCAGCTCTTTGGTGCTTCTAAGAAGCTGGTGATGGGGATATTTTTATCCAGCTCTTTGGGTTGATTTTATGGGCCATCATGAGAAACAGGAAGTCCGGGCCACTTCTCCAAGCAGGGTGGTGCGGGAGAAGCAGTGAGGGGCAGGGGAACAGCAGGGTTGTGCTCGGCATGGAGAAGTGGCAGGGAACAGCAGATACTGTGTCCAGAGTGGTCGGGCCCAAAGGGCAGGCAGCCAAGTCCAGCCTCCAGGAGGAGAGGAGAGGGGAAAGAGTGAAACCCGCTGACCCCCCTGGGGGGCCCCCTGAGAGCCCAGGAGCAAATGGGGAGCTGGAGGGGTTCTGCTGAGATGAAGCCAACATGAAGTGCCAGGCTGCAGGCCAGGGGCGTCCCCAGGGACTCCTTTGAGGGGTAGTGGGAGGGAGCCCTAGCGTGGGCTTGCTGGGACTCCTGGCAGCTGCACTTGCACGGTGGCCTGATTGTGCCCCTGCTGCCCTGCCTCAGCTCTTGGGCAAAAATTAAAACCACTTCTGGAGTTTGGCTGGTGGGAGGGGGTCTCACATCCCCAGAACTTACCCCTGTTTTCGCCTCTTGGCCTGGCCTCAGGTTCCTGCAATCATAGGCCACCTGATGGACACAGCAGGGCCATTGGCATGGCACAGAGGGTCTGTGTTCTGGTGGCAGCAGAGTGAGCCTGAGACCCCGTTTCTTAATCACCTTGTATTAGAGACGAGGTCCCCTTGGATGGTGAAGGGCCACCTGCAGGACAGAGCTGTGGGGTGTCGGGTTGACCAGCAGTGCGGTGGGAACCCGCCCCACATGGCACAGAAGGCTGGACACACATGTACTCTGCTCAGGGTGACCCCCCTACCTTGCTGCTTGTCATCTGTGTGACCTCGGGCCTGACCCTTCACTTCTCAAGCTCAGTTTCCCCATCTGTAAATGGAGCACCTCTTCCCACTCCCCAGCCCTGGGGAGGACCTGAACAAGGGGGGGAAGATGAGTTGGCACCAACTGCACTGGGAAGTCTGGGGACATGCCAGCAAGCGACAAAGGGCACGAGGCCCAGAGGGGGAGGGTAGCTCAGAGGGTCACTAACGCAGGCCTCCGCCGCCATCTGGCGGCCCCATTCTTGACCCTGGGGGTGGAGCAGAGTGATGGCTCCGTGTGTGATCGTGTATGTGCATGTTGAGATTCTTCAAGTCCGGGCTGGGATGTAGGGGTGGGCGTGAACCCATAGTCGATCCCATAGTCGATCAGCAGGCGAAGGAGCAGAAGCAAGCTACACGGGGCAGCTTTCTCTTCAGAAACCCATTCTGCTTCTTAAATGTCAGAATGAGCAGATGGTGTGTCTGAGTTTTATTAATCGTGGGCTCGCAGAGCTGGAAGGCCTGGGGGATCGTTTAGTCTAAGCGTCCTACTGAGGAGGAGACTGAAGGCCAGAGAAGACCAGGGCAGCCGCACTGCACCTGCGATGGGGGGAGCTGTGCTGGTACCCAGCATCCTCTCCTGTAGCCACATGGCCCCCACTACAGAACTGCACAGGTGTGCGCCCCCTGTGCCCCGGGAGCAGGCATCCTCCCTTCTGGCCGAGAGCTGAAGCAGAGCTGACTCTGGGATAGTCCGACCCCACAAACAACCGGAAGTCCTCTTTGGGTCACATGGGTGGGACTGTGGTCGCCAACTGGAAATGTCCCAGTCTTGGGGCTGTGTTCAGCTCAACACGAGCTGGTGTTTGCCAGGCGCTGTCAGGAGATGGGTAGTTGTGAAGCCCAGGGGACCTGGCCGCTCAGTGCCTGGTTGGTTGGGGGCCCTACTGGACCCGCCTCTTTATCACAATTTCTCTGAGCCACATAACTCCTGGCACTTGACTGGTTCTGCTCCCGACCCACCATGGCAGCTGTTGAAACAGACTGTAACACGGGGCACCCGGAAGAGCATCTCATCACATGAGGTTATGAAATTGAAACCACCGTTTTAGCCCAAGTGGGCAGAATGGCTCTTTTGTCCTGCCTTTTCCAAGTACATCCTACAGCTGTTCCAGTTAGTCATGAAATGGCCCCAACCAGGGCCACAGCCTTGGCTCTGTGAAGATAGTAGAAGGGGGTTAAATCATGCTAAAGTGTACATGACTGATAGCAAATACATTTTTTCCAGAGCAGGTTTTGTTTAGGTTGGAGATAAAGAAGACTGTTGGAGAAAAGGGAGAGGCACTGAGAGGCCCAAAGCTTCAGGGACGCCCACCTGACGTGCCAGCCCCTCTGCCCTTGTTTCCTGTCCCAGCACTGTGACATCGCTGGGTTCCTTCCCTCTGATCCTGTTTCCCAAGTCTCAGCTCCTCCCTACTTTGGGAGCAGCATCAGAGAGTCAGAGACGGCTGGGAGACCAGAGTACCCTGTCCAGCCTCTCTCATTTTTTATATGGTAAAACTGGGGCCAAGGGAGGGCAGTGGTTTGCCCCAGGCCAATGGTAGAGCCAGGTCTGAATCTAAGGTCACTCAGCATACTGCCAGATCCTTTATGCCTCATCAGTGGCCCCCACTGGGGCCATTTTGTCCCGTTCTTCGCACCCTGGGCGGTGGTTTGGCCCCATCTGGAGATGTTTTCATCATCTCCACTGAGGATGCTGCTGGCATCCGGTGGGT
This sequence comes from Smutsia gigantea, assembly GCA_032199065.1. NCBI lineage: Eukaryota > Metazoa > Chordata > Mammalia > Pholidota > Manidae > Smutsia > Smutsia gigantea. The sequence goes on from JAVSCE010019063.1 coordinate 133,237, forward strand.
CAAGGCCAAGCGTGCTTGTAAGCATCCTTCAGTGCCCAGGGCAGCCCCACAGCGGCGGATGATCTGGTCCAAGAATGTCATTCATGCCGAGGGTGAGAAACTGCGCCACATCCGTGCTTTGTGAGCAAGCACGCATAGGAGCCAGTCTACAGAAGAGGGTCTTGTGTTGGGCACGTGTCAGAATCCCATCAGTGCCGGCAGGACCCATTGGAGGGTGACTAAAGGACAGCTCAGGCTGTGGGGGACAGCAGGAGAGTGGGTGAGGGAAATGAAGAGAGAAGGCAGGTGATCCAGGGGCTGCCTGGATCTCTTTGCCAGATAGAGGTAGAGAAGGCAGAACTGGGTGTCCCCGCTGAGGCTGTCGCAGTGAAAGTCAGTTCCCAGCAGGAGGGGAAAAGCAGGCAGAAGCCACCTTGTAAGAACCGCATCTTGTCGGCCAGAGGGCTACACAGACCTGAAGCAGTTAGGCCCAGAGGTGGACAGACCTGTGTGCCATCCACAAGCGGGTAATTACGTCGCAGCAGTGACTCTGTCCCCAGCAGACACCAGCAGCGGGGAGGACTGTTCACAAATGCCTTTTTCCCTCAAACAGGCTTCTGCCTGGTCCCTGGTGTACACATACCAGCGGGGAGAAGAAAGCCTTGTTGGCTTGCCCCAAGGCAGCAGGGCAGGACAGTGGCCAGAGCAGGATCCGAGGATGCAGACTACACACAGGCTGACGCTGTGCTCACACAAGGTGCCACCAGGCTGTGTGGGACTGTGGGGCCGCGTGCACACTGGGGCTCTCGCTCCCCCAGAGGCTCTCTCAGTGCTTGGCGACAGCCATTTGCCTGGCCTGTGTTGACTCAGAAGCAGAACGTTGACAGGCAGAGCTGTGTGCAGTATGAACACACCACCTTCAGAAGTTGCCTGCCTGGGTCCTGGGAGGCAAGCAAGCATAGGCACAAGATCCCTTTCCGGGGATGATCCTCGTGGCCCTGCCATCCCAAACGCAGCCTGTCAGATTTCTCGGCCTCCGTGCAGCCCATGGGAAGGAAGCCCTGTGCCCTGTATCACCACTTACTGCTTATAAAACCATCACTTAGAAGAGTTCCCAACGCCGAGCATGCCAGCAGCGGACCTGGGCAGGGGCAGACACAGCCCCAGGTGCGGGGTTCCTGCCCCTCCTGGCTTGTTCGTTTGTTTGCCTTTCATTAAAAAGGGTTCCGGGCTAAGGCTTCCTTAGGGAGGACCTCTGCCAGGTCCTCCTGGATGGAGGTGATGGGAAGTACCCTAGACAGCAGGTTAAAATGCACGGTCTGGGGTCAGATGTGACCTTTTCCTCTCACTGGCCCTGTACCTGTGGGCAAATCACTTTACTTCCCTGGACCTCAGTTTGCTCATCTGAAAAGTGGGGATAATGACAGACTTATTTTGTTGTGAGGATGAAGTAAGGAGCTATGTGTAACATCTGTATGCTGACACTGGCTGCTGTAACAAAGAGGCTCTGATAGGCCAGTGGCTCATCACACTACAAATGACACTTCACACACATGCAATGGAAGTGACACAGTACTTATTAATCACAGACCCACATAATGTACAGTTGGGGGCAGGCCAGGGCAGGGGCCTCTGCTCTCGACATTTGGGGGTTTGATGGAGATGCTGTGTCTCCCGTACATGGAGTCAAGGTCATCCTGGGAACTGACCTGGGTGGGCAGAGCCCTGAAGGAGAATGTGGAGCTCGTGAAGGTTTTTCTTGGCCAGGCCTGGAAGTGGCAAGTTATTGCTTCCGCCACATTTTCTTGGCCAGAACTTGGTCATCTGGTCCCACACTTGTGTCTCAGAGTCTGAGAAATGTAGTCTCGGTATGAGCCCAAGAGGAAAGGGAAACAGGTTTGGTGAAAAGCTGGCCACCAGGGCTTCTTGTTGTTTGTTAATATTACCCCAGGCTTCGTGAGGCCAGCGGGGATGCAGAAGGCCAGCAGGGCCCTCTGTTCAGAGGCTGACCCGGCCAGGCTGGCTGGCCATTCCCTGGACAGATGGCCACACCCAATGATCTCCTGCCATCCAAGCTGCTGCCCACATTCCTGCCAGCAAATGTGGGTCACCGGAGGGGGAGGCTAGAAGGTGGGCAGGTCATCGGAAAGCCCCCATCCCCTCCCCTTGGGGTGTTGACTTCAACTTTGTGGAAGACAGGTACCCTGAACACACACCTGTCCAGGGGCCCAGCCAACTTTATTGTAGTCCAAGCCCTTGCTGCAGACCTGAAGGGGAGATCCACCCAGCTGGCCTGAGGCCATAGCAGCCAGCCTTGGACAAAACCCGGGGCTTCCCTGTGCTGGCAGGACAGAGGGCATTCTATTTGTACAGAAGTGACAGGATGTATTAGTTCCCTGTGGCTGCTGTAACAAATTACTGCAAACTGGTTGGCTTAGAACATCAGAAATGTATTTTCTCCCAGTTCTGGAGGCCAGAAATCAAGGTGCCAGCAGGGCCACCATAATCCTCCGAAGACTCCAGGAGGGAGGGTCCTTCCTGCCTCCCCCAGCTCTCGGTGCCGTCCCCTGGCTTGTCGTCACATCCCTCCATCTCTGCCTCTGTTCTCCCATGGCCTCTCCCTGGGTCCTCTTCTGCCTGGCTTCTCTGTTTATGAGGACAGCTGTCCTTGGAATTAGGGCCCCTCCTGATAATCCAGACGATCTCATCTGAAGATCCTGCTGTTCCCAATATGGTCCTGTTCACAGGTTCCAGGGGGACATATATTTTGGTGGGCTGCCATTCAGCCCCACCCAGGGGCAGGTGGAGGAGGCCTGTTTGGACCCCCCCCCCACCACCAAGAAGGGACACAACTCCCTGGGTGGTGTGTGCCCTGGAGCCACAGGGTAACAGAAGAGCACAAGTAAACACACTGTGTAAGGATGGAAAGAAGACCCGGTTCACAGATGGCATAGTGAGGCATTATGAGGACAGAGGTTCCCCCTTTCTCTTCCAACCTCAGACTTATCTTGAGATTTAGAACATTCATATACACAGTCCAGTCAGCTAAGACCTGGAGCTAGATAGGGGAAGAAAGCGGGTGTCTGCTCTGTGTTCCTTGGGTGAGTGACCGCACTGCTGGGGCCACAGCGTCCTCATGTACAGTATGGGGTGATGGTCATTGGAAGTCTGCCTGTGGGGGCGGGGGCAAGTTCCAGATGAGATAACGCTCTTATCAAAGCATGGAGCATGGAGGCCCGGGTATACTGAGGCTCCATCAGTGGTAGCTGCTATTATTGCTATTACCCAGAACCCAGAAATAATTACTGCTCTATGTATGGAGTCCTAACTCTGTGCCAGGCACCAGAGGAATTACACACCTGCATGTCCCTGGAAGGCAGAGGTGATTTCATCCCATTTTCCAGGTGAGGAAACTGAGGCTCAGAGCGGTGATGTCACTGCCAGAGGGCACACTGTGGGTGGCAGCCCAGCTGGAATTTGAACTCTGGTCTGTCTGACTCAAGCTGATGGTCCTGAACATGAATTCTGGAACTAGCTCTGCTACTTTCTGGCTGTGTGCCCTTGGGCAAGGTGCTTGACCTCTCTGTGCCTCATCTAGCAAATGGAATTCCCAGTGGTGACCTTGAACATGTTGTCATGAGGCTCCAATGAGTTAGTTAATCGTGAAAAGTGTTTAGAACAGCAACTCGCCCAGTCTGAGTGCTCAGGAAACGTCAGCCGGCATGATTATCCAAAGGAGGGGACTGGAGGGGGCTGCCAGGTTAGCCACGCGGCCTCCCCTCTCCTGCCTTTCCTGGAATCACTGGGAAGCAGTGCCCCTGTCCGGAAGGCGAGGTCGTGGCCTGGCCTGGGTGGCCCCAAGAATGCCAGCGGGCGCACAGAGGCGGCGAGCCCTGCGGCTGGGAGGCGGGTGCCCCACCACTGCGCACCCCAGACCCCAATGGAAGCCTCAGGGTTCTCAGCACGTGCTGGGAGGCTATTTTTACGCTTCAGCAGACGCTCTGGCCCGGCTAGGCGGTCTTGGTGCTGTACAACGGCAGCCCCGCTAGGGGGAGTATGGGGCCCCTCCATTTTGAAGAAGCAGCTGGGGAAGGT
>JAVSCE010019064.1:0-188272 GCA_032199065.1 Smutsia gigantea
CCTATAGAATAAGAACCTTAAAATAATGTTTCTGTTTCTTCCATTTCAGCTTTTTGACAGTATTGTCGTGCTTTTACATGTAATTACATATGTTATATGTCCCACAATACATTACTTTTTATACAATTTTTTAAATATTAAAAATGTTTCATTTTTACTATTTCTAGCACTTCTCATTCCATTGAATGGACCTAGATGTCCTTTCTGTACTGTTTCCTTTTGCCTGAAAAATTTATATTTCTCATACTGCAGGATTGTAATCAATTCTTTCAAATTTTATATGTCAGAAAGAATTTTAATTTTGCCTTCATATTTGAAAGATTTTCAGTTGGCATGGAATTTTAGGCAACAGTTTCTCTTTCATTATTTCAGAAATGTTGTTTCGCCGTCTTTTGCTATACATGGTTTATGATAAAAGGTCAGCTGTTTGCATTTTCTTTGTCCCTTTATACTTACTTTGCATTTTTCTGTAACCATGTTTTTCACTGATTTTTTTATTTTTCAAGTTTCACTGAACTTTCTGGACCTGTGACTATATAGCTTTCATCAAATATGATACATTTTTGCCATTAACTTTTTTAAAGTTTTCTATCTGCCTATTTCTCTATTTTTAACAACTCAAATTCCTAATATTTTTGGCCACTTGAGGCTATTCCACAGCTCACTTAATGCTTTATTTCTATTTAACTTTTTTCTCAGGGTGTTTTATTTTGTGTAGTTCCTATTTCCATGCCTTCAAGTTTTACCTCTTCACCTCTGCTCTGCATCAGTTGCCACTGATCCCATCTATTTTTTATCTCAGACACTGTGGCTCAGCGTCTAGGAACTTGGTTTGGTTCTTTCAAAAATGTCTTCCATTTCCATCTTGTCACTGATAATGGTTCTTTCCTTGACAAAATCTAGGTAGGCTCTATGGACCCCTTCTCAATCAGGCCCCCACCTTGGCCTCTAAAATCCACAGACCCTCAGCAGCCTCCCCCGCCCACGTGCATGCGCCCGTATTGAAAGACTGCCCAGACGTAGCGGCTCAGGCTACGCTCCTAGGACCACCCATGCCCCTCTTAGAGTGTCTGTGGAGAGAACTCCAGGCTGCCCAGAGGTGTCACCATCTGCTCCAGCCGTCGCCAGGACCGAGGGCGCCTGCCCCCCAGCCTCTGCAGGGGTGGGAGTCTGATTTCTGGGGTGACAATCAGCAAGCCCAGGTGGGTTTCACGTGGACCAGCCCCTCCTTCCGTTTTTATAAACACTCTGACTCTACCCGAGCCCCCAGTTCCTGCTGCCTGCTCCCTCATTCTCCCTTTGAATGTCCATCCCTTCTTGCAAACCAGCCTGACTTCAGCTCCTGTTGGACCCTCTGACCTATTACAGTAGTATGTTACTGTTAAAATTATCCGTCCTGACCACTTCGACTACCGTCTGTCTTATCTTACCTTGGAAAACAAGTTCAGGCTTTCTTCCAGCTTCAAGAACATGTGGAATACAGTTAAGATAACAGTTACATTGTCTTCTATTACTAATTCTTGCTTTGGTATTTACTATGTGGGCCAGAACAGTCTTTAAGATAGGGCTTTGGCACCGCTGCTTAGGCAATGACATTCTGTTTGGTCTATGCCCCTTGAATCACAAGTGTTCCCACTCCAGCTGACGGAGACACCAGCCGTCCCCCGCTATGGTTTGGCTCAGAGGATTTTTCCTCAGCTCTTCTTTCCGAGCGGAGCTTTTCCCAGTCTGAGGGGATTTCCCACACAGATGCACTGGTTCCTTCAACTGGAGCCTGGGGAGAGGGCCCTGTGCACCAGTACAGAGCTGTCCCTGTCCCCAGCTCTCCCGTTTGGACGGTCTGCTGAGTGACTTCTAGCTTCCCTGGAGTCTCTGGAACACAGTCCTCCCTCCTCAGCTCTAAGAAGGCTGAGCTCCACCCGGGCTTCCCTCCTTGTAGCCCCTGCAGAGATAACAGCTCCAGGAGGTAAGGTGGGCGATTATAAACTTCCCTTCATTTGTTTCCTTATTTCATGGATCTCTGTCCTGCGCTGCTTTTCTCTAAGTCTGGGAAACTGTTGTTTAATCAGTTTTATCTAGTTCTTTTTATAGGTCAGAGGGTAAATAGAGTAAACTATTTTCCCATTTTAGCTAGAAGCAAAGTAGGCCACCAACTCAATTTCAATTTCAATTGAAGTTATCTCCCTCTGTTGTATCACCAGCCTCTAAAGTAATATGTGACATGTACCAGGCCCTCTAAAATGCTTACTGAATCAATCAATAAATGAATCAGAGAATGAGTGTCCTATATAAAGATGAGATCATATTCCTTCCAAAGCTGTACAAAAAGTAAATGTGCTTCCCTGCTGAAAAGTTTAGTCTCCGAAGATACACACATAGAACTTACTAATTTACACTCATTGCTTTTTCCTTTACCTAATAAACTTTGTGTATCATAAACTATATTTGTTTCACTCATAATTCACACAATCTACAGTAGGCTGGATTGTGCCCCTTCATTTGGCTGGTTTTGCTTTATTTTTCATAATACATGACCTCCTAATTGGTGAATCAAGTATCTATTTTAGCTTTTACTCTTGTTGACATCTCTTGAGGATTTGATAGAGCAAATTGTCACCTTCATAAAAATTTTGGATGCTTTGTGTCCTACTTTCCACTGCTACTCCTTATAATATGCTGGCACACCACTCACTGAAAATTCTTTTGGATCCCAATATATTAAAAAGGCAAACATATGATATTATTTCTCAGTTTTCTTTAGTGTGTCCCCTTACCATCTCTACATTTTGTAGAGCTCTTAAGACATAATTCACAGGAGGATTAAAGATGGCGGTGTGAGAGGTGAGACAGGCTTCCTCCTAAAACTGCATATAATACGAAAATATGAGTAATACAACTAATCCTGAAAGAGCAACAGTCCTCTTTGGACTGCACCAAACTGCATACACCTGGAGAAAAGAATAAGCCTCACGGAAAAGGGTAACGCACCAAAGCTGTGGCCCAGCGTGACCCAAGCCCTTCCCCTACCCCAGCTCTCTGGGGGAGGAAGAGAAACAGAGCAAGGAGGGAGTGGAGGCCTGGGACTGCTGAATACCTAACTCTGGAGATCTGACCTGGGAGCACAAACCTATATTTCATGGGGCTTACATGGTACTCCCATGAGTAGGGTATTGGAAAGCTACAACAGGCAGAATTCCTGGAGAGACTGAGATTCTAGTCACTTGTGGAAAGCAGGGATACATATCCGGCTGCTCTGGAACAAAAGAAAGGCAGGCAGTCTGAAAGACTTCCTAACTAGAAAATCCTTAGCAAGAGGGTTGCTAAAAGGGCAAGGATTGCACAGAGCTTACTGCTCAGGAGAGAGGACACGTAGACAAAATTGTCCAGGTGCACTCTGTCAAGCAGGTTGGGAGCTTTGCCGTATTGACTCTCATGTTTAAGGACGAAAAAGAAATCTTTCTACTTGGATGATCTTCAGGTGCTCCAGCTCCCTGGCTGGCTACACAGCTCCAAGAGAATCTCCTCCGGGATACTCAGCCTACTGAGCCTTTCTCCCAGCCAGCCCCACCTGGATCGCAAATCAGTAAACTCTACTCTGGTGTTAGGCCAGCTTGAGGGAAGATCTGTCTACAGCAACTACAAACGCAAAGCACAGAGGCTTATACCTGTGTGCTCAGCCCACTGGTTGTGGCAGTGGAGAAAGGCACAGCAGCCGGGAAGCAGGAAACAGCTCTTTCCTCCCCCAAGGCACCAATACCATTCCCCTACAATCCCAGACATTGCTTCGGGGGCTGAGCAGCTCCAGAGAGAGTAAAGCTTCTGGGCACTAGAGGACGCCATATACAAATATGAAACGCCAAAGGAACCTGGATCAAAGTAAAATCATGAATATGAATACAACCCCTGAGAAAGATTCAAATGAAATCGACCCCATGAATAAGCCTGAAAGGGATTTCAAAATAAAAATCATTAACATGCACACAGAGGTGCAGAAAAATATTCAAGAACTCAGGGATGAATCCAGTCGGAGATCCAATAGTTGAATAGCACAATGGAGGTTATGAAGAGCAGATTGGGTATGGTGGAGGAGATGATAAATGAAATAGAAACTAGAGAAGAGGAATACAAAGAAGCTGAGGAACAGAGAAAAAAAGATCTCTAAGAATGAAAGAATATTGAGAGAACTGTGTGACTAATCCAAATGGAACAATATTCGCATTATAGAGGTACCAGAAGAAGAAGAGAGAGAAAAAGGGATAGAAAGTGTCTTTGAGGAGGTGATTGCTGAAAACTTCCCCAATCTGGGGAAGGAGATAGTCTCTCGGCCATGGAGGTACACAGATCTCCCAACACGAGGGACCCATGGAAGACAACACCAAGACATATAGTAATTAAAATGGTAAAGATCAAGGATAAGGACAGACTATTAAAAGCAACCACACAGAGAAATAAGATCACATGCAAAATAAAACCCATCAGGCTATCATCAGACTTCTCAGCAGAAACTTTACAGGCCAGAAGGGAGTGGCCTGATGTATTTAATGCAATGAAGCAGAAGGGCTTCAAACCAAGAATACTCTATCTGGCAAGGTTATCATTTAAATTTGAAGGAGGGGTTAAACAATTTCCAGATAAGCAAAAGCTGAGAGAATTTACCTCCCACAAACCATCTCTACAGTGTATTTTGGATAAACTACTATAGATGGAAGTGTTCCTAAGGTTTAATAGCTGTCACCAGAGGTAATAAAACTACAGTAAAGAAAGTAAAACAGTTAATTACTTAGCAAGTGCAAAATTATATCAGCTATCCCCAAAGCCAATCAAGGGATAGATAAAGAGTACAGAATATGATACCTAATATATAAAGAATGGAGGAGGAAGAAAAAGGAGGAGAAAAAAAGAACCTTTAGACTGTGTTTGTAATAGCATATTAAGTGAGTTAAGTTAGACTCTTAGTAAAAAAGTTAACCTTGAACCTTTGGTAACCACGAATCTAAAGCTTGAAATGGCAATAAGCACATACCTATTGATAATCACGCTAAATGCAAATGGTCTAAATGCACCCATCAAAAGACATAGAGTCACTGAATAGATTAAAAAAACAAGACCCATCTATATGCTTCCTAGAAAAGACTCACTTTAAACCCAAAGACATACACAAACTAAAAGTGAAGGGATGGAAAAAGATATTTCATGCAACTAATAGGGAGAAAAGAGCAGGAGTTGCAGTACTTGTATCAGACAAAATAGACTTCAAAACAAAGAAAGTCACAAGAGACAAAGAAAGACATTACATAATGATAAAGGGGTCAATCGAAGAAGGTATAACCATAATAAATATCTATGCACCCAACACAGGAGCACCTACATATGTGAAACAAATACTAACAGAATTAAAAGGGGAAATAGAATGCAATGCATTCATTCTAGGAGACTTCAACACTCCACTCAATCCAAAGGACAGACCAACCAGAGAAAAAATAAGTAAGGAGACAGAAGCACTGAACAACACATTAGAACAGATGGACCTAACAGACATCTACAGAACTCTACACCCAAAAGCAGGAGAATACACATTCTTCTCAAGTACACATGGAACATTTTCAAAAACAGATCATATCCTAGGCCACAAAAAGAGCCTCAGTAAGTTTAAAAAGATTGAAATTGTACCAACCAGTTTCTCAGACCACAAAGGCAGGAAACTAGATATGAATTACACAAAGAAAATGAAAAATCTCACAAACACATGGAGGCTTCATAACATGCTCCTAAATAATCAGTGGATCAATGACCAAATAAAAACAGAGATCAAGCAATATATGGAGATAAATGACAACAATGATACAACACCACAAAATCTTGGGATGCAGTGAATGCCGTGCTAAGAGGAAAGTATATTGCAATACAGGCCTACCTCAGGAAAGAAGAACAATCCCATATGAGCGGTCTAAACTCACAATTAATGAAACTAGAAAAAGAAGAACAAATGAGACCCAAAGTCAGTAGAAGGAGGGACATAATAAAGATTAGAGCAGAAATAAATAAAATTGAGAAGAATAAAACAATAGAAAGGATGAACGAAAGAAAGAGCTGGTTCTTCGAGAAAATAAACCAAATAGATAAACCCGTAGCCAGACTTATCAAGAAAAAAAGAGAGTCTACTCACATAAACAGAATCGGAAACGAGAAAGGAAAAATCACTACAGACAACACAGATGAACAAAGAATTATTAGAGAATACTATGAAAAATTATATATTAACAAACCTGATAAATGGAAATGGACAGCTTTCTAGAAAAATACAACCTTCCAAGGCTGACCCAGAAAGAAACAGAAAATCTGAATAGACTAATTACCAGCAACGAAATTGAATTGGTAATGAAAAAATTACGTAAGAACAAAACCCCTGGACCAGATGGCATTACAGCTGAATTTTATCAAACACTTAGTGAAGACCTAAAACCCATCCTCCTTGAAGTTTTCCAGAGAGTAGAAGAAGAGAGAATACTTCCAAACTCATTCTATGAGGTCAGCATCACTCTAATACCAAAACCAGGTAAAGACACCACAAAAAAAGAAAATTACAGACCAATACGCCTAATGAACATAGATGCAAAAATATTCAACAAAATATTAACAAACTGAATTCAAAAATACATCAAAAAGATCATCCATCATGATCAAGTGGGATTCATCCCAGGAATGCAAGGATGGTACAACATTTGAAAATCCATCAACATCATCCACCACATCAACAAAAAGAAGGACAAAAACCACATCATCATCTCCATAGATGCTGAAAAAGCATTTGACAAAATTCAACACCCCCATTCATGATAAAAACTCATTGGATAGATGGCAAATACCTAAACATAATAAAGGCCATATATGACAAACCCACAGCCATCATTAAACTTAACAGCAAGAAGTTGAAAGTTTTTCTTTTAAGATCGGGAACAAGACAAGGATGCCCACTCTCCCCAGTTCTATTCAACATAGTACTGGAGGTCCTAGCCACAGCAATCAGACAACACAGAGAAATAAAAGGCATCCAGATTGGCAAGGAAGAAGTTAAACTGTCCCTGTTTGCAGATGACATGATATTGTACATAAAAAACCCTAAGGAACCCACTCCAAAACTGCTAGATCTAATGTCTGAATTCAGCAAAGCTGCAGGATACAAAATTAATATGCAGAAATCTGTGCCATTCCAATACACTAACAATGAACTAGCAGAAAGAGAAATCAGGAAAACAATTCCATTCACAGTTGCATCAAAAAGAATAAAATACCTAGGAATAAACCTAAGCAAGGAAGTGAAAGACCTATACTCTGAAAACTACAAGACACTCATGAAAGAAATTAAAGAAGATACCAATAAATGGAAACACATCCCATGCTCATGGATAGGAAGAATTAATATTGTCAAAATGGCCACCCTACCTAAAGCAATCTCAGATTTAATGCAATCCCTATCAAAATACCAACAGCATTCTTCAACAAACTAGAGAAAATCGTTCTAAAATTCACATGGAACCAAAAAAGACCCTGAATAGCCAAAGCAATCCTGAGAAGGAAGAACAAAGCAGGGGGGATTATGCTCCCCAACTTCAAGCTCTACTACAAAGCCACAGTACTCAAGACAATTTGGTACTGGCACAAGAGCAGACCCATACACCAATGGGACAGACTAGAGAGCCCTGATCTAAACCCAACCATATATGGTCAATTAATATATGATAAAGGAGCCATGGACATACAATGGGGAAATGACAGCCTCTTCAACAACTGGTGTTGGCAAAACTGGACAGCTACATGCAAGAGAATTAAACTGTATTATTGTTTAACCCCATACACAAAAGTAAACTCGAAATGAATCAAAGACCTGAATGTAAGTCATGAAACCATAAAACTCTTAGAAGACAACATAGGCAAAAATCTTCTGAATATAAGCATAAGCAACATCTTCCTTAACGCATGTCCTTGAGCAAGGGAAACAAAAGCAAAAATGAACACATGGGATTACATCAAACTAAAAAGTTTCTTCACAGCAAAGGACACCATCAGCAGAACAAAAAGGCATCCTACAGTATGGGAGAATATATTTGTAAATGACAAATCTGACAAGGGATTAACATCCAAAATATATAAAGAACTCACATGCCTCAACACCCAAAAAGCAAATAACCTCATTAAAAAAAGGGCAGGGGATATGAAGAGACAGTTCTCCAAAGAAGAAATTCAGATGGCCAACGGACACATGAAAAGATGCTCCACATCACTAATCATCAGGGAAATGCAAATTAAAAACACAATGAGGTATCACCTCACACCAGTAAGGATGGCCACCATTCAACAGACTAAGAACAACAAATACTGGCAATGATGCAGAGAAACAGGAATGTAAGCTAGTTCAAGAATTGTGGAAAGCAATATGGAGGTTCCTCAAAAAACTAAAAATAGAAATACCATTTGACCCGGAAATCCCACTTATTGGAATTTACCCTAAGAATACAACTTCTCAGATTCAGAAAGACATTTGCACCCTTATGTTTATAGCAGCACTATTTACAATAGCCAAGATATGGAAGCATCCTAAGTGTCGATCAGTAGATGAATGGATAAAGAAGAAGTGGTACATATACACAATGGAATATTATTCAGCCATAGAAAGAAACAAATCCTATCATTTGCAACAACATGGATGGAGCAGGAGGATATTATGCTCTGTTAAGTAAGCAAGGCGGAGAAAGATAAGGGCCAAATGATTTCCATCATTTGTGGAGTATAACAACGCACCAAAATTGAAGGAACAAAATAGCAGCAGACTTACAGACTCCAAGAAGGAACTAGTGGTTACCAAAGGGGAGGGTTGTGGGAGGGTGGGTGGGGAGGGTAGGAGAAGGGAATTGAGGGGTATTATGTTTAGTACACATGGTGTGGGGGGTCACGGGGAAAACAGTGTAGCACAGAGAAGGCAAACAGTGCATCTGTGGCATCTTACTACACTGAAGGATAGTGACTGCGTTGGGGTGTGGGTGTGGACTTGATAATATGGGTAAATGTAGTAACCACATTGTTTTTTCATGTGAAACCTTCATAAGAGTGTATATCAATAATACCTTAATTAAAAAAATTTTTTTTAAGACATGAATTAAAAAAAAAAAAGATGTAGTAAACAGCCCTTGTTTTGTTTTGGTTTTCTTTCTTCCTCTTTCTGTACTGACTCTTTCTAGGTAGTTCTGTATAAGTGTAAAGGATTTACAAAATCTTTATACCACAATGATCCTGATGTTTATATCTACAGTTTTGGCCTTATTACTACATTCTAGACTTTTTTTATCTGATTGCCCAATTGACATCTAAAACATGTTAAAAGATAATAATAGCATGTGAAAAACAACTTTTTATCCCATCCATCTGTAAATTCCAAAGTTTTTCTCACCCAGTAAAATTTAAGAACAAAAATGTAGTGGTTAGATTTTGAATCCTTGTTTTATTTCACAGCCCATATTCTATTAATCATCAAGCTTTAAAAATACATTTCAAATATGTCCACTTCTCAATTTGTAGCTTTGCCATTCTTTTCCAAGACATCCTCCTCCACCTTGATTATCACATTTCCTCCCTCCTTTGCTTTTGTGTTAATGCTCCAAATAGGAACTTGTAAATTGGGTTGAATTATTTTCCTCAAAATCATCCAGTGGTTTTTTTTTTACTGCATAGAGGATAAATGGAAGTTTTTTCATGATGTATTAGCTTGCTAGGGCTGTGTTAACAAAGTACCACAAACTCTGTGGCTTAGCCACGTAAACTGTCTCTCAGTTTTGGGCCTGAGGAGTCTGAACAGGGAGTCAGCAGGATGGTTCCATACGAGGCCGCGAGGGAAGGATGTGTTCCGGGCCTGGCCTGTAAGTAGCCGTCTTCTCCCTATGTCCCCTCATGTCATCTTCCCTCTAGGAGGGTCTCGCTCTGTGTCCAAACTTCTTTTTATAAACAGAACAGTCATATTGGATTAGGGCCCATCCTAATGCCCTCATTTCAACTTACTTCTGTAAGGACCCCATCTCCAAGTAAGGTCACCTTCTGAGGTCCGGGGCATGGGGCTACAACATATCTTTTCTGGGAGATACGTTTCATCCCAGAGCACATGGTGTACACAGTGTGACATGATCTTGCCCTTGCTGACACTGCACTCATGTCCTCCCATCCTCTCCCCTCTGTTTTAGCCATGACGAGCTGTGTGACTGCGCCGCCTCTGTGTTTATCCTGGGATGCTCATTGCTACCTCACTATCTTACACACGATGCCAGGAATACTCAGTCCCAGGTGCCCACTTTGTTCCCTCCCTCATTGCATTTAGGTCCCTGATCAAGTATCACTTCTTCAGGTGTTCCTCCCTTGCTGGCTGTGCCTAAGTACTCCTCTCGTCTTTGTCTCCCTCCTACTTTATCATTATGGTCATTATGTCTGCCTGGTATGGAGTTGCTCTTTGTTTATTCATGTGTATATCTCACTAGAATAGAAATCCATGGTGAAAGGACAGCATTTGCATTGTACACTTTATAGTCTCGGAGTGGGGGTGTGTGGGGATAGTTCCTGGCACATATATGGCATGCATAGAGGCATGTATTCATTATTCTCAAGAAAAATCCCAAACAGAAAATCTTTATTCTCAGCTTCAGTAATAACCACCATTTCAAATTTGAAATTTGGGGATACCATTTTTCATCTATCAAATTAGCAATATTAATGGCAATACTTAGTGCCTGCAATAGCTTTGTGAGATGGAAACCCTAATGGACTTGAGGGTCAGGGTGAGTCGCCACAACAGGCATGCATGGCAGTACGCATTTAGGAACACTACAATGTTTATAGCCCCCTTGCACTTGGTCATGTTATACTTAACAGTGCATCGTACAGAAATAACCAAGTCTGCAGAAATAGACCTATGATCACAATTAATTCACAGTCTTAATTCAAGCATTGAAAAAGCTTGAAACACATATCTAAAAAACTAAAGGGTTTCTATTATAACTATATACAGTTGTATGTAACAAATTCCCTAGTACATTGGCTTAAGCAAATAGGAACTTACTGTTTCTAAGTTAATAGAGGTCCAAAGGTAAGTGGTTCGGCACTCCCATAAGGGACCAAAGTGGTTTGTAGATTCCTGCCCTCCCATCTCAACGCCTCCACGGCCACTGTTACATTAGTTGCCACGTGATTTCTGACGGCTGCTTTCCTCCAGGGGCACAATCAGCGCTCTAGCAAAGGAGAGAAAGAAGGCAAACAGCACATGGTAATAATACCTCGACCAGGAAAGTAAGGGTCTCTCAGAAGCTGTGTCCTTAGCACCTAGAATGTCTGGGGACACTAGCGGCATCCCGGCCCCAGGAGCTGTGCAGCCTGCTTGTACATGTCACGGCCAGTTCTCACCGTCTAGTGTATAATGAAAAGGCCATTTTCTTTGGCTGAGGTTGAGAAATACACCCTGAAAGGTGGAGTTGTGTGCAAGGAGCTTCTTGGATACTCCTTTCAGGATCAATATCAGTGGGGGTATTGTGGTGAGAAAAGTAAAACTGGGTGTTTGAACAGCGGTGCAGTCCTAACAGGCATCAGAGCTTATCCTGATGGGAGCTCGGGGGCTGGCGTGACTCCTCTGGCTTTGTTTGCTTTGCTGGAGATATCCGTTATGTCTCCAATACGTTTTTAACGAACGAACAGGGCACGTCGCAAGTCGCGCCAGGGGCTGGTCCTTGAACTCCCTGTTGAAGAGCCTCCATGCAGACTGGCCCTGGGAAAGGGCGTCATTTAGAGGAAGCGAGGCTCCTGCACTGAAGGTGCTGGCCAGAAAGGGGCACAGCTGAGCACGGCTGTCGTGAACATGGGCCGGGAAGGGGCCCTGAGTGCTTAGTCCTGAGGAGGGGTCTGGGTGGGGTACCACAGGATTGCCACTTTGCTAAATAAATTATGAATATTCGTACAAGAAAACACAGACTTTAAGCAACGTTTTTAAAGAATTTTAAATGATATAGGAAATGCACGTGAAAGTAAAGACACTTCTGTAGAACTGGAAGTGGCCTGGTTACAAATGTGCTTCTATTTGTGTGTGTGCTTGAGATGAGAGATCGAACATTGTGCACAGCCATGCTCCGGAATCTCTACCATTATGCACAGTTCATCCATATTTACCAACAGTGATTTGGAATTCACATACATAAGTACTTCGATTGCCATAAAATGGAATTTCATTGGCTCCAGAAAAGACCTGTATATATTTAAGGCCCTTTATTATCTCACTGCTACTTGATTTCAGTATCTTTATAATAATGATAGTTCCTAGTTTAAAAGTCATTGTCTTTTGAGGGAAGAAAGAAACAAATGTTTCATATTTTATTATACTACTACATACTATATAATATATAATATTATTAAATTATTTTAACCTATCCCTTTTTTACTATACACTTCACTCCTAGTTGAGAATAGTTTTAAAAAATATTTCTGTGATTTAGCATTTTGTAACTGAGTTAAGTATATACTTATTTTAGTTGCCTGACCTTCATACATGGCTGCTCATTTAAACTATTTTATTTATTTTTGTAATCTCTAATTTTATAAATGTCCTGAATGTTGGTATGTGTCCATAACATTATCATCACTGCATATCCTTTCTTGTCTCAAAGCAAAAGGCCGTTCACCATGGTTCTATTCTTAAAGACATACCTTCAGAATAATGGATTTCCTTTTGATATACAGTGTTATTCTTCATATCTTCCTTATTCTACTGATCAAAATATATCCTGTCTCTGAGTTATGTATTTCTTATGTCCTTTCTACCAAGTATTGGTGAGAGATATAATGTGATAAAGTGTCTCATTTATTACTTAATAACCCATATTTGTGCATTACAGGAAGACAGTAAGACCCTAAATGAGTCTTACATTTTTCCTACTTGAATTGTTTTATAAACTGTAAGAACCTTCCTACAATAATTTGATTTTGCCAAAGAATTATACTACTTGGAGTTAGGTTTGCCTTCAATGATTAGAAAAACAGAGTAACAGTGGCTAAACAAGATGTAAGTTCAATTCTGCCTGTCCTAAAAGCATCCTTAAGTAGGCAGATGAGGAGTGTAGCCGTCTGGGTGCTGCTCTGGTCCTGGGAGCACTCTGTGGTTCTGCGTGGCGGCTCAGAGAGAAGTCCTCTCCACTCCCCAGGTGGCCGACCTGAAGACAGTGTAGGAAACCCCTTCCTTTTATATTACGTTCTTAAATTAATGATATAAACACATAAAGCTGCATGAATCAAATATACCATTAGTAAGCTGCCATAAGGCCTTGTAACTATCACCCAGATTAAAAGGTGTGGTCTTACCGCACAATGCCACAGCCTCCATCTGCCAGCTCATGGCCAAAACCCCGCCCCCCCTTTCTAAAGGTGGTCGCATCTGACTTCCACTGCAAACTTCTTTACTTTTCCTCATAGATTCATCACTGAATCAATACAGCTAAACTCATCATAAATGACTTTTCCCTAATATGCCATATTAGTTTGTTTCAGTCTGTAAAATTCCCTCTTTCTCTTATTTTTAATTTTTTGTCTGTAATTTCTTTATTGATGAACCCTGACAATGTCTTGGGCAGTTTCTCAGTCTGTATTTTGCTGGTCGCATTCCCCTTGCACAGATTTACATGTTCATCTGTCCTCTGAGGTGTAAGTAAGCTGTCAGCTGAACCAAGAGGCTGAGTCTGATAGGGGACTGGCGAGATGGTGCTGTGTTCTCCAAGGAGCACACAGTGGCCCTGATGCTTGATGCATACGGTTAATCTGTTTGGAGTCATGCGATGGTGATGTTTCAGTTCCATTTTTCTACCTTCATTTACTTTTCTGGAATACTTTGATGAAGAGGAATTGTGTCTCATCCACTGCCTGGTTCTCCAGAGGTGAAGTCAGAATAAGAAAGGCAAGATAAATGTTAAATAATGTTGTTTACTGGTTAAAAAAAGTATGTTTACCTAGCATAATACATAGGTGACCAATTCAGTCTTATTTTGGCCGATGAGTGGGTACCAATATTAGCTAATGAACTAAAACCCATTTGTCCTGTTTTGATCTGTTTGGGCTATTTTATTCTGATGCTAACATTTTCCACTCTTTGGTCAGTGGAATCACTTACAGTTGATTCCGAAATCCTCTGGAATGTCACCAAATGTCACATGAGTCCTTTCTATCTGGTGTTCCGAAGGGCCTTGGATCGTCTTGTATATTCCTTGCTCTAGTCCCGCAATCAGCCATTTTCCCAAGAAACCTTGATTTCCTGTAGTGGGAAATGGAATTTTGAGGTCAGTATCAGGCTTCTGTGGATTGGTGTCTGTTGGGCTGGTTATAATTTCTAGGCCTTCATTGTAGGGTCTCATGAGTACAAAACTGCACATTTCAAATTCACTCCTACAGGGTGTTCCTTAATTTCTTCCACCTTGAATCTGGACTTTAAAATTTTCAGACACAGTATCTGGTTTTTAAAGAATGTGTGAAGAAGATAAGTGGAAAACCACATTGGTTTATTTCATATCACAGGAAAAACGTTTTCATGTAACACTTCCATAAACAATGATTTAGTTACTGGTAAATGGTCTTCTCATTTTCCTGTTAGAGCAGGTAGCTATTACAAATTATACACTCTTATTTCTCACGTAATCTTAATCCCATATGTAAATTTTGTATCTTTGCTCACCACCAGTCTTTACCTTAATTTCTTTCTAATTATTTTGAATGTCTGATATTCAATATGAATACATTTAGATTACAAAAACAAGTTCATGGACACATATTCCCTGAGTTACAGCACAGTAATGAAGTTCATCTTCAGCTCTTAGACTTAAAAGTCAGTTTGACTGTTTTAAATCCTTGAGTTTTAAATATTTCCTCAATTATCTTAAATGTGTTGTTTCATATGTTCCAGACAAAAACCTTTGTTTGCAAAGGGCTTCATGGCAGACTGATCTCATATCTCTTATAAATCACTTGTTTTTTTCTGTCTGCATGATGAAAGTATTTAGGATTCTCTTCCTTTGCTTTGAGTTTTGAAAGAAAACCCAAATACACACACACTGAAACTTCTTTGTCTATCATGTTCTCTTTCTTGAATCTTCGATTTAAAATGTACCTTGTTTTTGTTTTCTGTTAATCATAGATAGTTTTCTATAATGGTATGCTTTGCTCATTTGTTCCTTTAAGTTTAATTTTTCAGTCTTAAGTGATATTTTTCCTGCGTTTCTAATCGTTTCCTGAAATGTAATGAAGTATTTTTGGTGTTTCTTTTTCTTTCATTTTTTGGTAATTTTTTTACCATTTTAAATCTCATTTTGAAGGATTAGATTATTATTTTAACCTATTTTATGGGCGTGTATTTCTGGAATGAGTTCATTTTATATAAGAATTCTATTTTTAAAATCTCTCTTCTGAGAACAGGATAGACATTGAATTTGATACTTTTGTTTCTTTATTGTTTTGAACTAAATTTTCCAAGTGAGGCCTGTTTTAAGATAGCTTTTCTTGTTTTGAAAGGCGCTGAAACGCCTTCTTTCATGGCTTGTGTCAAGTCCAAAAATGCAGGGGTGACTTCGGCTGGGCTCCGACAGGTGAAATGCTTGGGTGTCGCCCCTGCGTGCTTTTGCCGCACGAGAAAGTGGACCAACTAAAATTCAGTGAGTTTTCTTTGGTCCATCAGAAAACTGAGCTCAAAGGTAAACTGCCACTGTGAAATCTGGAGGCAGGTGAGTCCAGAGGCTGTTCACCTGGGTCAGGAGCCAGCAGAGAGGTAGCAGCAAAAGCACATGGGCAGGCACCATGGTGAGTCGGTGCAGGCTGAGTAAGAGGCTCCGGGGCCCGCTAGGGCGGGAAGCCACGTCTTCACAGATCCCCCCTACAGAGAGCATCGGGTCCTCAGTGACCGTTGGGGAGCTCTTCCAGGGTGTTTTCCATCAAAAAGCACCACTCTGGGGGGAAAGGATGTTGGCAGAACCTTATCGATTGACGAAACCTTCCTGGCTCCAGCCTTCCTCCGTCTTCCTGATGCACCTAAGGGAAACATTACAAACCAGAAACAGAGACACCAGGGGTCAAGGCTTGAAGGAAACAGATCTGGAGTGAATGCTTCAGCCAGGGACAGGAATGGGTCAGGGATGGAAAAAAGCTCCTTGGTTCTCCTCTTCTATCTCCTTTCTCCAGAAAATTTCTCTTCTCAGAAGCAGGCTTTCTGGACTGTGGGTTGGCCAATCCTAGGCCAGAATTGCTGGACAGTCAGACTCCTCTTGCTCTTTTGAAAGCAGGTTGGGCAGGAGAAAGCATGGCGTCTCCATTGCTCTCCTCTAAGCACAGGTGTCCTTAGAGCAGGGCAGGGGGGCTGCAGGCTTTTGGCCTGACCTCAGAGGTCCCAGTGCCTAGTTATTTGGCCTTGAATCTATAATAAATATATGCAAAGAGTAAAAATTGGAGAAGAAAAATATAAACAGGATAAAAATGCTTGAGTGTTCAGGATGAGAAACTTCAAATGTTTTTGGCCTTTTGTCGTATACTGAGTAATACAAATGTGTGTGTGTGTGTGTGTGTGTGTGTGTGTATAAATGTATATATTATATAATACACATATAAACACAAAATATATATAACACATACATATATATCGCATATCACTTGATTTTTAACTTTAAAGTACTCATGCCTTGGACATATTGAGGTCATAAAGTCCATAATAAGGAGGTGAAGTTAAGACAACACTCAAAAACAGGAAAAAGAAAGACTATGTATCTAGAAATTCTAGGCACTGTGGGGTTGAACGTCATTGGCTACTGTTGTTTGATTTCTCCCCAGGCCAGAGGGGGTCCCTACACAGATAAATCACACATCTAAGTGCCATGGATGAAGAACACAAGTGTGTGCGATGCAAGACTCTAACTTGACATTTTTGGTGCCAATAGAGGGAGATATATGTAGTATTATTAGGCTGTCCTATTACTTGTTCTGAGTAGCTATCAGAGAATGCTGGGGAATAGTGGAGGGGAGAAACTCGAATTCATGTGGCCTCTCCCCACGGCTGAGAGTTACCACTGGCTAGATCCTTCTACACACATGAGGTTTCTATGGAATTTTTTTTGTATTAAGATTTCTATTCAAATTTCATACTGAATTTAGTGATCAGTGCAAGAAAAAGACTCCAGGTGAAATGGAGACTAAAAGATTTGTATGTACCAAGAAACACTTTTTCTAGGGTATTTCCCCCAAAATGACTTCGTATTTACTGGTTGTAATGCTAGACAACTGGCATTAAGTGTCTGGCACCCTAGTGAAGATAAACAAAATAGTTTGCATTAGGCCCTCATTTGAGTTTTTGCAAATAGTCTTTGGTGAAATTAACTTCTAGTTCATAAAACATAACTGGATGAAAATTCTGAGGATTGGGGTCTATGTTATTTTCTAAAATTCATGGTTGGGGGATTTCTAGCTCTTTGATATGGTATATACCCTCATGATTATTTGGAGTGTTAAAATGGAGGGCCCCTTTGAGACTTAACACTGAATTAATGCAAAATTGGCTATCCAAGAAGAAAAGCAGTGAAGTTGTGGAAGTCCTAGCTGCAGTAACCCTAATTCCAAAGAGTTGCTCTGAACTTCTCCAGATGAAACTGAGCAAATTAGGAGGATGGGAGCAGAGACCAAGGTTATTTTAACTCACAAGGGAAAACATTTTGATCTCAGAATTCACACTCTTTGGTATTGAGGCTTAGCTTGCAGAGGATTTTGCTTCTTGGACTTTAATTTTACTCTAGGATTTGGGGGCATCCTGTAGCTGCTCTTATATTCCTACTGTGTCATTGTGCATTTTATTACAGTGCCTTTATAATATCATTTGATATTATTGTAAAAATCTCTGATGATGAACATATTGTATCCGGTGGCATTATGTATTATGAGTGGAGAAATACAACAGGAAATGACATTACAGGTTTGGGAATGGAGTGGTCTTCAGGTTAAGAGAATTAATATTTTGTTCAAATGCACTTCAGAGATTTTTTTTTAAAGGTGACATACAACCTGTAAGAATCTCAGTAACATATAAGAAAAATTATTGGTCTTAGCAATGTGTTGTTAAGAAATGAGAGCACGATGTCCATCTCCCATTGACGTCTCTGCTTCCAGAGGGAGCCACGATACTGGCTGACTGCAAGCCTGATGTTTGCCTTCATAGGTAAATTGAGAGAGAAAAAACAAGGGAATCTTGGAAAAACAATTTTTCTCCATTACTGATGATTCTTTGTATGCTGAACAAGCTCAGTA
Source organism: Smutsia gigantea (assembly GCA_032199065.1). NCBI lineage: Eukaryota > Metazoa > Chordata > Mammalia > Pholidota > Manidae > Smutsia > Smutsia gigantea. The sequence continues at coordinate 18,343 of JAVSCE010019064.1, forward strand.
ATGTGCAACTCCTAGCCTTTCTTTACTGTTTTCTTAATTCAGCTTCAAAGAAATCAGAACAATTTACTTGATTGATAAATTTGGGAAGAACAACCAGAGTATGACTTGTGTCTTTTCTAAGTGCCCTGAACTTGAGGTGGTAGGGATTTCAGTGCCCTGACCTTGAGGATGTAGGGATCTAAGTGCCCTGACCTTGAGGTGGTAGGGATCTCAGTGCCCTGAACTTGAGGTGGTAGAGATCTCAGTGCCCTGACCTTGAGGTGGTAGAGATCTCTGCTCTACCAAGCATCTTCCCTGTGGGAGTAACTGCCCTAGTACATAGCATATGTAAAAGGGTGGATAAGAAAGCTCAATTCTGACTTTAATGGAAAGAATCCGAAATCTCTACAAATTCTAAATCTTATCCCAAAGCTATGGCTATTAACTGAGTCCAAGTTATGTGGGGTGTGTGTGTGTGTTTCTCAAGAAACTACTGAAAATCTCCAAGATCAGAAAATTAGAAAATCATAAGGAAGGAAGGAAAAATCAGCAGGGTAATTACTATAAGGGTGACATTTGGAAAAGCAAGAGTAACTGGGTCATTACCCTAATGCCTGGGTAAACAGAACTGCGGGCAACAGATTTCCCTCCCAGTTTGACTCCTAAGAATCATTATTTAAATAAAGTCACTGAACTTCTTACAGTGGTAGGATGAAGTGATAGTAGTACTTAGATGGACAATTATAGCACATAACGATTACGTGGAAAATGAAGAAGCCAGTGGCCTCAATTTTCACCTTTATTTCTTTAGAGCAAATGAAATATGAACCAAAAGATATGGTAAAAAGTAAGTTAAAAAAACATAATAGGAGAAAATCAATGAAATCAAAAGCTGGATCTTAATGAAGATCAATAAAATGGAAACACTGCAACTCAGACTAATCAAGAAAATAATCAGAACTTACTAATATCAGTGATGAGAAAACTAATATCACCACATATTTTATAGATATTAAAAGGAAAATAAGGGAATATTATGAAGAAATTGAGACAAATAAATTTGGCAGCTTAGATGAATGTGTTTCTCGAAAGATGTATAACCAAATCTCACTCAACAAATAGGTATAGTTAAAAGCCTTCTTACAAGGAATCCTCTAAACCAAGATGGCTTTACTGGTAAATCATACAAAAAAATGGATGAAATATCAAACCCTTAAGGAAAATGTATGTAGAACTCATCTCTGAGGCTAGCAGAGACCAAAAGCAGACAAAAATATTACAAGAAAAGAAAACTACACACCAATATTCTTCAGAGAGCTAAGTGAAACATTCCTTATAACATCTGGGAAGATTTAGAATACTTAGACTATCCAAGAATATGTAAGAGGGATACTGTATCATGAGCAAATGAGGTTTATAGCAGCAATGCAAGAATGATTTAAATTTTTTAAAACAAATATATTTCATCATACCAACACTGAAAAAAAGTAAAATTTTCTCAAAGATGATGAAAAATCATTTCACAATATCCAAAACTATTCCTGACTAAAACTCTTTTCAGAGTGGAAATACAGTGTAACCTCCTCAACCTGATAAAGGCTCCCACAAAAAAATGTAGAGCTGACACACAGAATGGCAAAATCCTGTGTGCTTTCTCCCTGAACTCTGGGACAGTGAAAATCACCTGCTCTCACCACTTCTGTCCAATATTATGCTATGGTTCCAGTCAGTGCAATAGGAAAGAATATGAAATAAAAGATACCCAGATCATAGTTCTATCGTATCTGAATACAACTTTACTTTTGCATTAACTCTCGAAGGATATATGCTTGATACAGCATTTTATGTTGACAAATTTTTCTTTCAGAACCTCAGAGAAGTCGCTATGCTGTTTTCTGGCTCCCAAAGATCTAGATGAGAAATTAGCAAATATTTGAAATTATTGTTTCCCTGTCTTAGTCTACTTTTGCTTTTTAAGATTTTTTCTTTATCTTTGGTTTTCATTATTTGGAGTATGATGAACCCAAGCATAGATTTCTTATCTTTTATTCTTGGAGTTGCTGACCTTCATCAATTTATAAATTTATGTTTTCACTAAATTAGGAAAAATTCAGACATTGTTCTTGCAAATACTCTTCTCTGTTCTCTCTCAAGAACTCCACATGTATGCATATTCACTAGTTAGATATTGTTCAATAATTCCCTAAATTGTTGTTCATTTTTCTCTGGTCTTTAAATAGGATAATTTCTACTGGTCTTTCTTCAAATTCATTGTTCTCTGTTATCTCCCTTTAATTATTGTGCACACCCAAAGATATTTTTTTAAATTTAGAAATTTTTTAATCTCTAGAACTGCTATTGGATTCTTTTACATAGTTACTATTTCTCCTTTGATACTTTCTACTCTTTAATTAACTGAGAACATATTTTCCTTTATCTCATCAAGAATAATTATGATGGTTGCTTTAAAATCCTTGTCTACTATTTGCTAATTTCAATATCGGGCTGCTTATTTTATTTTCTGTTGCGAATGGGTCACATTCTTTAGTTTTTGAAATGTTGGTTAATTTGGGATTTTTATCCTCCCTTAGGTTAAAAAGGAATAAACAAGTTTCTGTATTTTGTTCACCATAGTTATTATCTGCATGAGTATTACTTTGATAAAAGCTTACTAGAGAAAAAGCGGTCATATATTTGAATTTACTCACTCTACAAAATATTTTTATTATTAATTTTATATCTTTAACTACACAAGGCATTTACCATTACATGCACATTTAGATTTTGTTATTCTTCATTCTTTCTTGCATGTCTAAGCTCCCTAATGGAATCATTTTTCTTCTGAATATTAGATCATAATATTTTCTTTAATGTAAATTTGCTGGTAACAACTTCTCTCCATTTTTTGTGTTTCTGAACATGTTTCTTTTCACCTTAATTCTTATTGGTTGTGTTAGCTGGCTATAGATTGTTAGAAGTTGATTTTTTTGAATAATATTTTATTATCTTCTTACATTGTTTCAGTTGAGAAAAGTACTGTCAGTATTATATTAACCCTTTAAAAATACTTTTCTCTCAAAATATTTTTCTCCTGTGTTTATGTTTTTAAATATACTATTTAATTATGATATGCGAGGGTGTGGTTTTCTTTGCTTTTATTTTTCTTTTTCCTGCTCGGTGTTCCTAGCATCTCTGAAATCTGTGCTTTGTTATCTTTTGTAATTTTGGAAACCTATTATCTTTTCAATTACTTCAATCCCATTTTCTCTCTGTCCTCTGATTTCCTTTCCACATACCTTTGACGTTTTACATTATAACACTCACATCTCTTAGGTTATTTTTATATATTTTTTTACATATCTGGATTTCTAAATATTTTCTTCTGACCTGTCTTCCAGCTCTCCCTTTTTGCTGGGATAGGCCTCTCTCCACCTACTGGATTCATAAATTTTTAATTTTTTAGTTTGAATTCCCATTTATTTTGCTTTTTATTTACTCTGCTTGTTATCAGACTTGTTTTATATGTCCATGAATACTTTAAGGTCTCTATCACATACCTCAATTTTCTGGATTTACTTTATGTCTGTTTTGATTATTTTTTAAATTTTTTATTTTGTGATCATATTTTTGTGTTTCTTCATCTGACTGTTTTTTTAATTGCAGCCTAATATCATATGTGAAAAAAATATAGACATAATTTGAGCTCTAATATAGTGTGATTGTAAGTCTGGGAGAGGAAATTCCAGGGCAAAATACCTCTAAAACCCGAAATCAGTCAAAAGGAGAAATAAAGTTTAAAACCCGTTTATTGCTTACAAACTGCAGTCCAGGGCTGTCTTCTCCTCTGCTCTGGAAGAAGCAAACCAGCAAGCAAGCCAGCCCCTCCCCTGAACTCTCAGGTTCAGACACGCCCTCAGTTGCCTAGGTAATTACCCATTGACATGGAGATGAACTTCTCTCCACCCCTGAGACTATGCAAATACCCTAATGCCGTACTTCTCTCCACCCTTGAGCTCCTGTTGATATGCATATGTGATAAAGCCAGGACAGATATTCTGGAAATACTACAATTTCACCCACAGGCCACCCCTCCAGAAATCTCGCCTTACAATTTACTCATTCCCCCTTTTCCAACCAAACTAAGAACATACAATAGCAACAGCAATAAAATCTTGATAATCCTCAAGCCAGAGGATTCAACCTATGCAAATTAAGTAAATGCACTTTACAGCACAATCTCTCACTAAGCACAAAATATGTTTCTACACTTGTTTACGCATTCCTAACAACCATGCTAGATTGCTCAGAAAATTTTTGCCAAACATTAGACAAAGTCAAACCTCTCTTTAAGCATTTTTTTCTTGACAACAGCAACACAATCATGATAATTCTCAAGCCAGAGGATTCAGCTAGGTTCGAAGTCCCATGCAGATTAAGTCCAAAGCTCGTCCATTCCAGCCATCACACAGCAGCTGCAGCCAGGGGGTGCATCCAGGACACAAGGAGTGTAGAAGCAAATAACCATGATTTTGGGGGGGCCACTTTGCTGTTATTCCAGGAATACACAGGAGGCCAGCTTCCAGGCCTTTTCCCCAAGGTGCCAGAAGAGCCAGCCATCACCTGTCTATGTGTTGAAATGTACAGGGCCATGTCCATTTTACTCCTAAGTGCTTCACCCATCCTTGCAATGCATGTCGAATTAAGTGGGTGCCTTGATCGCTCTCAATCACCGGTGACCAGCCATAGGCTACAAAGAGATGCTCTAGGCCCCTCTGGTGGTTTGCTGATCTGCACAATGTGCAGGGCACTCCTTCTGGGATCGGCTGAATTCAAAGGTCAGTGGCAGGCCCCACTAATGGTCTATAGCCCACATCATCTTTTGCCCCACATGCAATAAACGCTGATGTAGCCATTGGGCCACATCAGAGGCAGGCTTTCCTTCTAGCCAGTGTACCTGGGCCAGTGTGTTTGCTTCATCATTCCCTGGGGATGCCAAAGGCAAATGGCCAGTCACATGATATACTGTAGTTGCCTGTGCCACACCACTCTGTGGCTTTTGGATCCAGTCTCTCACCCACCCCGCAATGGAATAGGTGGTTATTACTTTGATTGGAGCTGTTCTGGCAATGGGCTCTGTAGCCAGCAAGGCATGGTACACAGCAGCCAGTTGCAAGGTGACCTGGACCTCTGCTCCTTTCCATAGTTGTGACCAGATTCCGGCCGGCAACAGGAGCAGCAGCAGTGGCAGAAGCAGTAGCCTTAGGCTCAGGCCACAGGCCGGGGTTGGCACAGCCAGCAGCAGTGGTGGCGCCTCCACAACCACACGAGTGTAGACACACGTCCTTTGGCATGAGCGCTACTTCTCCTCATCATTTCCAGGGGTGGCCCTCTCAAAGGTCACACCCATTATGACAGATTTCGGGTTCAGAGGAACCTTGCCGACTACGCCAGATGTAAGTCTGGGAAGAGGAAATCCAGGGGCAAAATACCTCTAAAAACCGAAATCAGTCAAAGGGAGAAATAAAGTTTAAAACCCGTTTATTGCTTACAAATTGCAGTCCAGAGCTGTCTTTCTCCTCTGCTCTGGAAGAAGCAAACCAGCAAACAAGCCAGCCCCTCCGCTTAAACTCTCAGGTTCAGACACACCCTCAGTTGCCCAGGTAATTACCCATTGACATGGAGATGAACTTCTCTCCACCCCTGAGGATATGCAAATGTGCTAAAACCATACTTCTCTCAACCCTTGAGCTCCTGTTGATATGCATATGTACTAAAGCCAGACGAGATAGTCTGGAAATATTACAATTTTACCCACAGTGATTTATCACTTAAAGGTTTATTTTTGCCTTAGAGTTACTAACAATTACAGATTAATTTACTCCAATCAGGCCTTCAATCTTTACAAGGGCCTATTTACTCCCAGTTCACTTTCCTGCTATTTCAGAGCCTTTCTGGGCCACAGACCAAAGGTCATGGGTGGGCGTGGTTACTAAGTGCTTTTTGTAGGTGGGCCCTGAACTTCAGTTTGCCTTCCAGTCCTATGAATTTTTTGATAGTTCTCAGCTTTTCAATTCTTTGGCCACATCTGGAGGAACATGCATTTGACTGTAGGATACATATGGCTTCAAATGTGAGATTTACCTCTGTAGGCCTCTTTCTTTCTTTGGGCTCTTTGCTTCATACTTTTTTTTACCACCTTATCAGTTCCCTGGTGCTTCACACATGTTATTTTTTCTTAATATTTGAAACAGCTTTTCTAATTATTTTCAATAGTATAGATTTTCTCAGTTGCCTTGCCTGCAGATACCAGAGGCAGAACATATGTACAGTAAATTGAGAAAAATAAAATCTAATTTATGTTTTGAAACATTTCAAAATTGGTACATTTCTTGCACAAAGTTCATGTTTGTGTTCAGTTCTATTGCCTACTGACTGACTTGAATTCAGCAGCTGGTACACACCTACTAAAGAGTTAGTTTAGGAAGGTGTTTAAATATATTCCAATATTCAGTAAACAAAAATTAGTTTAGGTTGCCAGTGCAGGCTTAGTACTTGACAGACTTAGTTCATCACCCACTAGTTTTTTGACATTGAACAATTTACTTAATATCTCTATTCTTTGGATTTCTCAACTGTTCAATGATGAAAATAGTATATTCTTCTTAGAAAGTTTAAGTGCGTTAAATATGAAACCAATGAGAACGTCTGTACTGATAAGACCCAAATGCCCCTTCATCAGTTTTAGATTATTGCATTTACCCTTTTACCTTATGCATATCCTTTCCTGTGGTTTTCTTGAATAATAACAATCATTGTTATTGTCTATCCATCAAGAATTTGACTCCATGTATTATTTTAAATAATTTTACTAATGGTCACATATGTCAGATATGAAGACATTGAGTATCAGATAGGCTTAAGGATATACAGTTATACAACCAGTGGGGTTGTTTCCTCTTCTTCAATAAGTAAAAATAGGACACAGGTGGCACAAATTTAAAAACCAAAGGCAAAAATCAGCTGCTTTGGCTGAATACAATTAACATTCCAGAGAATAAAAAACAGACCACAAATGTCATCAATAAAGGGTAGAAAGACTACAAAAGGAAGAAAAGCAAGAGTGCAGAGTCAATTTAGTGAATAAAGTTGGACTTTTTTTCCAGGTCTGTGAAATAATAATCATCTGTCTGTAATAATATAATAAGTACATATAAACTGTTTACTATGTCTGCATGATCTAACTACTTTCATGCAATGTCTCATAAATTTCTCACCTCCCTCCCTTTTGGATGAAAGAGAATTACACTTCCTCCACAAAGTGATTTTCCTCTTCAACAACCTATCCCTACCATCGCCATCCAGGTGTATTCAAGCATGATAACGTATGCTCTTTAGTAAGTGGCCAGCCACATTTGGGCTGCTGCTATACACAAGCCAAACTGCCTTAATCTTTGGCTATAAAAGTGTCACCCTCCATTGGCCCATCAATCACTCTTTAGTCCTTTCTACCCCCAGAACATCTGCTACAAATGCGCTTCAGCACCCACCCTCATTGCCGCCACTTCCCTGTGGGTCATAAGCATCGCTCACAAGGAATTAAGCAGTGAAACTGTATGCACTCTTCTTAGCTTCATTCTTGCTTTTTTAAATCCGTTCTTCACAAAGCATCCAGAGTGATATACTTAGTAAGGATTAACAACTTCACTCTGTTGATTAAAACAAGTCAGTGCCTTTTCCCAGGCATCAGAATAAGTATGAATTCCTATTGTGACTTATAAGGATCCCTTCCAAGAGCCTTTCATAACCAGCATTTCTGGCTTCAGCTCAGGCCACTCTCTAACATGCACGTTTTACTCCTGAGATAATCTGGCCTTTTCCAGGCCATTTTAGCTGCCAAGCTCATATTTAGGTAAGTGCCTACTCCTCTTGGAATACCTCTTCCCAACACTCCTACCTTATTTCTATCATGTCTGTGTGCTGTCATCTCTAGGTCTCTCTCTAAATACCCTGTCACCCATGAAGCTCCCCTGGCCCCATGCATTTCCTTAGGAAGTAAGCTGACTTACGCATCTGTATTTGCCTGTTCCTGCTGTAATGTCACATGTCACATAACATCACATGAATTTCTGATTACCTTTCATACAAGCTGTTGTCCTAGCACTTGGTACCCAGACACTAATCAAAATAAGATTATTGCAGAAATGTTCTTTCACATTAGACTCAGAAGTCAGTCATGAACTCCGTGTTTTTGACCTGCAACTAAGAAACAAGTACTTCTTTACTTATTCTTCATGTGTTCATTTTCTGAGTGAACCCCAGAGTGTGCTGGCAGTACAATTATAAAATTAGCTCCATAGCGTTCCTTAGCACCTCCCAGAATGAGGGGATGATGACACGCGTGGTGGTTTGTTCTCCGAGCAGTTTCTCCTTTGTTCGCCTCCCCTTTCTGTAATTGACAATGTCAGGAGTTAACACAGGCTGGGAGATTTGGGGCCTGAATCAGAGGAGAAGAATGAGATAACAGGAATGTCCCCCATGTCAGCTTGGACTGTGCAATATCAAAATAACACATTTAGGGCATTCTAAAGGCCAGCCTGTCATATGTGGAGATAAAGGGCTAGGGGAAGATGGATGCGCTGCCTCTTCTCAAGGAGCTTACCTACTGCACAGGGAAGCTGACTTGAACAGAAGAATAGGTGGAGAGCATTCCAGAGGGAGCAGCGGAATATGCAGAGGGCCTGAGTCAGGCGGTCATCGCACAGCAGTGGAGATGAAAGGAACCAGGAGGAAAAAGGTGGAGTCATGGAGCTTTTCCACTTCGTGAAAGATTTTATTTTACCTTAAGAGCATATGGAAGAAACAAATCATTTATTTGTATTTGTGATTTGGTATCTCAAAAACTCACTAACTCCTAGCCCTCCTCCTTCTAGTTCAGGGAGACAAATAACTGGAGGAACAAATGGAACGATCAGATCCTTCAGTGCTTTTGAGGTTGACTAGAAAGAGGCATTAAAGAATTAAAGGGGACATGTGGGCTTCACATGCTTTCCCCTTGACATTCAGTTTTGTGTTTTGTTTTTTGTTCTTTTTTAAGTAATGAGTCCTTTGAGCATAGGAAAGAATCTTTACTGCTGGGCATCCACAGTAGTATGATATTTGAAGACAGAAAACCCTAATTTAATATAATAGGAAGAAATAAGTTTCAAGGCATCTTTAATTAAAACGGGCTTCAGAGGTCAGCAGTTTGTGTCAGAATTCAAAGCAACGGTAATAAACAAGAAACCAGGTAGTAACGCAAACACTATTCCTTGGGGAAAGTACACATGCTTAAAAGTGCTGGATATAAACATCATTTTTAAGCAGGCTTAGAGAAACAATACAGTCATCTGTGTACAAAATGATTTAGTCTAGAATGAAACCTTTTAGCATTTGCATTCCATTTTTTATCCTTCATAGAACTGTCACGATATTATCTGTCTCTTAAAATTTTAAATCATACCAAGTCCCCTGGATGTTTAAGCAGAAAATACAGAAAAACAATTTTAATGTTCTTTGTCTCAAATAAATGATTCTGATCTTAAAGGGAATGTAATTTTATGGGTCTCCTGGGAATAAAAAATAAAGAGCTCAAGTGTCGGCTAGGGTTTGCCATGCTTAAGAATTATTTCCTACATGTTATATTTTGAATTTTTATTAGATTTATTTGAGATATCTCATAGTTAATGTATTTCAGAGCAATTATAAAAAGTAAAATACAAGTGTAACGGCAGCATGATACACCTCATGTTGCTGGTAAGGAGGAAAATCCTCTGTGATCATGCACTTACTGAACAGAAAGACCACAGCCTGCAGAGCTGGACAGAAGGAGTGCTGAGCTAAGCCCTGCCACCTTGGGGGTGGCCGTCTGACCTCCATAGGACAAAGTTTCTTCAGTGCTAATTACACTTCCTTCAAAGACTTACATGGGATACTAAAATTATATATGTAAATGAATAAAGTATGCCAGCCCATCGGGAGAGAGTAAGCACGTTCAACTTGGGTCATTAGAAGAGGTTTGTAATAGTCTCTCGACAAGAGAGGTTTCTAGTGGACTCCTGACTAAGAAATGGTCAGAGTTTATTGTGACTACAGGACAAAGAAGAGCATGTTAAAGGCCCACAGGACACAGCCCACCTGCGGAGGACACAGCCCGCCTGCGGAGGACACGGCCCGTCTGCGGAGGACACATCCCACCTCGGAATCTTGCATTAAATACAAGACCTGTGGCTCTTCTGTCAGTGCTTACCTCTGGCTGAACTTCCCTGGAGGTGGGGTGCTAAAGCATATGCTGATCAGCTTTCCAGGTTAGCATCCTGGGTCATGGAGGAAGGTATAGTGAACATGGAAGAAACACAGCTCAGGAAGTAGTAATGGATTTTTAAGTAAAATTTCTGAAGGATAGAGTTGTTTAACAAATCATAAAGTTATACATTTGATATTTTTTACAAAGTAAATATGAATCAATTCAATAAACAGAACATAAGTAAATAGTATCAGCAAGGAGAAAATAGGGACTATGTAGACCAAAAACAACAAGTCGTTTTTCTTGAGTTGTGAGCAGCCATGGAGGCTTTCAAAGCTGGAAGACACTGCAGGAGCTTGCGACATGGAGTGCCTCCCCCCTCAGGGCCTCCTGAGCCCATTCAACCCTTGTGCCTTGAATTCAGCTCCTTTAAGAAGAAAGGAAGAGGCTGAGGTCTCTCTGTGCCCTGGTACCTGTCCAAATATGCAGGAAGTTCAGGGAGAGGAAAGATGCAAACTTTTATGTCCCCATTGGAGACAGGGACCCACATCATTATTGTACCTGGTTGCATGAAAGGCAGTTTCTTTTTCTTTTTTTTTTTCACTTTTGCGTTTTTTTTTTATTAAGGTATCATTGATATATGCTCTTAAGAAGGTTTCACAAGAAAAGCAATGTGGTTACTATATTCACCCTTATTATTGAATCCCCCCCATACCCCATTGCAATCACTGTCCATCAGTGTAGTAAGATGCCACAGAATCCCTACTTGACTTTTGCATTTTTTTTAATCTGGTTATATTCTAGAATGTTGTAACTGAATATCTAGTAGAGACTATACCAAATCGCACATTCATTTTTTTATGATCTGAAACTTTGACTTCACTCGTTTGAAGTTGATTTTCATTTCGAACATTCAATGAGAGTTGAAAAGCATGGTTGTATATTGGTAATCAAGTATTTTGTAGTCATTTATTTAGAGAACTTAAAATGTAGGCGATGCAAATTAAGAACCAGAAATTATCATCTCAGATACTCAAACTATAAATCAATGTGCTGATATAACCAGAAGATAAAACCAAAAGCCCTTTGGACCTCCAAGTCTACCCTCTAAAGCTGAATGGCTTTTGCTTCTCCTAAGGCCTCCAGACCCTCCAGTCATGTCTTAGGAGAAAGAGTGCCTTGCAGGTTGACATACATGGTCTTTTTTTATTAAGGTATTATTGATATACACTCTTATGAAGGTTTCACATGAAAAAACAATGTGGTTACTACATTTACCCATATTATCAAGTCCCCACTCATATCCCAATGCAGTCACTGTCCATCAGTGTAGTAAGATGCCACAGATTCAATGTTTGCCTTCTCTGTACTACACTGTTTTGCCCGTTATCCACCACACCACGTGTAATAACATAATACCCCACAATCCCCTTCTCCCACCCTCCCCACTCACCCTCCCACACCCCTCCCCTTTGTTAACCACTAGTTCCTTCTTGGAGTCTCTGAGTCTGCTACTATTTTGTTCCTTCAGTTTTGCTTCATTATTATACACCACAAATGAGGGAAATCATTTGGCACTTGTCTTTCTCCACCTGGCTTATTTCACTGAGCATAATATCCTCCAGCTCCATCCATGTTGTTGCAAATGGCAGGATTTGTATCCTTCTTATGGCTGAATAGTATTCCATTGTGTATATGTACCACTTCTTCTGTATCCGTTCATCTACTGATGGACACTTAGGTTGCTTCCATATCTTGGCTATTGTAAAATGTGCTACAATAAACATAGGAGTGCATATGTATTTTTGAATCTGAGAAGTTGTATTCTTTGGGAAAATTCCAAGGAGTGGGATTCCCAGGTCAAATGGTATTTCTATTTTTAGTTTTCTGAGGAACCTCAATATTGCTTTCCACAATGGTTGAACTAGCTTACATTCCAACCAGCAGTGTAGGTGGGTTCCCTGTTCTCTGCATCCTCACCAGCATTTGTTGTTCTTAGTCTTTTGGATGGTGGCCCTCCTTACTGGTGTGAGGTAATATCTCATTGCGGTTTTAATTTGCATTTCCCTGATGATTAGTGATGTGGAGCATCTTTTCATGTGTCTGTTGGCCATCTGAATTTATTCTTTGGAGAACTGTCTCTTCATATACTCTGCCCATTTATTAATTGTGTTATTTGCTTTTTGGGTGTTGAGGCATGTGAGTTCTTTATATATTTTGGATGTTAATCCCTTGTCAGATTTGTCATTTACAAATATATTCTCCCATACTGTAGGATACCTTTTTGTTCTGTTGATGGTGTCCTTTGCTGTACAGAAACTTTTTAGTTTGATGTAGTCCCATGGGTTCATTTTTGCTTTTGTTTCCCTTGCTCAAGGAGATGCATTCAGGAAGAAGTCGCTCATGCTTATGTTCAGGAGATTTTTGCCTATGTTGTCTTCTAAGAGTTTTATGGTTTCATGACTTACATTCAGGTCCTTGATCCATTTCGAGTTTACTTTTGTGTATGGGGTAAAACAATAATACAGTTTCATTCTCTTGCATGTAGCTGTCCAATTTTGCCAACACCAGCTGTAGAAGCAGCTGTCATTTTCCAATTGTTTGTCCATGGCTCCTTTATCATATATTAATTGACCATATATAGTTGGGTTTATATCAGGGCTCTCTAGTCTGTTCCATTGGTCTGTGGGTCTGTTCTTGTGCCAGTACCAAATTGTCTTGAGTACTGTGGCTTTGTAGTAGAGCTTGAAGTTGGGGAGCATAATCCCCCCAGTTTTATTCTTCATTCTCAAGATGGCTTTCACTATTCGGGGTCTTTTGTGGTTCCATATGAATTTAGGATAATTTTTTCTACTTCGTTGAAAAATGCTGTTGGTATTTTGATAGGAGTTGCATTGAATCTGTAGATTGCTTTAGGCAGGATGGCCATTTTGACAATATTAATTCTTCCTATCCATGCGCACGGGATGTGTTTCCATTTATTGGTATCTTCTTTCATTTCTCTCGTGAGTGTCTTGTAGTTTTCAGAGTATAGGTCTTTCACTTCCTTGCTTAGGTTTATTCCTAGGTATTTTATTCTTTTTGATGCAATTGTGAATGGAATTGCTTCCTTGATTTCTCTTTCTGCTAGTTCATTGTTAGTGTATAGGAATGCCACAGATTTCTGTGTATTAATTTTGTATCACGCAACTTTGCTGAATTCACATACTAGATCTAGGAGTTTTGGAGTGGATTCTTTAGGGTATTTTATGTACAATATCATGTCATCTGCAAACAGGGACAGTTTAACTTCTTCCTTACTAATCTGGAAGCCTTTTATTTCTTTGTGTTGTCTGATTGCCATGGCTAGGACCTCCAGTACTATGTTGAATAGAAGTGGGGAGAGTGGGCATCCTTGTCTTGTTCTGATCTTAAAGGAAAAGGTTTCAACTTCTTGCTGTTAAGTATAATATTGGCTGTGGGTGTGTCATATATGGCCTTTATTATGTTGAGGTACTTGCCCTCTATACCCATTTTGTTGAGAGTTTTTGTCATGAATGGATGTTGAATTTTGTCAAATGCTTTTTCAGCATCTATGGAGATGATCATGTGGTTTTTGTCCTTTTTGTTGATGTGGTGGATGATGTTGATGGATTTTCGAATGTTCTACCATCCTTGCATGATGGGGCCTGCCGGCAGGAGTCAAACACATCCTGAGTGGGGGCCTCGGGCTGTATATACAAGAGGACAGGAGGGCAAACTGTCTGGTGCAGAATGCAGAATGCAAAGAAGCTTTATTCTGGCATGGCTGATATACACATGAATTGCCTACAGATTAGATCACACACCCTTCTTATGGACCTCAATCTAATCACTTAAGTATTGCCCACAGATCAGTCCAATCAGACATTAATCCAATACTTAAGTCACATACGCCTGGGGGCATCTGGTCCAGGTGGCTGGCCTTGAGATAAGACCTCCCTACATTCCTGATACTTGTTCCTGGAATTTAGGAAACTTTTCAAGGTTTCTTTCAGAGTCAGGCCCGGTTCAGGCCTTAAATGGAGACTGGGCACAAAAACACAATCAGTCCTGTCCTGTTCTCTTGCTCCTTCTGTCCCAACCACTCTTCACACTTGCATCCCTGGAATAAATCCTACTTGATCATGATGGATGATCCTTTTGATGTATTTTTGACTTCAGTTTGCTAATATTTTGTTGAGTATTTTTGCATCTATGTTCATCAGGGATATTGGTCTGTAATTTTCTTTTTTTGTGGTGTTTTTGCCCGGTTTTGGTATTAGAGTGATGCTGGCCTCATAGATGAGTTTGGAAGTATTCCCTCTTCTTCTGCTCCTTGGAAAACTTTAAGGAGGATGGGTGTTAGGTCTTTACTAAATGTTTGATAAAATTCAGCGGCAAAGCCATCTGGTCCAGGCGTTTTGTTCTTAAGTAGGTTTTTGATTACCAGTTCAATTTCGTTGCTGGTAATTGGTCTGTAGAGATTTTGTGTTTCTTTCTGGGTCAGCCTTGGAAGATTGTATTTTTCTAGAAAGTTTCCCATTTCTTCTAGGTTATCCAGTTTGTTAGCATGTTATTTTTCATAGTATTCTCTAATAGTTCTTTGTATTTCAGTGCTTTCCGTAGTGATTTTTCCTTTTTCATTTCTGATTCTGTTTATGTGAGTAGACTCTTTTTTTTTCTTGATAAGTCTGGCTAGGGGTTTATCCATTTTGTTTATTTTCTCGAAGAACCAGCTTCTGCTTTCATTCATCCTTTCTATTGTTTTATTCTTCTTGATTTCATTTATTTCTGTCCCTCCTTCTACTGACTTTGGGCCTCATTTGTTCTTCCTTTTCCAGTTTCATCAATTATGAGTTTAGACTGCTGATATGGGAATGTTCTTCTTTCCTGAGGTAGGCCTGTATTGCAATATACTTTCCTCTTAGCACAGCCTTTGCTGTATCCCACAGATGTTGCGTGTTGAATTATTGTTGTCATTTGTCTCCATATATTGCTTGATCTCTGTTTTTACTTGGCCATTGATCCATTGATTATTTAGGAGCATGTTATTAAGCTTCCATGTGTTTGTGAGATTTTTCATTTTCTTTGCGTAATTCATTTCTAGTTTCATATCTTTTTGGTCTGAGAAACTGGTTGGTACAATTTCAATCTTTTCTAACTTACCAAGCCTCTTTTTGTGGCCTAGTATATGATCTATTTTTGAAAATGTTCCATGTGCACTTGAGAAGAATGTGCATTCTGCTGCTTTTGGGTGTAGATTCTGTAGATATCTGTTAGGTCCATCTCTTTTAATGTGTTGTTCAGTACCTCTGTCTCCTTACTTATTTTCTGTCTGGTTGATCTGTCCTTCAGAGTGAGTGGTGTGTTGAAGTCTCCTAGAATGAATGCATTGCATTCTATTTCCCCCTTTAATTCTGTTAGTATTTGTTTCACATTTGTAGGTGCTCCTGTGTTGGGTGCATAGATATTTATTATGGTTACATTTCTTGTTGGATTGGCCCTTTTATCATTATGTAATGTCCTTCTTTGTCTCTTGTGACTTTCTTTGTTTTGAAGTCTATTTTGTCTGATATAAGTACTGCAACTCCTGCTTTTTTCTCACTATTAGTTGCATGAAATATCTTTTTCCATCCCTTCACTTTTAGTCTGTATATGTCTTTGGGTTTAAAGTGAGTCTCTTAAGGGCAGCATATAGATGGGTCTTGTTTTTTTATCTATTCAGTGACTCTATGTCTTTTGATTGGTGTGTTCAGTCCATTTACATTTAGGGTGATTATGGATAGGTATGTATTTGTTGGCATTGCAGACTTCAGATTCGTGGTTACCAAAGGTTTAAGGTTAACTTCGTTACTATCTAAGAGTCTAACTTAACTCACTTAATATACTATTACAAACAGAATCTAAAGGTTCTTTTTTTCCTCCTCCTTTTTCTTCCTCCTCCATTCTTTATATATTAGGTATCATATTTTGTACTCTTGTCTATCCCTTGACTGACTTTGTGGATAGTTAATTTAATTTTGCATATTCGTAAGTAATTAGCTGTTCTACTTTCTTTACTGTGGTTTTAGTACCTCAGGTGACAGCTATTAATCTGTAGGAACACTTCCATCTATAGCAGTCCATCCAAAATACACTGTAGAGATGGTTTGTGGGAGGTAAATTCTCTCAGCTTTTGCTCCTCTGGAAATTGTTTAACCCCTCCTCCGAATTTAAATGATAATCTTGCCGGATAAAGTAATCTTGGTTCAAGGCCCTTCTGCTTCATTGCATTAAATACATCATGCCACTCCCTTCTTGCTTGTAAGGTTTCTGCCTAGAAGTCTGATGATAGCCTGATGGGCTTTCCTTTGTATGTGATCTTATTTCTCTCTCTGGCTGCTTTTAATACTCTGTCCTTATCCTTGATCTTTGCCATTTTAATTATTGTATGTCTTGATGTTGTCTTCCTTGTGTCCCTTGTGTTGGGAGATCTGTGCACCTCCATAGCCTGAGAGACTATCTCCTTCCCCAGATTGGGGAAGTTTTCAGCAATTTTCAGCAATCACCTCCTCAAAGACACTTTCTATCCCTTTTTCTCTCTCTTCTTCTTCTGGTACCCCTATAATGCAAATATTGTTCCGTTTGGATTAGTCACACAGTTCTCTCAGTATTCTTTCATTCTTAGATATCCTTTTTTCTCTCTGTTCCTCAGCTTCTTTGTATTCCTCTTCTCTAGTTTCTATTTCATTTATTGTCTCCTCCACTGTATCCAATCTGCTTTTAATACCGTCCATTATGCTCTTCAATGATTGGATCTCCGACCGTAATTCATTCCTGAGTTCTTGAATATCTTTCCGTACCTCCATGAGCATGTTAATGATTTTTATTTTGAACTCCCTTTCAGGGAGAGTCATAAGGTCCATATCATTTAAATCTTTCTCAGGAGTTGTGTTCATAATTTTACTTTGGACCAGGTTCCTTTGGCATTTCATATTTGTGTATGGCGCCCTATAGTGCCCAGAAGCTCTACTCTCTGGAGCTGCTCAGCCCCTGAAGCAATGTCGGGGGTTGCAGGGGAGTGTTATTGGTGCCACGGGGGAGGAAAGAGCTGTTTCCTGCTTCCTGGCTACTATGCCTGTCTGAACCAGTGGGCCAAGCACACAGGTATAAGCCTCTGTGCTTTGCATTTTTAGTTTCTGTAGAAAGATCTTCCCTCTCACTGGCCTAACGCCAGGGTAGGGTTTCCAGGTTTGCAAGCCTGGTGGGGCTGGCCTGGAGAAAGGTGCAGTAGGCTGCCTATATTGGAAGGGGTTCTTGGAGCTGTGTAGGCAGCCAGGGAGCTGGAGCACCTGAAGATCATGGAAGCTCCCATCCTGCTGGGCAGAGTGCACCTGGACAATTTTGTCTACCTGTCCTTTCTCCCCAGCAGTAAGCTCTGTGCAATCCTTGACCCTTTAGCAGCCCTCTTGCTAAGGGCTTCTTTGTTAGGAAGTCTCTCAGACTGCCCACCTTTCTTTTGTCCCAGAGCAGCTGGATATGGATCCCTGCTTTCCACATGCAGCTGGAATCTTAGTCTCTCCAGGAATTCTGCCTGTCTTAGCTTTCCAACCCCCTAATTATGAGAGTATCATGCAAGCACCTTGAAATGTAGGTTTGTGCTCCCATAGCAGATCCCCAGAGTTAGGTATTCAGCAGTCCCAGGTCTCCACTCCCTTCCTGCTCGATTCCTCTTCCTCCTGCTGGTGAGCTAGGGTGGGGGAAGGGGTTGGATCCCGCAGGGCCACAGCTTTAGTACGTTACCCTTTTCCTTGAGGTCTGCTCTTGTCTCCAGGTGTGTGCAGTTTGTTGTAGTCCTCTTTCCTGTTGCTCTTTCAAGAGTAATGTATTACTTATACTTTCATATTATATGTGGTTTTAGGAGGAAGCGTCTGTCTCACCTCTCATGCAGCCATCTTTAATCCTCTCTGAAAGGCAGTTTCATATGAATCCAACTGATGGGTTTGCTCAAGGTGCCTGTTGAGGAAGGGAAGTTAAGGTGACTTGTGGGGGAGCCCTTGGGCCTGTTCAGTGGTCTGCTGTTGTGACTTCTGTATCTGAATATATGTAGAAAGCAGTGTGTTTTCTGTTTGTCCTTCTTCCTCCCAAAGTGGCAGAGGGGATGTGCTAACCTGGCTAGATTCACAGGCTGAGAATTGCTGCTGGGACATGGTTCCTCCTGAGTCCTCCCTAGTGGACCAACAGAAACGATTTGGAGGAGATGGGCAAGCCCAGCTCTTATTAAAGAATTTAAGGCAGTTGAGTAAAGAGATACAGCACCTCCATGCAGTAGCCCTGTACGCGAACTTAGAGAAGCAGAGCATCACCACAGGTGGAATCTCCAGTTTCTCCTGCTGTCACAGGTGTCCAGGACTGTGAGTGTAACTAAATCCATTCCACAGCCTGGCAGCACTTGGTATGCACCTCAGACCAAAGCCTTATTTTCTCCACCCAAGACAACCAAGAACCAAGACTAATTTACCTGCAGGTGGCATGCCCTCCTCTGTATGCTGTTGGTTCTCTCCCACAGGTATCTGAACTCCCCTACCATTTACCAACAGTGAGTGGGTCAGAGGACAACACCTCTGACATCCCATGATTTCACCATGTAGGTGATGTCTGATGATTGGCAAATCAGAACTTCAGTCTGAAGGCCCTGATGTGATATTCGCACACATCTACCAGCAGGAATCTGACAAAATTCATGGGTCTACTCGCCAAGTAAAGTTTCTTGGGACTCTGTGGGTGGATTCCCAAA
The DNA here is from genome assembly GCA_032199065.1 of Smutsia gigantea. NCBI lineage: Eukaryota > Metazoa > Chordata > Mammalia > Pholidota > Manidae > Smutsia > Smutsia gigantea. Next base: position 37,380 of record JAVSCE010019064.1, read on the forward strand.
GCTAGGTCCCTCCAGCCATCCAGGAAAAATTCCGACTGCCACCACCAAAAAGGATACCCCACGCCTTATTGAACTGTTCAGAACTGGAGGCAATGTGAGCCTCCCTTTGCCATTCTACTTGGTCTTTCATATTGGCTGATTTGCAAATTAGCATCCTTTGAGCTGCCCCAGACCAGCAGGCTGCACCAGATGCTGCCCAATGTGGCAGCCCCTGCAAGTATGAAGAATCCCTTTGGGCTAAAAGTCTCTGTAGCTTTCTCTTCATTCTAGGGGTGTGCACTGGAAATGTGGCCACTTTGCCAGCACACTGTAGACTCACACCTCAGTTCACTGAGCCCCTGGCTTTGTGCACCAGCATATGGAGGGCCCTCAGGCAAAAAAACTACAGTCCTATAAATCTCCTTAAGAGGAACTTCTGTCTTTCTCAGATTGACTCCTCTCCAGTTACTGCCTTCTTTTGGTTTTGCTACAGCGCCTACAGTATCAGGCTTCATACTTTCCTGTGGGAAATTTACTCTGACAACCTAGTCCACTATTATCAAAATCTGAAACCCAGTATCTTTAATTCCCTAATGAATTAAAGTTAGACACGTTTCCATGTCTTGGATATCTCTAAACTGTCTATTCAAGTTTTTGCCTATTTTTGTACTGTGCTGTCTTCTTTATTTATGTTGATTTTGCTCACACCCTTTCACCTCTTCACATCAGTTGTTTCTAGACTGAAACTTGGGCCCACATTCAGATGTTTGGGAACTTTAAATTGTAGGCTAGATGCTATAATATAATTTATTTTCAATTTTCAGTTCAATTTACTGTGTTGTACCTATGCATTTAGAATTCATACCTTAATGGCCTTGTTTTTTTGAAGCTATACTGTAAGGAAAATAATCCTTAGTAATCCCAACTGTATTAACTATAGCCTTGTTCACACACAAAAACTGATTCAAGTAGCTCAAAACAAGGGTCTTGATATGTATTTACAACCTCTGTGACTTAAATTTATCTTGACCTTTAATCTTGTCTGTCAGAGTAAGTCCTTTTGCACTTCAAACCACTGCCCAAAAGTTATTATCTCCTTCCCAGAGGATCTCAACAGCCTGGATTATTCTAATTTCTCTTGCCATGTATCTTTGATGACTGAAATAAGTAAGATGATTTAATTTTATGCAGTTGTTGATTCCCCTCAAATAAATATATTGAAAATGATCTAGAATATATCAATAGGATTTTAATAATTATAAAGTATTTTTAAAGGACAAATAGGTAAAGCTGCTATATTGAAAAAATAGTAGAAATTTGCCCAACCATGTATTAAAATGTTTTGTAGACCAACATAAATAAATAAAGTGGTTTGTATTACAAAATGAGAGATTAATCACATGGATTATAAAATATGTGATATAAGTGACATCTCAAATGAAAAAAGTCAAAAGATCATTAAAATTTGTTTTAAATATAAAACCAAATTTCAATGAACTATTTTTATCCACTTAATTTTCAATTAAAATAGTTAAATTCCTGTATAAATTAGGATGTGGGAAAATATACTCTCATATAATACAGGTTTTGAAATGTATAAATTTCTATATTTATGTACTTATATTTCTAAAGAAAATCTCAATAATGTGTATCAATACAACTCCCAAAGATATTAGTCTTATTAAGACTAATTCTACTGTTCACAAATAGAAAGCCAGATAAAAGATATAAAATGTGCACAAAAAAATGACCATAGGAATATTGCTTATTCTATTAAAAGCCTTCTTAAAAGAGCTTGAGTAATGGATATGTTTTACAAGAAAATGGAATCATAAGCCACCTTAAATATTGATCTAGTTATATCTTTGATATAATAGGAACTTCTTAATATTTTATAAAGGGAAAATAATTAAAAATATATGACTATCACAAATTTTTATTAAAAAATGTATGCATGTGTATGTATATGCAAGATCCATTATGTTAATACAGAAAAATCCTAATTGGTGTTCTCCAGAGGAGATAATTTTTCTTATATGTGCTATTTTTTTCTTACACAATTCATTACTTCTCATAATTTTTCATATAATATTTAAATGTAATACAAGAATTAATTTAATAACCTAAAAATGTGTTTATAATATTTTTAAAGGAACTTTGAAGTATTTTTTCCCAGATTATGAGCTAATTATGAGTCAGGATATTTTTAGCAAGTTGTTAATGACCTTTTCCTAGGGATGATAACCAGTTTGTACTTCATAAAATTTTGAACTAGATTATCACTGTGGACAGAATTCAATTCTAAATTTTGAGCCTATAGTTAATTTAAGTGTATGTACAGTATGCATGGTGTATACATATTGTACATGCTTAAACACAAAATTGGATTCATAATTGGGAGAGTTGTACTTGATAAGACAGCATTTAAATTATTGTTAATCATTCACCTTCATCCACTTCTATACCAAAATTCATTTGTCTTGGGTCATTTTATGCAGGACTAAATCCTAGAATTGAATTGTATCTTTCCATGTTTCCAGTTACAATATAGTATTCAGTTTCTGTTCAAAAGAGAAAATGAGCTTCTTGAAGTCAGATAGTTTGTTTTCTTTACATTTTTGTTAGCTCCAGTATCTAGAATGTATCTAGCACATAATAGGTACTCAATAAATATTTATGATTGAATGCATATTTGATAAGGAAAATTGGATTACCAGACATAAAATAAAATAAGATAATTGATAATATTTCATTATATATGTACCACACCATTTATATATTTCTTCCTTGCAAACATAATTTACCAAGAACGTTGTGGCTTTTAATTATATTTTCCATAGAACTGTCTTATTTACAGCATTTGAACAATATTCTTATTTGTTCATATTTAATACCAGCTTCAAAATTCTACATTAAAGCACAATGGTTTTTGAACTACTTGGCCTTTAGTAAAAGGCCAAGTTTGATTGCACTGAGAATATAATCAATAGTTGTCATATGCATAGATTATAAAGCCGAGCAAAAAGAGACAAGAAAATTGGTGATATTGTGGTGAACTGCAGCTTATTGACTCCAGCTGAGTCACATCGTAAAACTGTCATTCAGTCCAGGAAAGAAAAACTCATGTATTGCCTTTAATTTTTCTCTGAGCTCAGTTTGTGGTAGGAACCCTATGGCAACCTTCTGCTAATCACCAGTTGATGTCAAATTGTCCTTTTTTATTTGCAGGAGTAATTGCTTGGGGCATACTTTCATTGAGCTTTTTTTAGTAAATACATATAAATTCTTGAAAAAATGTTATATTCATACAAATGTATTAGCATATTAACCATGGTTCAAATGCATATCAGATTTCTGGGGATAATGAATTCTTCTTGCTCTTGTTTCTAGGTGTCATGAACTGAAGTATGTCTCCCCAGTATTTATAGGTTGAAATCTTAACCTCCAAAGTGACTGTATTTGGAGATAGGACCTTTAAGGAGGCAATTAAGGTTAAATGAGGTCATAAGGGTGGAACCATAATCCATAAGACTGATGTACTTATAAGAAGAGGAAGAAACACTAGAGATTTCTCTCTCTTCACACATGCACAGATAAGAGGCCATGTGAGGACACAGCGAGAAAAGGGCCCTCCCCAAGCCAAGGAGGAAGATCTCACCAAACCAACCCTGTGGGCACCTTGATCTTGGACTTCCAACCTCCAGAACTGTGAGAAAATTAATTTCTGTTGTTTAAGTTATTCAGTCTGTAGTATTCTGCTATGGCAGCCCTAATAGCAATACTACAGAATATGTGTTCAAGTCAATAATAGTCTCTTCTGCTTTTTTAAATTTTCTAATGTAATTGAGGGTATATTTTACTGATATCAAGTTCCACTCACATATGTGTTCTCAGACTTTTCACTATCCCCAGACACCACTAACTCCAGATGTCAACTCCCTAAACCACTGTTTCTATGGGGTCTTGTTAGTAAGGCCCTCCACTCATAGTGGACCTTGCCAACTCGGAGTTGATTCAATTTTCTGGATGTAGGCCTGCTTCCTTCTGCTAGGCTTTCCACTAGCAAAGACTGATGGAGCCTAAGAGTGTGTCTCCATTGCAGGAGGCCTATCGGAGTGCCACGTGGTTCCCTTAGCAGGCCACTCACAGCATTCAGGCTTCTCTTCATGCCGACACTGTGACTCTTGACTGAGTCCCCAAGTCTATGCTTTCCACTATGCATTTACTGCACATTAATAAACTGGAGTGCCAAATTAGCTGTTTTTCATACAAAAGTTGCTGTCATTCTAGCTGGGTGCAAGCAAGTGTGATGATCAAGGGAATGCAGTAGCGGGAGGAATCCTTTCAGTGTGACAGACAAGTCAATGTTGACAGCCACTCATTCATGGAGCCAAAAGCTGTCAGCACGAGGGGTGGTAAAGTCTGCTGGCAGGATCTGTTGAACTTGCATTGGGATGGTGTACATCAGTAAGTCTTAGCTAAAAGTTCCCACCAATGGAATAAAAATGCTGGTATTTGGCTGTGTAATTGCTGAAGAAAAGGAATTTTAAAAAAAAGAAGGTACATAGGAAATGTCTAATAGGAGAGCCAAGCTTTTGACATCCTGTTATAGAAAAAACTCCCTTTAACCTAATATATACAAAAGTTCAGTCAACATGATTTAAATAATCCTGAAATGAATCAGATCAAAAAAGGAATATTTTTCTGTATATAATTGCTTCAGAGGTGGAGAGCCAGTGCCCATAGTAAAGCACATGCCTTCTGAATATTAAGAGGGGCTGATGCTATGATTTCCAAGATGCCATTGGCATGACACCCCACAACCACAAATCCAACCTTCACTGTGATTGAAGCTCATTTTCATTAATATAGGACATGGCTGGCTCCCCAACTATTTTTGTGTTCTTTTATATTGTGGAGATGGCATCTTCAGAAATGCATGCCCAGGAAATGTACGAGGTGTGTGATCAATGACAGCATCAGTGTAATTGCCTACCATGTCAGGAAAACAGTTTCCTGTTCACAAGTGCCTGACAATCACTACTTAGTCCACTTCTTTCTCTGAAAAGAAAACTTCCATCCTGATTTTCATGCTAATCACTTTCTTGCTGATTTTTACAATTTTTTTCCTTAAATATGTTTAAAATTAAGAGATTATACTATAAGGGCATTTTATGGCTGTCTTTAGCTCAATATTATGTTTACAGAATAACCCATTGTTCTGGGCACATGTGCAGAGTATCTCTGATGGGTAGATAATTAGGAGTGGATTTTTTGGGTTGTAAAATTGTCACCAAATATGGAAAACATACATTGCCAAACCATTTAGTGAAACGGTCCGACTAAGTCACATCCCCAGTAGACTGTAGGTGTTACGTCTCCTCTCCTAGCAGTGGCGGTCAGTGTATAGCGGGATTGCTCTGTGATCTAATTTTTCTTTTCCTTTATTACCCTGACACTGAACTTTGTGACTGTTTAGGTCAAGCACACTTCTGCTTTTCCATTTGGAAACCCTCCATGGTGAAGATCCCATACAAGTCTCTTACCCATTTTTCTTTTGGGTAGGTTGGTTTGGGGGAGGGAGTCCTTTATAAATTATTTCCATTGACAACATTTGGTGATTACATGTGTCAGAAATATTTACTTTTGGCTCGCCTTTTCACTTCTTTAATAGTAAGTTCCAAAGAATACAAATTATTTTTAATATAGTAGTTAATCACCTTTCCCTTTATGGTTGGTAATTGTGTGTCTGGCTTAAAAATCTCTTCCATATATATATAAAGATATTCTCTTATATATTAAAAGGTTTGTATTGTTTCTAGATTTGATCTCTAGTCACCTGGAATTGGATTTTTATAAAGCTGAGGTAGGGTTCAAGTTTTTTTTTTCTTTCTCTTCTCTTTGGGGATCAAAGGTAAGGAGTATCTAATTGTCAAAACAGCATCAAAGGTTTGTCTCTGCGCTCTGCTGTGCAAGGCTGCTCTGTGTGTATAGCTCCATGTGTCTGTTCCTGGGCTCTAGTTTATCCACCTCTCTGTCAACCCCTGAACCAATTAATACCACCTAAATTATTCAAGTTTTACAATAAATCTCAGTATCACTTACAGCCAATCTCCCCTCTTCTTCATCCAGAATGTTCTGGCTACTGTTCACCCTGTGCATTTCCATGTTCAAACCAGCATGTCAGTTGCCACTAAAGCAAACAAAAAAATCTTTATGTTGTGATTGGAATTTTCATTCTTACAGAGACCAGTTCACAGAGAATTGACATCCTTAAATTAAGTATTTCAATCCATGATTATGGCATATAGTGTATCTCCACATTGATTTCTCTCAGTGAAGAAGGTATAGTTTTGTTTTGCTTCTGTTTATTATCATTTTAGATATGTAACTGACTTTCCTCAGTACACTTTTAATCTTTCCTACATTGATTAACATTTCCCTTAGGATTTTTGAATCTATGTCTATAAAGACAGTTGTTGCCTTAGTGTCACTTTCTCCTTTCCCTATATCCTTAAAAGATTCTTATATAAATATTTTCCTTGTTCTATGAAATAGATTAAAAGAGTTTCCGCTTCTATGTTCTCCAGAAATTAGTATAAAATAGGCAATATGTCTTTCATGGATGCGTGATGGGATTTACTGGTCAAGGCACATGGGCCTGAAATGATCTGTGAGATCAGGCTTACAGTTGTGAAATGAGTATTTTCAACAATACAAGAGGTGCAATTTTTCTCATTTTCTCTGCAAATTTTGATAGGATGTGTGTTTCTATGCCTTTGAGCATGCCTCTAACTTCTCAAATTTACTAGCTTAAAATAATTCATAATATCCTTATCTTATAATTTTAAATATCTATAGAAACCATCTTCCTCTCTCTGCTTTTACTCCTTAGGTTTGTCTTTGGCATATTTTTTGTTTGTTTGTTTCTCTTGCTCAGCCTCCTCAGGAATTTATTGAATTTGTTTAATCCTTTCAAGAATCAACTTTAGGCTTTGTTGATTTTCTTTATTTTGTATTTATCTTCTATTTCATTTATTCTCTTATCTTTTTCAATTTCCTTGGGTCTTTCTTATTTTTAATGAATGGGTTTGGCTTAATAGAAGAGGACCATCCAGCAAATCAACCTCAGGTGGGAAATCTTACCCAGTATCAGGCTTTGATTATCTATACTTCGCTGAAAAAGAGATATTTACCTGTATTGTTGAAGACATTTCCTGCATTTTAAAATCTAGGTCAGCAGTTGCTTTATTTGCTTCCAATTTTTGCTGCTCTGCATGTCCGTCTCTTACTCCTCCACCTCCTCAGACCTCTCTGCCCCTCTCTGCGCTGTGCCTCCAGGTGGCTTTCCTTCCCTCCCCCTTGCTTGGGGCCACAGGAAGTGCTCGGTGCCTCTCCTCAGTCTGGAGAATTCTCAGACCCCGTGTCTTCACATACTGCTTCCTTTTGTGGGAATTGTGGGAATCTAATTAAATGGTCATGATTCTCTCTGCCTTATGCCCTGTGGCCCTAACTCACTTTTCCATCCTTTTGTTTTGCAATAATTTCATGTGTATATTTTTTACTCCCTTCAGTTGTGATACAAAGAATGGCCCCCAAAAGGAGCCACACCTTAATCCCGGGACCTGTGAACACTTCACATTATGTGGCTAAAAGGACATTGCAGATGGAAATTAAGTTACAGCCCTTAAACATGAGGAGATTATTTGGGATTTTCTGGTGGGTCCAATCCAGTCACATGAGCCCTTAAAAGTGGAAAACTTTCTCTGGCCAGACAGGAGATATTAGGCAGAAGAGCCATGCCACTGAAGAGTAAGTGGAGGCTTCAAAGTTGACAGGGATCTGACCTTCCTTGTTGGCTTCAAAGGGTGGGAAAACATGTGCCCTAGAGAGAGCCTCTACTACCTTAGAGCAGCCATCAGGGAGCAGAGTCTGCAGGCCGCCAGCCATGATGGAATGGAATGTGGCCATGACCTGGATGAGTTTGGAAGTGAATTCATCCCCAGAGTTTCCAGAAAGGAACACAGCCCAACCACACCTTAATTCTGGTCTTGCAAGAACAAGCAGAAAACCCAACTGAGTTATGGTGTACCCACACTTCTGGTCTGCAAAGCTGGGAGATAATTAGTGGGTGAGATTTTAAAGCCACAGAATTGATGGTGATCTGTTACGCAGCCACGGCAAACTGATGCATTAGTATTAGCTTGCTGTTACACCTGTCCACTGTGTTCCCAGTACCGGTGACCATATGTTCCTTGGGGGCCAGTGTCTGTATCTGTGCTTACATGTGTTCGCTGTGTTCCCAGTATGACTGTCTGCTCCCTGAGGCCAGTGTCTGTATCTGTGGTTACACCTGCCCACTGTGTTCCCAGTATCCGTGACTGTCTGCTTCTTGGGGGCCAGTGTCTGTTTGTGTGGTTTCTGCTCCTTCTAGGTCCTTCTGTCCTCCTTATTTGCCTGCCTATTTTTGTATAGTTTGCTAAACAATACATTTAAAAAATTATTATGGAAATAATTTGATTTTATTTTTTAAAAGATGATTTTTGTCTTCTTCCAGATTTTTTCTTTTGCTTGTACCAGGCGCCTTATAACTTTAGTTGTCTAAAGTTAGGATCCCCTCCATCCAATTTCAGGAGCTGAGATGACTTTCAGCTAAAATGCAGTCTCTGTGAGTTCTTGTGTGACTTCTTGTTTACTGAGGTCCTAGGGTACATTCTTCCCGGTGCCAGGAGAGCCACACATACCCAGCCAGGCGTAGGGCCCCTGTCCTGACCCTTTGGCCCAATGAGGCTTTCAACTGGGTCACTTGGCTTCCCAGTCTTGAGGCCACCAGCTCGAGTTAGGATATTCCGTCCGTGGAATAAAGATCAGAAACGCGAGACTTCCTCCCTGGGGTCTCTTCTGAACCAGCAGTGCTTCACTCTCTTGCTAGGCCTCTCATGTCCTCTAGCAGACACTTCTTATATTCTGTACAGCTCTTTTTTAGCTTTTAGGAGCAAAAATGTTTGCCCAAGATTAGCCTTACTCAGACTTTGAAAACCAAAGGATCTTTATCTTCCCAATGATTTAACTTGAAATCCTACATAAAATATGAGACTGTAAAAAATTGTATTTTTTATATGCCATATGCATATATTTTTATATGTTACATATAATAATAGCATAAATATATGCTATTTGCTCTAACACACTGAACCTTTAAGAGTTTTGACTGGAGCCAAACTACTTGGGTTCAGATCCTGATTCTGTTATTTAGTAAATATGTAACTTTGAGCAGCTCACTTAGCTTCTCTGTACTTCACTTATTTCCTTTGTAAAATAGAGATAATAATGGTTCTTCCTTAATAGGGAAATGGTGATTTTTAAATGCATTAATGTGCATATAGCAATTAGAGCATTGCCTGTCCCCTAGTGAGAAGTTAATTAAAAATATCTAAATTTTATTAGTAGGTGTTTCTAGCAAAAAGAAAGGCATGCCTTGCAGCCACCAATTGGCCCATATTTCCTGTTCACAAGTACTTAGCCAATGTTGGTCTTTTTCAATGTCATACGTCTCCCTTCCTCCTCTCTACTAGAAAAGGAAAATCTTAACGAATCTATCCTTCACTGCACACCGTGGTGGAGGTGACTCAGATGAAGTGTAAATCACTAATAGGATAGGCATTTTCCTTGCCATTGATTGACTTAGATGTGAGTGTGCACTGCAGTTCTGACTGGTAAGTAGGTGCAGGGCTTGAAGACCTTCTTGGAAACAAAGGGCACCAGAGGCCACCCCTCTTCTGCTGCTCAGTGGTGCAGGGCTGGAAACCCAGCAGCCACCTGGCTGTCTTTGAAGACTCTCAGCTGAATGCAGAGGATGGCGAGGGACCTGTGCCTGGAACACAGATGGCACCTGTGCAGCCACTCTGTGTTGTGAGTGTGTGAGAAGATACGGCATCATCCTCACTTACGCTGAGTTGAGCTGAAGTGCAGCCAGAGCAGATCCAGCAGGGTCCTCAGCCCTACCCCCTGCCCGAATGCCACTAATCCCTCTCCTTCAGCACAAAGATGCTAGAACTGGGATGAAGGCAGTGAGCAGTAAATTTCCCTTTATTTAGGGTAAATTATTATACTAAAACAGGGACCCACTATACACCTATGTCTGTGGATGTCAGATGACCAGATTCACATAGCAGTTGTTCCCTGCACACTTGAAAACAATTACTCTTTTCTCTCAGCCTTTCCTGTGCTGGAATAACTTCAGTTTCTTTAATCTTTGTTCATAAATCATCCTCCCTTTAATCATTTTCCTGTCTTTTCATTGGACACTTGCCATTTTCCCCACATTCATCTTAAAACGTGAACATCAGAAGAAAGAAACAAAAAATAATCAAAGTAGTGTTTCTGACTAGTTTCACAGTAAGCCCAGCTTGCCAAGGGGAACAAAACTGCATTGCCTGTACCCCCAATGTGTTACGGGGGGTAATGATCAGGGTCTCTATGAGTCACAGCGTCTGCTTCCCTGTGGCAAGGGGGCCCCGAGCCGAGCTGCAGCACAGCACCTCTGCCGTGAGCTGCTCAGGGAGTGGCCTTAGGACAGAGCAGAGGGATTAAGGAGGAACTTCTTTCTAGTGAGATTGATCAGTGGATCAATAGCTTTAAATCTATTATCAAACACTGTTTCTTCAGCACGACTGCTCTCAGGTTATCAATGATGTACAAATAAGGCATTCCTTAGCCTATTTTACTACACTTGGGGCAAATTAGAGGAGATCACAATTTCATTGGGTAGATATATGAGAAAATCCCCAAATCCCAAGTTTCAACACTATTGTCATGTGGAATGTGTTATTTATTTTATCTCTGATCAGGACATAACTTACTACTATGTTTCTTCCTTCATATGTCTACAGTTCCCAATAGACAGTGATAAATTGTATTTATTAAATTGGAGAAATGAGTCTGAAGAGTTTTATTTAACATGTATGTTATCAGATGTGTACATGATTATCAGATTTTTATATGCACGTGATAACAATGAATAGGCAACTTATATACATACAACTGAACAAAAGCAAACAAAAACTGTCCAGATAGAACTAAGACTGCATTTAAGCATGATTTAAATCAAAACATTTTCTAAGTGACAAAAATTTTAGTGTGATGTCACACCTTCATATTAGTCCGGTAACATATGAGCAAGTCACTATGGTGAGTAGGGCTCCTGATCATTTTACATTTTTTCCATGGATGCATTTGATGACCTGTAAAACCTAGTGAGCAGACTACTCTGAATAATGATAATAGTAATTACTAATAACGACATGTTTATATATATATATGTATCTATATACACAGATAAACTACAAAATTATGAAGGCAACTATGTTTATTGAAATAATGTCAGAACATAAATTTGTGATATAGTAGCACCTATGAATCTTTCATAGTACATTAGATAGTGAGGTATAACCATGGTTCTGATCATTTTAAGTTAGTAATAAAGGTGTATGATATTTGAGATTTCTGCAATATCTGTAAAGTCATATGAAATTATTTCTATTGGTGACAAAATTATAGATACTCATAATACAACTGATTTGCTGCCTTGATTCATTAATAGGAAAGAATTAAGTTTCAATTAGATACTTATAAGAAGAGACATTTTCTCATTCATGTTCCCAGGCCCACTGATTTCTGTCTATGGACATTTGGGGCTCCATAGCTTCAATAATTAGAATCCTTGGATGAATCAAAGCTATTTGCAAAGCTGTTTTAGACTTAAGGCATGGCTTTCCCAGTTCAGAACTGCAAAACCTTGAAAGGATCCTTCTACCTTCCCGAACTTAATTTTATAATCTAAAAAATAGGAACCATAAAAATACCTATCTTTCAGTTTTATGGCTTGGTTATGTATCTCATAACAATACATAGCCAGACTGCTTGGATTAGACAAGTATATTATCGCTTTTTTTGATTTTTTTAATGCATAGCCTGTTTAATGAGTGTATTTAACAATCCAGTGGGCACATGTGTGTGTGTCTGCATGTGTTTATTTGAGTGTGTTTGAATTCTGTCTCCAACAATACTTATAGCACATAGAATTCTATTCTTTCATGCTTCCAGCTCATTCAGTCATACTCCTTATCCTTTCAGAACAACCTTTCCTTGTCTCACTCACTGTCCATGCTGGTCAGATTTCTGCCGAGGTCACTGCTCTCCCACACACCTCCATCCACTGCCTCCTGAACTTTGAATGACCCCTCAGGTTTCCCCCACTTCCCCATGTATGTTTGCTTTGTGTTGCTGCCACTAATTTCCAGTCTTAGCATCTTGAAATGATGCACACTTACCGTGCTGCCATTCTGGAGGTCAGGCCGGAGTGAGTCTTCCTGGGCTGAAGCCCCGTGTTGGCAAAGCTGCTTCCGTGCTGGAGTCTCTCCATGGGGAGAGCCAGTATCCTGCCTGTTCACCTGCATGACCTCCTGGGTCCTGGGCTCATGCCACTTGTCCTCCTTCGAGGCTGGCAGTGACTGGTACTTCTCACACTGCGTCGCTCTGACCCCAGCCTCTGCCTCCCTCCACCACGTTTACAGACCACTGTGGTTTCTTGGGTGCAGCCAGGGAAACTACCATAGTCTCCCTCTCTGGAAGTCAGCTGGTGAGTGAACTTAGCTCGTCTGCTACCTTAACTCTCTTTTGCCATGTGACAACAGAGTCCCAGGTCTGGTTGTGAGAAGGTGGACCTCTTTGGGGGGCCATTACTCTGTACCACCCAGGCAATGAAGGGGTGCTTGTTGGGGTGCTTGTTCACATGCAAATAGGCCAACAGGTCACCTGTCTCTTCCTGAGGAAATATGGTTACAGAGTTTCAAAGAATGTATGCTCACCTAATGCAGGGACTCTACTGGGTGTAATTTCAAGTGTGATTTACTGTAAGGCAGTGGGAGAGATTCGGCAGCGGCCTCTGACATTGTCAAGCTTCTAAATCACACACCATAGGTGTCCTTCTATTCTACATGCACCATGTGCTCTGAGTAAATAATAATAAAAAGCTGCGTTTTAAGTTTAATGTAGCATGGCACCATGTCTGTGTGTCCTTGGTGGGCACTAGGTGAGGGTACATAGGGATGTGAACTCACGGCCTCAATGTGGGGAGTAAAACTGCAGCTGTGTGTTTCAGTGCTTTATGGATTCTGATATTTTATTACTTTTATTTTTATGCATAGTTTATGTGTGCAATTTGAGTGTAAGGATAATTTTGTGCCTCATTTCACAAAATAGGAATAATACTGGCTATGTTACATAGAGAACACGTGGGTAATAAGCTGGTTTGTGTTGCTGTGCGTCATCCCGAATCTCCTGAAGCCTGAAGAGTTGCGCCTTGCAGCGCTGACATCGGTCAAGGAAGCGGCCTTCTCAAAAGCACAAATCTGCAGAGTTTTGTATTATTTTCTCCATGTCTTAATAAGCTTATGTGCTGCTTCATAACCCGTGGGTCAACTTGGACACTTTGTGATAAAATCATTTCAGATTGCCACACCTGCCGAAGGAGACACTGTCTGGCTGCAGTGAGCCGTCCCCAGCCTTGGTGGGCAGGCAGGTGAGGACGAGTCTGGGGCTGCCTGCGGTTTGGCCTGGCAACTAGGGGAGCCTGGTAGCCAATTGTCACCCAGGTGGCCTTCAGCAGGGCAGTCACCACCGTGCTCACTTCCCCTTGCCCTTCCCTGACAGCCCGATGGAGAAGGACAGCAGAGTCCCGGGGTGCCGGCCCCATGCGCAAGCCCAGTTCGAGCCTCGGCTTACATCACATCCGCATGCAAACTGCTGAGCAAGGCACACGAGATGCAGCTGCCCAGTGCCAAAGGGTGGGGAATGCACCCCCACATAGCAGGCGGCCACTGCCAAGTCAGCGCACAGGGTGTGGAGAGAGGGGGCCTGAAGCACCGAGGCCTTTGCCGACCTGCTCCTGTGCAACCCAGAGGACACATGGCTCTGGAAGTCCATCTTCAGCTCAAAGTCCTATGCATCAAGTGCATCAGCTCAACAGCCTCCTATAAACACTCTACACGTGTTGTCAAGCACTTCCAGGCATATTTTGACACATGAAAGTTGATATATCTCTTAACTGCAACATAGGAGACCAGTCTTAAAGAGACACAGAAGTAAATGCATGATTCGCCTTGTGGAGTCATTGGTCAGTATATTAGACATCTCCGGATTAAATGATTCCAGGGAGCCGTTTTTGGGACACCATTATTAGGGATGACTTTGGAACTAGGAAAAACATAATCCACCCAAATAAAATTACTTCTTATTACTCAAATTGGAGAAATTTGCATGTGTCAGGAAGTTTTGGACTATCCCTCAATTGTACTCTGATTGTAACTGGAATTATTTCAATTACAGTAACTCATGTACATCACAGATTTTGGAATAGAAAAACCATAAAGAGAACAGATTCAGAACATCACAGTGCACTTAGAAAACAAATGCCAGGTCCAATAGCAGTGGTAGATTTTAGGTTAGTAATAGAGACTAGCTTTACAATTTCAGTAGACCTGAATGAATCTTAAGTAAGGGAAGTGGGTTAAAGGAAGTTGTATTGTCCAGAACCCCGAGTAACTGTGGTATTGGACGACCATTTCATACAAATGGATACCTCTGTGTGTCCTTGTGTACCTCCGGTGTACCGAGCACTTGCTCTGTGCCAGGCATCTTTCTGAATGAAACAAGAAAAAATAACAACAGCAGAGCTAGGAAGTGGGTATTATTTTGTTAAACTGTTGAAAAAAATGAGGGCAGGGTATGTACCTGCCCATGACCACACAGGTAATGCAGGGCGAGGGTCCTGGCTGGCGAGCTCTCGGGGTCTGCAGACCCTGTAGGACACTGTGCATATGCTTTCTCCCTCGCCTTATGTCATTAAAATCATTTTCTTAACTAAAAATTGCAGAGAAACAAATCAACAGCCAAAGTCTTTAGTAAACTAATTTAAAAAATCTTAAAGCATGAAAGTAATGATAAAGGGGCAAGAAGTTCCCAGCCAGAGGGAACACAGGAATCAACGAGCACCAATACCACTTTTTGCTCCAAGGCATTTGCAGACTAAGATAAAATAAAACCTTCAGTTGATGGCATCAGAGGACAATTGGAATTGAAATACCCCAGGGTTTGTTCGAGCGAAGAGTCTAGCAGGAAGAGAGACTGATAAAAAGCTCACACATGCAATAACCCTGGAATGCATTCAGATAGTTACAATTTGATACAATGAGTCACTGGACTAGGAGTGTCTCTAGGAACTTTTCTTAGACACAAAATCTCTCTAGAGGAAGGTATATTCATATTATGTCTCAATTTATTCCTGTAAATAATGTTTAAGGTACAATATCAAACACAGAGTCTAAGATATTCAGAAACACAAAAAAATCTACACTCTGTGATAAAGAGGCAGGAGAAACAACAGACAACAGAAAAGTCCATGTATGAGGTACTGTGTGTAACAGATAAATGAAATAACCAGGTTTTGTTTATAAACATAAAGGATGAAATTGTAGATATAACTAGGGATGAAGAGTTGAAAATTTAAATATAAATGTTATAAATAAAATTTTAAATTCAGTGGTTGTGTATGGTCTAGTACACACTAAGCTGATAACTCTGTAAACTGGCCAGAAAGTAAGGGAGAAAAGTATGCCAGGTGCAAGTGTACAAACTTAATTAGATGTGTACCTCATTTTTGTTCTGTAGTATTCAGAAGCAGTCACACAACTGTCAGCAGAAACTTGAGGTTCTGTAGTATTCAGAAGCAGTCACACAACTGTCAGCAGTTTGAGGTGTCAGGTTGCTAAGGCATGAATCCTGGTAATGCCAGTAACTAACCATATGATCTTTGTGAAACAAAACAAAACAAAAAAGTTGTTTTCTCTGTGGTCTGGTTTACTCCTGTATAAAATGTGAATAAGAGTATTCTTAAAGTGCTATATAAAGACCGTATGATATGGTGTCACACCTAGCACAGAATAATTGCTATTTTAGTAGAATTATAATAAAAGTCACCTGTGAAATTTTCAACAGTATTTAATACATAAAATAAGTAGTATAGATCCAGTTAATTACCTACGATTCAGTTGCTTTGTACTCCTCCAGGAATAAAATCCCTAAGAAAAGAATATAAGCTTCTTCCTCACTTTCAAACATGTATTAACTGTTTAATATTCCATTCCTGGTCATGATCATAAATAATATAACATTATACAAAGGTATAAATTTCTATGTCACTGAAATGCTTTAAAATTTACAAGTTGCTAGTTAACATCAGTATACTATAGCCTAGCTCTTTATGAAATTATTTTACTTTTACAAATATTTAGTTTTCTCTCCTATACTTGAGCTTATAGAGAGATATGCCTGCTGTTCTGCGGTCACTTTCAGACTCCGGTTAGTGTCTGTATTTTCTCATCTTTTGAGAGTTAATCCCTCATTTAAAAAATAAATTCTCACAATTCCAGGATATATTAGGTGTGCTGCCCCCATGTCATTCCTACATTTTATAAATAATTTTAAAATTTCAGAGTTGACTGTAATCTATAACCTGCTTTACTTCAACATCTTTTGCAACACGTAGAAAGTGACATAAATATTTAATAACACAAAATGGTAGATTACTTGAAAAAATGGCTAAAATAATTCTCTTCCCTGTAATCACTCAACGAGACCTTTCAGGTTTTCCTGTTAAGAAATGGAATCTTTTATATCTATGTCTGCATTTGCCGCGCCTTGAATCCAGGCTAGCTTTTTGACTTCTTTTGACAAGTAGCATGCGGGGAAGGGACATTCGTCCCAAGAGGCCTTGCGTGCTTTGGTTCACTTTCTTGGCTTGCTGCCTAGCCACTATGAGAATGAGTCCAGGCTGGCTTGCTGTGTGATGAGAGGCAGTCGGCCCTGAGACTCCCATTGTCCCAGCAGACAGCCAGCCACCAGGAAGCGAGGGATCCTATGGGAGCCCAGCCCTTGGCCAGACTTCCGTCTGACTACAGATGCATGGGAGCCAGCTGCAGCCCCCCAAGCCTGGGACAGGTCTGCAGAACTGCCCAGTGCCCAGTTGCCCCAAAGACTTAGGAACAATATAAAAAATTTTTGTGGCATTAATCCACCAAGGTTTGGTATGATAATAGAATCAATCTTAAAAAAAAAAGAGATTAAGTATGAATTACCTAGTAAATAATGTGCTTCTTACTGTTAAGCATTTTGGAACATGTCTCAGTTATTAGTTTTTTTTGTTCTTTTAATTTATACTCTAAAATTTTTATAAAGCAAATTATTTCCATATTAGGCAGAGTTTTACTTAGCTATTGTTTTATAAAATAGTCATTTTTATTTTTAAATAGGTTTATCCTCCAAGTTCAATAGCTTCTAGGTTGATGCTGTTAAAAATCTACCTACTGGCTCTTCCTTTCTGAGAGATTTTAGAAGATTTAGTTCCTCTTTTATATGGAATGAAGCTATTCTGATTCTGAGCAATGTAGGTAAATAAAAACAAAGAATCTATATAGAGTATAGTAGTTTATTTAGATGGCATCACTGAACTTCACACTCTTTCAAAAGACAATTTTGTCCCCTTCATTCAATTAATAGTAGACTGACCTATAGTCTCTAAAAATCAAAGCCCAATTGAGGTTAATTAACTTTCTGTGTCCTAAAGGTGATGAAGCTTTTCATATACTCCCTTGAAATTCAATATTTTAAAATATTTGATGCTTATTGAATATTCAAAGACTAATTTCTGGACATAAATATTAAATATAAGGAAATGTTAAATAATAACAGTTTTCTGATTTTTAAAATATGTTTATTTTTCAATTATTAGAAGACTGTGTCTCCAGAACTCACAAACAGATCTCTAGGATCTCTAAGCAGTAGAACACTGTGCAGAAATTTGTTTCCAGCTTCAGCAAAAACTACTCTAATAATTTTTTTCTAACTAGAAAACTTTTTTCATGCTTTAAGCTACAGAATAAAATTAATATCTTCCAAGAAGTCCTTGCCAGTTCCCTCAAACAGAATTAGCCTGCTAATTTCTGTGCTCATAGCAAGTTTTTCTATTTTTCACTCTTTCTGAGTAGTTCTGAGGTTCGTCACAGTGACGTTATTTTCGTACTAAAGACTTTCCACACTCGCCCATTCTAAGGGCTCCTAAATTTTCAGTAAATGAATTTATATGTATACATACTCTTACAATTGAAACATGTTCTTGTTACTTATTTACTGTAGTATTAAAAATAGAGTCTGATCTTTTTCCCTGAACTCTCAAATGAGATGACATTTTATGTTTTTATTGGATGACAGAGTTGAAAACTGATATTTTACTAGTTTTTGGCATGGATAAATTATAAAATTACATCCTCCATATTCTTATTTGAATTAAAGATATCTTTTTCCCCATGGGCACAGCAAGACAATAAGACCAATAAGACAGCAAGTTGCTGATATTTTCAGACTTACTACTCTGAGGAAATGACATGATGGATAATTTTTCACTAAGTGTTTGAAACCTGATAAAACAAACATACAAAGTGAAAGTAAAAAATTGGAGAGAAAACATTGAATATCATTATCTCTAAAATTTCCACATTCTCAAACATGGAGAGGCAGATTCTGGTACACATTCCTGTAACTCTGGGGGGGAAATATGTTCCCAGCCTGGGGCAAATAAACCTTTGAAGCTGAAATCAGTCAAAGGGAAAAATAAAGTGGGAGAAACCCGTTTATTGCTTACAAGCAGTCGTCCACTTCTGCTTACCCATGTCTCTCACGCTCTGGCTGCCAAGGCCCCACCAAACCTCTCTGGTCCAGGTTCGCACCTGCTCCCTCCTGGAATCACCTATTGATATGGAAATAGGCTACTTCCCTCCACCCCTTGGAAACACCTATTGATATGGAGATGCACTAAGGCCAGGTGAGAGATTCTGGAAATATTGCAGTTTTACCCACAATTCCTTTTTTTTTTTAACTGATAGGTGAAATTGAGTGTGTTCTTTGTTTCTCCACGAAATGATTGAGTTGAAACAGAAAAATCGGACTAGAGACACAGGTGTCTCCATTCTCCAACACTTCTTCATCTTTATTTTCTCAGTACTAAAGGTCTGTGAGACTGCACAATCTTTAAATGCATGTCAGTAGCTTCCTTTGTTTTCTGGAGACATTGCCTTCAGAAAACCCCAGTAAGATACTTTCCAGTATCACCAGTGCTCCCCTCCTTTTGTCAGATGTGTGCTCACGAGGGCCTTCAGCTCACAAAAGGCACAGTCCTCAACATGTATTCTGAACATAGCAGTGCATTCCTGCTCTCATCAGTTTTATCTACTATTTCCCCAGGTTTTAAGTCTTAAGGCAAAGGACAAAACATTGTTTTGACATGAGATTTAATAGAAACTAAGACAATTATGGTAGCAAAAACATTGTTCAGTTTTAAGGCATCAGTTTGTCTTTTAATGAATATTCTACTAGAGCCTATGAATTATCAAAGTATAAAGTTGACCCTTAAACAGCATGAGAGTTAGGGGTACCCACTCCCTGTGCAGTCTAAAATCTGCATATAACTTTTGACCCCCAAAGACTTAACTACCAATAGCCTACTGTTGACCAGAAGCCTTACTGATAACATAAACATTCAACACATATTTTGCATGTTATGTGTATATACACTGTCTTCTTACAATAACATAGGCCAGAGAAAAGGAAGGGTACTTTCAAATTGTTGCAAATCTCAGGAAATTCTCCAATGTGTTTATTGAAAAAAACTCCACGTGTAAGTGGACCCACACAGTTCAAACCGATGTTGTTCAAGGCTGAACTGAATATGTCCCTTTAATATGATTGGTTAACTTACAGAGATCTGTGCACTAGTAAGAGAGTGATTTAATCTTAGCCACTCCTTCCCCTTAAATAATTTAACTCAACAATTTTATCCATAGTCCCTAAAGAATGCTCTAGCATCAATGAGAATAGGTAATATCAAAAACTGCAATGCTTCAGACCAGTAATAGGGATCACAAAAAAATGGCTTTTTCTTTCTTTATTAGTAGGCCTTTCATCATGTAGGAGTACTAAGGATGAGTCCAAAATCTGTCATGGACTTGAATCATGGGAGAGGTTTTACACACATTGATGTGAAAGGGGTTTTAGGTATAGAGGAGCTGTCTTGTTTATTTGAACAAGACTCATATTATAGAGTTATTCAATAATTTTATGTATAAACATCATCCTCATAGTTTAATAATGATTTGGAATATTGTGTTTTGGAAAAGTGTACATTTTCAGTGACAACAAATTATCACAACTATGCAAAATATCCACTGGAGAAATTCTGGAGGAAGAATTAACTCTCTATGTGAAATATTAGAAGTTAGCATGTGTTACATGGTCTAAAGAAATGGCTGCCTAAGATGCAGCCTCCGTTCCCTTGACTGAGTCAGACAATAAGGAATGATATGGATACAAGTGGTCAGGAGGGGTGCACTTGGACAGGGTCCTCATTAAATAAAGTAATGGTGATACTGATCGCTCCCTGCAGTGACTCATCATGGAGACAGATGTCCGTACATGGAGTCTTGACAGATGCTGAGTGACAGTTTTATAATTGGATAGTAAGTTGGAAGCTAGCAGATAATATTTATGTGCTATAGATTTATATTTCACCACTTTGTGGGCCCTTGAAAATCCTACTTTATATATAAAATGTGTCTGCTTTTATATTTTTCATCTTTTCTCAACTGCCATGTATTCATTGCATTTTTTTACCATTTTAATTCCTTTTTTATTCCTGATGATTTTTTCCAGAAAATTTCACCATGGCCCTTATAAAATGATCCTTCTGAATTAGTTGAAGGAAAGCCTTACACAAATAGAAATAAACTAGAAATTACTCAAACTTTTTCTAAATATCATCATGTAGTTATTCTGAAACATGTTTATAAAGTATCTGAACACTGAATCAGAACAGTACCAAACAAGTATATCATAAAAACAATCATACCCATTTCTTTTTAATCAGTTGAATAGATCAACATTAGGGTGACTATAGATTCTCAATTCCCTATAACCACAAATAGGTTTTAAATATAAACTTTTGTATCCTTGCACTTAAAAATATCAACAGAAATTTCTCACAGCAATTTCTAGAAATATAGTTATACAAAAATAATTATTTCTGTGAGTAATTTTATTCCTTAAATGATGATTGCTTGTAAGAAATGTTTTTAGTTTGCTACCACAAAATTTGAAAGAATTCTATGAAAATGTTGATAATAATATCATCATGGGTATTTCCTGCTTGACTTCAATTATGTATATAAGGTCCAAATATGAAATAAAAGGGGCTCTTAGTACCTTACATTTATTTACAGGAGCTTTTCAGTAATTTTCCCCTTAAAGTCAAGTAAGGGTTAGTATTCCTTTTTTATCCTATTCTCCAGAAATGGGAAAGAGCGAAAGGGGAGGGGACATCAGTGAGTGGGGATCCAGAGCCCTCTGCCCATGAGGGGCACTGTGTTCATCATCGCAGGCGTGGCAGGCAGACCCCGAGCTGGCTGCCACTGTTACACATTGATGTTCACACCATGCGCAAACTCCTCCCCCCCAAACTGCTGAGTGCAAGCAGGACCTGTGATTTGCTTCTAGCATATAGAATATGGAAAAAGTGAATGGATTTTGCAGATATAATTAAGGTTACAAGTCAGTTAATTTTGAGCCAATCAAAAGGCAGATTATCTAAGATGGGCCTGACTTAAGTAAACGCACAGAAGAGGATGGTGCCCTCCTTGAGCAAGGAGGAGATTGTCCATGTGATGTTGACTAAGTAATGAAATGGCCATTTATAGAAACTCTCAGAAGGGTCCCCAATTATGTATATGCTCTACTGTTGCTGTATTGAAATTCTTAATTTATCATTTAATTTGTGCTTTGTGAGTGAAATCCAGTGAGGTAATGGAGCGTAAACGTTAACAGAGAAAATACACTCACTCCATGTGTTGTAAGCCTTTCCCTGTCCCCCCGTTGGCACAGAGCACTCAGATGTTCCATGAACACATAATTCTGGTGGCCCTGATGTTGGCAGTGCGCACTAGGTAAGCATTTCATAGAAACTGCCAGACTAACACAGAAAATGATGGCATCAAATGAAAATAAAATATCAGCTACTTGTGGTATCTTTTCCTTCTACTTGTTCTTACTCATCAGTAGACCATAGGTAGAGAGTGTCAATAGAGTGTCTGCATATTAGTAAGTGAAATAAAAACATTTGAGTTAATTTTGTGTAGGATTTCCACTGTTCTGATAAGAATAAAGTACATTTGCATATGCAAATTATGAAATAAAAATTATGCAATTTCAATGATTCTGCAAACCCATTAGATGCTCTTATATTTACATTGAAAAGTGCTATTTCATAGCAATCCTGAGAAAGAACAAATTTAGGGGTATCATACTCCCTGATTTCAAATTATATTGCAAAGCTATAGTACTAAAACAGTATGGTATTGGCTTAAAAACAGACATATAATTAATGGAACAGACTAGAGAACCCAGAAATAAACCCATGCATATATGCTCAATTAGTTTACAACAGAGGGGGCAAGAATATTCGTTGAGGAAAAGACAGTGTCTTTGATAAATGGTGGGAAAACATGACAGTTAGATGCAAAAGAAAGAAACCGGATCACTGTCTTATACCATACACAAAAATTAACTCAAAATTGATTACAGACTTGAATTAGGACCTGAAATCATAAAACTCCAAAAAGAAAACAGGTCATAATCTCCTTGCCATTGGTCTTGGTGATGACTTTTTTAATCTGACTCCAAAAACAAAGGCAACAAAAGCAAAAAATAAATTAGTGGGACAAAATCAAACTAAAAAGGTTTTGCGTAGCAAAGAAAAGCAACAAAATGAAATGGCAACGTACTGAATGGGAGACTATATTTACAAATCATGTATCTGATAAGGGGCTAATATCCAAAATACAGAAAGATCTAATTCAATTCCATAGCAAAAAACAAGCAATTAAATAAATGGGCAGAGGATCTGAATAGAAATTTTTCCAAAGATGTAGTGGCCAATAGGCACATGAAAAGATGCCCCACATCACTAATCAACAGCAAAATGCAAATCAAAACTACAATGAGTTATCACCTCACACCAGTTAGAATGACTATTGTCAAAGACAAGAAATAACAAGCACTGGTGAGGATGTGGAGAAAAGGGAACCCTCCTTCACTGTTGGTAAGAACGTCAGTTGGTGCAGCTACTGTGGAAAGCAATACGGAGTTCCCTTGAAAAATTAGAACAGGCATACCATATTATCCAGACTCTAGTTCCAGGTATCTATCCAAAGGAAATGGCACACTGACTCAAAAAAGATACCTGCAGCCCTGTATTCATTGAATCATTATTTACAGTAGCAAGACATGGAAGCAACCTAAGTGTCCACTGATGTATGAGTAAACAAGATGTGGTGCATATTCATATACAATGTAATATCATTCAGCCATAAAAAAGGAAAAATTTTGCCATTTATGACAACATGGATGGACCTCGAGGGCATTATACTAAGTGAAATAAAGACAGAAAAAGACAAATCCGTATAGTCTCACTTTTTTTTAATACATAAAAAAGCTAAGCTCAAAGATGCATATAACAGAATGGTAGCTGCCAGGGGTGGGGTTTGGGGTGAGTGTGGGCAAAATGGGTGATGGGGGCCAAAAAGTAGAAACTGCCAGTTATAAGATGAATAAGTACTGGGGACGTGATGTACCTCATTGTGACTATGATTAATAGTACTATATTGTATATTTGAAGCTGCTGAGTGAATAGATCTTAAAAGTGCACATTACAAGAATAAAAGAAAAATATTTAATTCTGTATCGTCATGGAAGTCCACTAGACTTCTTGTGAAGATCATTTCACAAGGTATACAAATATTGAATCCTTATGTTATATACCTGAGACTCATATAATGATATACTTCAATTAGAAAATAAAAAGGAGAGAGGAAATTGCTTTGCATTAACTGTACTACTAACCAAGAGTAAAGGTGTGACACAGAGAAATGGAGTAATTAAAAGGTGATGACAGTGCAAGATTTAGGCAGGCTGTTAACAAAGTCCAAAAATATGGTTTTGGAAATTATCCTTAATTCTTTACTTAGCAGGACAAAATTATACAGAAAACTATAAAGAGATAAATCTACAATCCTATCATTTAAAAATAACTACAGTTAACATTTTAGTGTATAGTTATTCAACATTACCAAAATAGGTACATTCCTAAGAAACCTCAAATTATCAAAAATATAAAGAAACAGGTAACACTAATTGAAACTGGGAAGGAGTGGCTAGGGAGTAAGAGTGGGAGAGAAACTTTTCATTGTATAAATACTTTTATGTACCTTTTAGCCTTTATGAATGTCCTTTCAAAAATAAATCAAATTTAAATTTAAAACTAAGATTAAAAACATTTTAATGGGAACAGAGAAGTTTTAGACTCACAGAACAAGTTTTTTCTTCCATAGTAATTTCAATATTAAATGTGTTTTCATAACCATAAAAACAAATAAAAAATAATATTGCTAATGCACAATATAAGCATTAAAATTCATGCAAAGAATAACATTTTAGTTTTTCTTTATTTATAATGACATTAAATTGCAGGTAAAAAAAACATCATGACAAATTAAGAGAGTATGCAGCAGAAGAAAGGAAAAAAACTTTATATCTTAGTACCTTTAATGTCACTTTTCCCCCCTGCTTTTTTACCTGGGGCCCCAAATTTTCACTTTACTTTAAGGTGCACAAGTTCTGCCGTAGGATATTGTACCCTGAATTTTTGCATCCCCTCCTCTGCCAATTCATATGTTGAACTTCTAACCCCAAAGTGATGTTACTTGCAGAAGGGGCCTTGGAGAGGTACTTAGGGTTAGGTGAGGTCATTGAGGCAGGGCTCTCATAATGGGATTGATACTCTGATAAGAAGAGACAGCAGGGAGCTAGTTCTCTCTCTCTCTCTCTCTCTCTGCAAATACAAATTAGAGCTCTGGTGAGCACAGAGCGAGATGGTTGCCACCTTCAAGACTAGAGAAGAGGCCTCAGCATGAAGACCTTGCTCACAAACTTATCTTGGACTTCCCAGCTTGCAGAACTTTGAAGAATAACTTTACATTGGTTGAGCCACCCAGTCTGTGATATTTTTTATGGCAGCCTGAGCAGATAAATACACTGGCTCTATTAGAGACCATTTTCATCTCCTGTGGAAAGGGTAAGGGAATGTTTACAATGGTCCTTGGGGTGACCAATGTAAACACTGCAGGCCTGAGATGACGGTGTCAGAGAGACTGAGCAGAAATGTCATGACTGTGGATTCCACCCAAAGGTCAGCGGGGGCCACGGGAACCACCCAGTGCAGTGGTAGATGAGAAAGGCACTCAGCCTGAAGTTTTGGTTACACCTCTCAGTGAAGCTGAGAGTCTGACTGAAGTAGGAATTGGAAAAAAATATTGCAGCTCTGTAGTGGAGTCCCTTAAAGTCAGGGCCCCCAGATACCAAACAATGCCCAATCTGATTGCAGTTCCAACACCCTCAGAAGTGTAACCTTTAAGCAGACAGAAGTGGAGTTTGCCAGAGAGAATCCCCAGGGAGGCGCTTCCGCCTTAGGTGGCTTTCCTGTCTAACAGTGCATTCCTTGCTAATGATTCTGGTGGTGTTTTTTTTTTAATGTTCTCTTTGCATTTAAAAACCTTTCCTGTAGCCTGGGTGGGGTATCTACTTGCCAGAGGGACTTCCGCCTGATCTGTGAATCATTTAATAAAGCCAATTAGATCCTCAAAAAAAAAATTCTTAATAAATGCCAATTCTAATTAAATGCTCCCTATTTGTTTCTCAGTATAAAAACAGAAAAGTGGCATTGGTACAATATTCCATTTTAACTCTTGAAGATACGCGTGAGTGCTGACACTGGCAAGGTACAGAGTTGTTTTATGACCACAGAGATCTCTGCCGTCCTTCTCTTACAGTCATGCTCACCACCCTACCCTCAGGATCCACAACCTGTGGTCACCACTGAGTGTATGCACCCTTTTCCATAGATTTCTTGGTGTGGTTTCAGGTATTATACGTACATCAGTTTTCACTAACTATGAGGGTTAATGATTACTAGTTTGTGTAAAGTGTAGAAACCTTACCACCCTTTAAGTGCCTTTATCTATCGTTGTATAATATAATTGTCTTAAGTATTCTCACTACATACAATGGGAACCATATCAGATGTTATGACTTTTGCTTTAACTACCAAACATCATTTTAAAAACTCAAAAGAAAAAGGGAAGTCTGTTCTGTTTGCCCATTTTTTAACTTTGCTTTGATCTTTCTTTCTGGTGTTCCAAGTTTTCTTCTTTAATAATTTCCCTTCTACTTCAAGAATTTCCTTTAGCCATTCTTTCAGAATAGGTGTGCTGGTGACTAATTCTTTTATTTTCCTTCATCTGAGAATGTTTTGATTTCCCCTTCATTCCTGAAGAAGATTTTTCCTGGATATAGAATTCTTGGTTGGCCATTTTTTTTTACAGCTCTTGTAAAATGATGTGCACCTTTCCTCTGGCCTCCATCATTTCTGAGGATAAATTTACTATAATCTAAAGTGTTCTTCCCATACAGGTGTGTGTTGTTTCTCTCTGGCTGCTGTTAAGATGTATATATCTTATATACATAAGATGCAGTCAGAGAGTGACAGGACTTGGAGCACATGGCTTTATGGGTCCATGCTGGAGGGCTTTGGGGTTCCCAGGCTAAGGCCAGATTAATCAATTCAAACCAAAAAGAGCAGGATTTTGGTAAACTCCATGGAGATCTTTGCTAAGGAGTGCACAAGGGTAAGGCCCTGGGAGGTAGAAGAGACTGCTTATCACACAGGCCAGTGAGGAAGTCCTTTCAGGAACTTACATACACCTGTGACTGTAGGACATGCACTCACATGAGGGGCTAGTGTCAGTAGGCCTCAAAGACCATTCAGCCAAACAAAATGGATTCTGAGGCAGCAATGCCAAGAAGTAGCTTCACTAAACTAAACAGGAGGAGAAAGTGTATCCAACATTTCAGCTTTTGGGGGGACTTCCCAAGGGACTGATTTCTATCTTGTTTGACTCAAAATACTGATGGGTAACAGCACGCTTTCCATGCCTAGTGGCCACAAAGAACAGAGAAGAGCTCTGCAGTTTGTGGCTGTGAGAGAAACTGCAGTACTGCAGATAGACACCAGAGGGAGCAAGAAATTAAGAGCTTCTGAAAAAGAGACCTGCAAATCTCTCTAATCAGGAAGTTGCATGCACAGCCAAGAAGAAGATGTATCCTTAGAAAAGATTAGAGAAGTTCCAAGAATCTCTAGCCAGGATGGAGGTCTTTTCTTGTACAAAGTCAGTCCATAATTACTAGGAGAGGCAGTCATTTTTCAAATGCCTATATCCTAGCTAAATAAACAAAAAAGCAAACAAAGAAACAGAAAAACATGGCACAAAGGAATACTATAAATCTCCATAAAGCAACCTTAAAGAAATGGAGAACTATGAATTAACTGACAAAAAATTAAAATAATCATCTTACAGAAGTTCAGTGAGCTACAAGAGGATACAGATAGACAACTAAGTGAAATCAGGAAAATGATGCATGAACAAAATGAGGATATCAACAAAGAAAAACTAAACTAAAAAATAGAAATTCTGGAGATGAAGACTACAATAACTGAATTGAAGCATTCAGAAGAGGGGTTCAACAGCAGACTTCACTAAGTAGAAAAAAGAATCAGTGAACTGGAAGTCATTTGAAATTATCAAGTCAAAAGAACAAGAAAAAATAAAAGTGAAGAAAGCCTGAAAGACTTATGGGATCAATGTGTGCATTATGGGAGTTCCAGAGAAGAGGCAGAGGAGTGCTGTTGGGGACCAAATGTCTGTGCCATACCCAGGTTCACACACTGAAGTTCTAATCTCATGGGAGATGTTTTAAGAAGGGGGCCTTTGGGAGGTGATTAGGTCATGAGGGTGAAACCCATACAGATGGTATTAATGCCCCTATAAGAGAAGAGACCCCAGAGAGTTCTCTCACCCCTTCCTGCCCTGTGAAGATATAAGAGGATGTCCACCTGCAGCACAGAAGGGGCTTTCACCAGAACCCAGCTATCCCCACCTCCACATTCTAGCCGCCAGAACTGTGATAAATGAATTTGTGTTATTTTACAGGCCACCTATTCTGTGGTAGCCCATTATAGCAATCTACACTGACAAGTGAGGACAGAGAGCCTCTTTGAAGAAATAATGCCCTAAAACTTTTTAAATCTGAAGAAAAAATTGGTCATCTGGGTTAAAGAACTTCAAAGGACTCTGGCCACGATGGGCCCAAGGGTCCCACACAGAGACACTTTATGATCAAATTGTAGAAAATTAAAAGACAAAGATAATCTTGACAGCAGCAAGAGAAAAATGACTCATCATATGCGCATGTGCACCCATGAGATTGTCCATGGGTTTCTCAGCAGAAACATTGCAGGTGAGGAGGGAGTAGAATGATGGCACTTTCAAGGTGCTCAAGGAAAGAAAACTGACAATGATGAATAACATGATTGGCAAAACTACCCTTCAAAGATAAAAGGCAAATAAAGATCTTTCCAGATAAACCACTAGACTTGCTAGAGCCCTAGAAATGCTAAAGGGGGTTCTTCAGGTTGAAAGGCCACTAGAGAACAACATGAAAGCATGCAAAGTTTCTGTATGGACATATTTGCATATATTTGTCCATGCAAATATATGGACAAATGCAGAACCCTGTAATACATCACTTTAATTCTGGTGTAGAATTTAAAAGATAAAAGACCTACAAAAAACAGGAAAGAAGTGATGAAAAAACTCCATCTGTAAATCTAAGTTAATGAATACAAAATATTAAAAGATGTAATTTGTGACATCAATAACACAAAGTGCACTTGGCAGGAGATTTAAAGTAGTAGGGTTTTGTTAAGTGATTGAAGTTAAATTGTTATCAGTTTGAAACAGGTTGTTACAATGTTTCCATCCCATGGTAACCACAAAGAAAATACCTGTAGAAAATACACAAAAGACAATGAAAAAGGAGTCAAAGTACACCACTGTAAAAAAATCAATGAAACATGAATGAAGGCATTAAGAAAGAAGAGTGACAAAATCTATAAAACCTAAAAAACCATGAACAGAATAGCAGTATTAATAATTACTTTAAAAGCAAATGAATTAAACTATTCAATCAAAAGACATAATTAAAGAAAAGAATGGCTGAATGGATAAAAAAGAAAAACCAACTGTGTGTCTGTAAGACACTCCCTTTAGTTTTAAGGACACACATAGGCTAAAAGCATAAGGACAGAAAAAGATATTCCATGCCAATGTAATGAAAAGAGCAGGGTGGCCATACTTACGCAAAGTGAACTTTAAAGTCAAAGTGGACTGTCAAAACGAGGCACAGGAGACAAAGAAGGATATTATATAATGATAAAAGACTCATTCACCAGAAAGATGTAAGAATCATGAATATATATGTACATCGCAGCAGAACACACAAATGATATGAAACAAACATTAACGAAATTGAAGGGAGAAATGGATAGCAAAACAACACAGGGACATCTCACTACTCGCCTCTCAACAGGGGCTCGATCACGAGACACAAGATCCTTAAGGAAACAGGGTTTGAACAACACAACAGACCACTTACCTAACAGACATACAGAGACCAAGCCACCCACAACAAAATACATACTCTATTCAGGTGCACGTGGGGCATTCTCAAGGGAGATCATACACAAAAAGAAAGCTGAAAAATTCACAAATATGTGAAATTACCATCATAGTCTTGAACAACCAATGCATGAAAGAAGAGATCAAGAGGAAAATTGGAAAATATATTTGAGCTAAGTAAAACTGAAAACACAATATACCAAAATGTTTGGTATGGAGCAACAGTACTAAGAGGGAAGTTTATAGCAATGAACATATACATAAAAAGAGCCTGAAATTAGCA
This sequence comes from Smutsia gigantea, assembly GCA_032199065.1. Lineage (NCBI taxonomy): Eukaryota > Metazoa > Chordata > Mammalia > Pholidota > Manidae > Smutsia > Smutsia gigantea. The sequence continues at coordinate 67,431 of JAVSCE010019064.1, forward strand.
ACCTAGCTTTACTCCTCAAGGAACTAAAAAAGAGGTAGAAACTTAACCCAAAGTTAACAGAAGGAATGAAATAATGTAGATGAGAGCAAAAATAAATGAAACATAATTAAACTATAAAAGTATCAATGAAACTAAGAGTTTATTGGAAAGAGCAACAAAATTAAGCTCTTACACTGGAAAAAAGAAAAGACTCTAATAAAAATATGAAACGAATGATGGGACATTACAAATGATGCCACAGACATTACAAAAATAAAAAGGATCATAAGAAACTGCTATGAACAATTATACCCCCAAAAATTAGACAACAGAAGAGATTGGATAAATTTTTAGAAACCCACAACTAGACTGAATCATTAAATAGAAAATCTGAAGAGATCACTAATGAGCAAGGAGATTGAATCAGTAATTAAAAATCTCCCCCAAAATACAAGCTTCAGGACCAAATGGCTTCAGAGGTGAATTCTATCAAACATTTAATGAAGAATACACATCAGATAACTTTCCAGATAATTGAAGAAGAAAGCACACTTACAAACTCATTTTACAAGGCCAGTATTACTGTAAGTGCCTGATATTACGCTTTGATTGCCAAGACATCCATCTCCATCTTGAATAAATATATTGCCAGCTGTATGTCATTGTTACTATGAAACCAGTTAAATAAGGAACAGGGCTGTCCCACCCATAAAGTTCCCCTTTTAAGGAAAGCCCTGGCTAACCCAGATTACTGACCCCTGGAGCGATCCCACGTCTCCCTCCCCTTTGGACCCTATTAAAGCAGAGCCTGAGGTCTATGGTAATTTCCTTCTCTTATAAGGCCACCAGTGTTATTGGATTGGTTTCACTCTAAAACCTCAATTTAACTTAATTGCTGCTTTAAAGACCCTATCTCCAAACTTAGTCACATTCTGAGGTACCCCCATAGGTACCCTGCAGACTGCTAAGTCAGTCCAGTGTATCAGGCACCCTTACTGGCTTATGCACAGTCGAGACTACACTTTGTCCATGAATTTAATGGAGGATCTTGCAGTGCTATGATAAATAAGGAGAACATATGTTTGAACTAGCTTTTGGACACCATAAAATGATCTGAGTCAAGATCAATTCACTAGGTTGTTTGCATCATTTTAATAATTTTTAAGTACTTTAAAAAGAGAAAATATGAAATTTACCTTTGATTGTGTAAATCATCTTTCATTTCTTTTTGTTTATTAAACAGATCTTAGAATACTTTTTCTTATTTCTTCATTATAGACCTCAACTCATCTGAATGTAGAATTGAGATTTCTATGACACTTACACTCTGTCTCAGAAACTCTTACTATGGTAAAGAGAAGCTGTTGACAAATGATAGAAATTGACAGGAACAGGAAAGACCGATCTATGTAATTTGAATGTTTAAAGCCTGGGCTAACATAAAGTGAAAATAAGTGGTTATTTAAGATTCATTATCAAATTCAAAATAAAGGATAAAATCCATAATTTTGCTACTGTGTTTACTACGTGTATCTGCCCTGATTTACCACTTCAGGACATTTGCAATGAAATACAGTTGTTGCTTCTTTGAAAGTACTAGTTCTTCTTTACATGTATATGGCAATGAGTTGTGTTTAACTCAAAAGACATGCAGTCTCCTGATCAATGTTATATTTTGGCAACATTGATGGTATATCAATCCCTTTTTCTGAAGTAAACTTTTAATATAAAAATGTGGTTTCCATGAAATGATTAATGAAACCTATCATTCCAATATACATATTTTATTCCTTAAATTTTGATGACTTAGTAAGCAATTACTTTATGAAACTGTTACAAGCCTTTTTCTATTTTCTAGAAAGCGTAATATCAGGATGACAATTAAATTTGTAGTCTTTTATTTGATAGAGTGCCATGTTATCTGTATTGGAAAGATATAGATAAATTCCTCTGTGCATGAGTTTAATGATTCTGAACATTTCCCATCTTGTACTCATCAGGATTTCAATATTCTTTTTTCCTTTTGTTAAGTTTTCTGACCATCTGTTTTTTATCATACATAAATGAATAACAGTCCTAGGAATCAGCAAAGCCATTTTAGCTGATGAAAGTAAAAATGGATCTCTTCCTTGCTACTTTAAAGTTAAATGAGTGTTTCATTGAGACAAAATACTAATTTTTTCTGATTTTAATATCCCTATTCTGTGCCATATAAAAATTGTATTTTTATAGACATAATGATTGGTTAATTGTATTGTAAAGTTTTGAAAATATATTTATTTGCATTATCCATATAACTACTTCAGGTCAATACTTGGCCTATACAGGGTGCCACATAATTTAGTCCCTACTTATATAGAGAGAAATTACAATTTTGTGTAAATGAAGAAAGTGCATAAACATGCTGGTTCGAGGTGACTTAAGGAAGGAATGTGCCATCTGGGGACAGCTATGGGATGAGTTGTAGCCCCCATTTCCCTGCAAAGCTAGTATGTTGAAGTCCCAGCTGGCCACAAGAGCGCCATCTTCCCAAGGGCTTTCATGTTAGCAGACACCAAACCATCTGAGGCTCCCTGCATGGGGCGGTGGGGCAGGGGCTGTGGACCCCTCTTCAGCTGGCTTACTCCTTGGCCACCCTGGAGGCTTCTTTATGGGACCCTTAAGGGAAACCTTCAGCTGCCCTGGGGACAGGCAAAACAGGAGCTGAATGTGGTCCAAGCCTGGGGCTGCTTCCGCTCTTTAAGACCCAAAGGTCCCTGGGAACCTCCTCTTGTTTTCCCCACTGGCAATGGAAGCAGCCCTACCCTGAGCTCACACTGTGACAGATGAGACCAAGCTCCCTGGGACAGGCAGCTGGCACTGCCAGAAGACTCAAGCAATAATTAGAGGTGGGCAGAGCTGCCCTTTCAGTATTGCCTCTCCTGCAGGCCTCCGCCATGCACGCACCTCACTGCCAGGCCATTAGAATCGGCACTCAGCCTGCTGGAGACGACATGGCCTTCTCCTCCTTAGCCACTTGCTGCTGCTGGCAGGCACTGGCTGCAGCTTGTGTAATGTCTCCCCTCATCCCCACCCAGTCACCAAAGCCACCTACATGACAATCCATCCATGCAATGATTAGTAATTTCATTCATCCATGCAAAAAAAAAAAAGTACTAGTACTTTCAAAGAAGCAACAACTGTATTTCATTGTAAATGTCCTGAAGTGGTAAATCAGGGCAGATACATGTAGTAAACACAGAAGCAAAATTATGGATTTTATCCTTTATTTTGAATTTGTTAATGAATTTTAAATAACCATGTTAGCCCAGGCTTTAAACATTCAAATCACATAGCTAGGCCTTTCCTGTTCTGTTGATTTCTATCATTTGTCAACAGCTTCTCTTTACCATAGTAAGAGTTTTTGAGATAGAGTGTAAGTGTCATAGAAATCTCAATTCTACATTCAGATGGGTTGAGGTCTATAATGAAGAAATAAGAAAAGTATTCTAAGATCTGTTTAATAAACAAAAAGAAATGAAAGATGATTTACACAATCAAAGGTAAATTTCATATTTTCTCTTTTTAAAGTACTTAAACATTATTAAAATGATGCAAACAGCCTAGTGTATTGATCTTGACTCAGATCATTTTATGATAGTTCAAACATATGTTCTCTTTATTTATCATAGCACTACAAGATCATCCATTAAATTCATGGTCAAAGTGTAGTCTCGACTGTGCATACGCCAGTAAGGGTGCCTGATACACTGGACTGACTCAGCAGTCTGCGAGTATCATGCCTGCCCTCTCTGGCCCTTCAAGGTACTTTGGCTTTTTCTGCTTTTACTCTGAAGCGAGTCTGGTTCCAAGGCCCCTTCTGGTCCCAGTGCAGGAGGCAATCATTTCTGCTTTCACAGTGGGGTTTGGCTTTTCCAGACAACACTGTGCTCCCATGAGGTAGAACTGATGTCCCGAGTGAGGCCCCAGAGAAGTCACTCCTCACCGGTTCCCTCCAACTGCAGCCGTGTGAATGTTCTGTATCGTTCAGCATAGTCTAGTATATGTTGCTGTAGCTGGCAATTTCCAAGTCTTTGTGTTTTAAATCCACAAGCATCTGTTTCTCTCTTGTGAAATGGACCCATTATCTACGGCTTCTGTACTCACTCAGGTGTCCAGGGAGGGGAACCTGAGTGAGCCTTTCTCATGTTACTAGTGGAGGGGAAAAAAGAGAACAAAGAAGGATATTCCATTGACAGTTAGTGTCCAGCCTAGAAAAGAGAAATGTCTCTTCCACCCTAACCTCATTGGCCAAAACTGGTCGTTTAGCCCACTCGGCCTCCAGGGACTGGAGAGGGCCACTACCGCACGTGGTGGAAGAAGAGAGAAATGGAAATGTGTGGTGAGCAGACTTGCAACTCCCACATTCCCCAGTGCCCTATCCACCGAACACACCCCCGATTTAAACACACACACACCAAGGTTAAAGGGATCCTGCCATTTTTTTCTCATAATTATGAGAGCTCTCTAAATAAGTGTCCAGTGTAAACAACTGAATTACCTGGTGTTTTGTTTTATTTTGTTTTTCTTGTCAACATTGGAGATTTTGCCATTATGAGCTTAGGATATTACGTATGAGTTAGGATTCTCCAGAGAAACAGACCGTGTCTATGAATTAGATAATTCAATAAGGTTTGAAGAAGGCCCACAGAGGAGTCCCAAGGAAGAGGTCTGGCTGTGTTGCTACTTCAGTGTACGTGCTATAGCGCTGGAGGTGTCCTGAGATGAGTAATGACTCTGCATAAAGTCTAGGGCAAGCCCAAGAGATTCACAGGGCATAGCATAGTGCTCTGTGGCATGACTATTTCTGCAGCAGAGAACTGCTAACCATTTGGAAAGGAGTTTGTGTTATGTACCAGCCTCTGCTGGAGACTGAGTGCCTGACAATGGACATGATACATTTAGGTGATTACATTTGTCCTCATAAGTGCAGAACTACCAGATACTCCAAGTCCCAAGATCAGCAACTCATCACACTATGAAATCACATGTGGGGATCATGCCAAACAAGTCCAGAAGGGGTAACCAATGTACTCAAGTGGGTGACCCCAAAACCCAGCCACCTCTCACTTTGTACTGATTCCTCAACTCACTATGGCCTCATGAACTTCGCATGTGACCAGCTAACAAAGGAAGAAACAACTTGGACCAGGTTCCTAGGTTAATAGGTGGTTTCAGTTGATATGATGGTGGAACCAAAAATGTCCTGGGTCTACGTCAAAGTTCCGTTCAGGAAAATGAGGGAACAGATCCTCCAGGTGGGTAGGACTTTAAGTAGTGTACTTGGGCATCTGTGCTGTACACCGGGGGATGTCTGAGATAAGAATATACATAGACAGACCCTTGGTTAGTGATAAATGGTTGCTCACTGACAGATTGGATTAGAGACAGGCAGTTTGGGGGGAGAGGTATGCGGAAACCAAGTGCTCAGATAGTGTGCATTACATAGACTTCCTCCAGAAAGTTCATTACAGAGAAGACATTCACCTGGTGGTTGTCAGCCACCTTCTACCCTAAGCAGTCCCCACACTGCACAGTAGCCCACATGTAAGAAAGCCACAGAGGCCGTATGTATTCGTCCTCTCCAAATACTGTTTTATCAACTGTTGGTACCAAATATCAGACAGGTTAGCTGTGTACAACAAACAAGAGCCTTGGCTATGGTTCAGATCATCAAGGGAAAACAGCAGACACTTGGTGGTAAATTGGTTACACCAGACACCATCAAGCATAAAATACAAGTTTATCAGACATAATAGAATAAAATTATTTTATATAAGACCAGAAAAAAATTCGTGAATTTTTCTATACACTGAGTGTGAGAAGCATTCCTACGATGCAGATTCCTAAAAAAAAAGGAAGATTGGTTGATGAGTTTCACAGAACAGAAAGAAAAAACGAAAGAGGCAGGAGTCAGAAAGAGAAAGGAAAGAAGAGAAAGTAAAAAAAATAAAAACCAAAAATGTCAGATTTTGGATGGCAAAACTACTCCATGATCTATACAGAAAAATGAAAAAAGCTGGGTATAATGATAACTTATAGAGAATATTCTTATAAAATGTCAAAACTTTATAAAAAGAGGATAGACCAACAACCACATGGAAAAAATTAATAAGTAATAATAGCACAGTATTAAAAAAAAAGGAATGCAATGGATTAAATGAATACTTAAAAATGTGGTCATATATACAGCAGGAATAGGTTGGAAGAACAGGTATGGTAACTTAGCATCTTTGAATCTGCATGTTTTATTTGATATTGAAAGTAAGTGTTTATATAATTACAAAACAAAATTATATCATCATTAAAAAAAAAAACTCCTAAAAACCAAAGCAAACTGAAGCAAATGCATTGAACAGGGTATTGAGTTGGTGGCTTGACCATACACAGAATAATTGTTCCAAAATATTTTAAAGCAAATTAATTTGAATGCACATCTCTAGTGGGATATAAGCTAACAACAAAATGAACTGTAAGACTTAAACATTTTTCCATAACCATATTTTAGTAATATTAACATTACTCTGAATATATTAGACTAATCTATATGTGACTATATACCTCTGAATCATATTTATGTGTGTATATATGAATTTGAGAAAAGCAAGTAATTAATATTAATTGTACCATAAGACAAAAAGTTTTACTATAAATTTTACTATTTGAGAAAAAATGTTATAACAAATTATTTTGATTAAAACTCTGAAATAGATAAAATATAATTTGAATTGGACATGCAAGCATGAACTCATGATGTATTTTCATTGAAAAATAAACATGGAAAAATTATATATATGTAGCATACGTATATATGCATATGTGTGTATTTATTACTTCTGCTTCCCCCTACAAAGATCCAGAATCAATAACTTGGTAGCAATGATCAGCCCGAATGTCCAGATGATGGTTTCTAATGACCATTTCTCATTCAAAGGAACCTGTGTTCCTTAGAGGGGTGGCAGATTTCATATCTGGAGCAAGACATATACAAATGAAACTGGATGATATTGTCATTCAGAAATCACAGATTCTCTGAAAGATTATTGAATTTCTCTTAAAGGGGCACAGAAGTTAACCTGAAGAGGCTCCTATTCACTAAAGATGGGACAGCACCACAAGGGAAAATACACATGCATTTATCTTCTCTTTTCTATGAGAACCGTATCATCTGCAACAGTTGATGGGAGAAAATGTCTTCTGTAAAGAAGAATTCTGCCAATAAATGAAGAAGAAATGGTAAATTAGAAGTAGATCAGGATTAGAAAATAGCATTTTCAGATCCCTCAATAAAATAATAGATCTAGAATATACCAATAGCTTCTCAAACCATAAGTGAAAAATTGAAGAATGTTATAATAAATAAACTGAACACCTGAGCCCATCGGTGAATCTTGCCACCAAAAAAAAGAGCTACAACTAAACATTCTGTGCCTTCTTACGTGATGAAGTGGAAGCATGTGGCCCCAACACATTACAGTCTTGGCAGAAAGTCAAACCCAAATCTGATCAAGCCCCTCCATCTACATGCCAGTTTACTGGAAGATAAAACATATCATATAAACAATGGGATCCAACCAGCCAAATAGATGGTAGAATATTCTAGAGGGAAAATGTTCTGGTTTCTTCCACAACAAATGGCAAAGAGAAGAGAAAAGAAGAGGAGATCTAGATGAAGAGATCTTAGAAACCTATCAAGCAAATTCAATAAATGGATTGTGGATCCTGACTTGAACAGTTAGCTTTTCAAATGTAATAATGAAGGAAATGTTAATAATGACTGGGTAATTGATATTATGATATTAGTATAATATTAATTTTCTGGAGGTTATATGGTTATTTTTGTTATTTTGTGTAATACATGAGAAATATATTTGACAGTACATTTTTACTTTATAGGCAATCCTGAAAAACAATTAAATTTGCTTTACTTTTTTACTCTGAGGTTGAATCCATGAATAAAGATACACTTTTAGATGTACAATATGCATGTGATAATGCATTTCTTAAAAAGAGTATCATATTCAGAAAGCATAAATGGCTATATTGATCCTTATATGTCTATATAAGGTGCCATTATTCTAATGGTCAATCTGAAGAAAATTCTTGAAGAAATTTGAATTTCTCATTTTGTCATTCCTATAATCATTATTAACTTAGTTTTTTTCCATGAAAGTACTTTTTAAATACTTATAAATAGCTGGTGAAAAATACTTCATGTGCATAGATGTTGTTCATTCTTCACTGGATACGGCCTGATAATCAGAAATGATCGCCTGTTTTCAACATTCTTAACTCACACCTGCAGAGTTCTTTGCAGAAATTATACATATATATAGTGGTAATCACCAGCTTATCTCAGTATATCAGGAGCTTTTCAGTCTGAAAGTCTCTTCTATTTTGGTCTCTTTCTAATGTAATTTTCACGCAGATGAATTAGAAGAGTGAGAACAAACAACGGCAGGAAGATTCCCAGCTGGCCTGTGACAGAGCACTGCCACAAGGCAGGAGTTTATCTAGTTATTTGTGTGCTGTTATGTGAGACACAAGAAAAATTTCTCTGAAAATATTGTAATTTTGGTTTAAAAAGAAAAAAATGTCATTTTCTGTAATTTTCATGTTGATGATTTTATTAATTTAACAAATAGATATGGCACATACTATGCACCAGATGCCATCCTGAGCAGTTTATAAATATCACTATGGCGAATCTTCAAGTAAGTGTTGTGATCGTCCTCGTTACAAGCGAGGGAACTGAGGCCAGAGTGCAGATGGCTCGCGCACAGCAGGGGTGCGGGGTCCCCGCCACGCAGTTTGTGCCCACCGACCAAGAGCCGGTTTAACCAGCGCCCTGGGGCAGCCTGTGAGTCAGCAGGCAATTCGCTGTTGAGGTGATGAAGGTCGTTATTTAGTTGCTGATTAATCAGGAGTTTCTTCCATTGCTAACCCTCAACTGACAGAGCTCTTTCTATCCAGGAAGAGCCCTGTTTGTCCCAAGTCAAGGTCAAAGTACCGGAATTTTAGATTTGAGAGGCAGGTCCATGCCTTCCACAGGCACTGTTAACAAACAGCCTGTACATGCATGATCTGTGCCCTGTTGTTGAGTTCAGATCAGTAACCCAGACTCCCCTTCCTTTAACTGAGTTTCTCCTAATATCTCAAGACTTTGGTACATAAAAATATTAAAATAATTACAAATTTCAAAAAGGAAAGATTCAAGGTAACCTCTCAGTTGCTGATGAAACTGGAGAAGATTGAGTTATCTAATGGGAGATCCTATATGTACACATACACACCTTTGTATAACTTGTATGTTATATAACAAAATATATTTGTATACACACTTGTAAATGAATATATATATGCATATAAATACCTTAAGTCATGAGCTACCATTTCAGAAGAATAATTAATAACTCCTTAAAATAATATAAAGCATTTGCACCACTTAAACAAAAGCCAATGTAAAATGACTTTTTTCATTAAAGTCCTCATAATCACATGAATAAAATTGCATTGCTTTACATAGCTTATGTATTATCCATAGCTTTATATCTAATAGACTAATTTAAAATCAGATGTTGGAATATAAATTTAAGATTATTTGTAGGCAAAAGACTGTAATTATCTTCCTAAAACAAATACATAATATTTCTGTGATTTCAGAATGTCTCAAAATACATTAGTGCTCTTCAAACTTAAGAGCTTTTGATAACTTACATAACATAATAAAAATTTCAATTCCATTTTTATTCTTTAATAACCATAAAAGCATTTTTATCTGTGCCAAAAATGTATATATTTCTATTGCTTTAAATTGCCTAATAAGAGTGAGTTTTAAATTATTATTCTCACAATTTCTTTTACTCAGTCTTATTTGTAAAAATCAGTTAATTAAGAAATTTATTTTTAGGTAAAAAATCCTATAAAGTTATGAAGTGTGATTTTTTGTTAAGAGGATTTTTTGAATTTCTGATATTCAGGTTCTCACTCCATTTGCTTTATGTATTAGCATATAATTAATTGTAAAAAGTGTATTTTAAAGCTTTCAAGGCAAATCTTATAAAAATAGATTTGTCTGCAACAAATCTAGGGGAAAAAAAACAACAAAATACTCAGTAAAAAAGTAGACAAAGGAGTTGAATAGATACTTCTCCAAAGAAGATTTGTACAAATGGCCAACAAGTAGATGAAAAGATGCTTAACATCACAAATCATTTGGGAAAATGAAACTCAAAACCACAATGAGATACCACCTCACATCCATTGGGATGGCTATTATCCAAAAACAAAAACAAAAATCCAGAAAATAAATGTTGACAAAGATGTTGAGAGATTGGAACCCTTGAGGGCTATAGGTGGGAATGTAAAGAGCTGCATATTCTGTGAAAAAGAGTACAGTGGTTCCTTAAAAAATAAATACAGAATCAGTACATGATGCAAAAAGTTCACTTTTAGGTATATACCCAAAAGAATTGAAAGCATGAACTCAAACAGTTATTTGTACACCAAGGGATAAAAGCATATAGCACATACATACAGCAGACTATTATTCAGCTATTACCTGGAATGAAATTTAGACACGTGCTACAACATGGATGAACTTTGAAGGCATTATGCTAAATGAAAAAATCCAGACACAAAAGGACAAATACTGTATGATTTCATTTATCTGAGGGACCTAAAATAGCCAAATTCATAGAGACAGGAAGCAAAATAGTGGTTGTGAGGGACAGGAAGGAACGCAGAGAAGGGGAGTTAATTTAATGGGTACAGAGTCTCAGTTTAGAAGGAGAAAGGTCTGGAGGTGTGTAATGGTGACGGCTGCACAGCTGTATGCATGTGCTCAATGCCACCGAACTGTACACTGAATGGCTTCAATCGTAAGTTTTATATCTATTTTTACACAATAAAAATCTAGAAAAATTATGAGTTTCTTTTTAATTAAGGGGATTCTGTGCTCTGGGACATAACTAGGAACTACCAGTGATTAAGACAAGTAACTTTCCTTTGTATCTTGAAAAAAAATAACAGGCAATATATTTTTTTGTGTAATTTTTTATTACTTGATTATTTGACCACGCGTCTATCTATCCTGAGGGCACGAAATCTTCTATAAAGCCACCTGAACTGAAAATTTTAAAGAAACAAACACTACTTTTTTAAGTGAAAATTATTCATATGCATCATAAACATTCAAAAGCCAATGAAAGTAGAGAAAGTAAGTTTCAAAACTAAACAAATTAACGCACAGTAAAAATCAAGTCTACTATTTGGTGGATATTATTCCAAATATTTCTTTAGGGACAGAAGTAATTCTGAAACATGAGTCTATTCCTTAGGTGTTAGCTTAAAACAAAAAAAATGGTTAATTTTACTTGAATTTAACCTTAAAAAGAGTCTTGGATGAAGGAATTGACAAGTATCTTAATAAAGTTTCTCTACCAAAAAGACTTAACTACTGAAAATCAGTAGTTGCATGCAAGTGTGTGTGTGTGTGTGTGTGTGTGTGTGCATACGTGTGCGTGCGTGTGTGCGTGCATACCTGAGTGATACACACATGTGAACACATGGTAGACTTGGAAGTGTTACATGGTTGCAAGTTATATTTCTTTTAAACTACTGTTTCCAATTTAGGTTTATTCTGACTCCATTGCTTTAATTAGTGGCAGAAATAAACTGAGACACTACCTCATTTTCTCCAAATCTCTTGTCCTTTTTAGTTAAATCATAGATGTTATCATGTCAACTTCTAAATGTTATATTCTGTTGCTATAAATTCCCCCTAGAGCACTGAGGGGGTTTGCAGCCATGCCAGGTGCGTTCTTCGCCCATTGGTGCCTTCCAGAACTTGCTCGGGCTACTGCAGCCCTTTCCGGTTAGATGCATGCCCACCGGGAGGAGATCCTGTGTGGTTGCTGTGGTCGGGGTCGCTCTCCTGCTGTTCCGCAGCCGTGGCGGATCCGCCAGACTGTTGCAGTGCCGGCTGGGGGGAACGAATGGAAGGCTGCTTATCACCGTGAGGGGCTTTGGTGGGGCTGCTTTACCGGGCAGCCAGTTAGGGGGCCTGAAATTCCTTAAGATTCCTAGCCTGCTGGGCTAAGTGCGCTGGGATGATTTTGTTCTGCTGTTGGGTCCTTGTCCCTTTAAGACTTTTAAGAAAGCGCCCACTTTTCTTTTGTCCCAGGGGATCTGGCTGTGGGGACCCACTCGCAGTCTCCGTCTCAGATCCTGCCCTTCCGTTTCTCTAATCTGCAGTACACCCTGTGCTGTGTGTCTGTGCTCCTGATGCAGATCACCAGGGCTGGTTATTTGGCAGGCCTGTGCTTCCACTCCCTCCCCGCTCTGATTCTTTTCCTCCCGCCAGGGAGCTAGGGTGGGGGAGTGCTCGAGTCCTGCCGGGTCACAGCTTTGTATCTGACCCACTTCCTGAGGTACTGAGTTCTCACAGATGTAGCTGTAGCCTGGCTGTTGTACTGTATCTTCTGGTCTCTCTTTTAGGAATAGTTGTATTTGTTGTATTTTCACAAATACATATGGTTTTTGGAGGAGATTTCTGCCGCCCTGCTCATGCCGCCATATTCCCAGAAGTCCTCTCCCCTCTGTCTATATTTAAAAGAATTTATTGATTATCATTAGTTTAACTTTTCATGTCCAGGACATGTAGTTTCATTCAACTCATGGTCATCCGCATTTCACTCTCAAGTAGGTTTATAGTCATGTGTGTGCTATGCCCCCTCTCTTCCCGTGTGTTGGATAGTGTTGGTCTATTATGTTCATACTGAGGAACTCTTTGGACAATCAATTTATTTTCCACATGCCCCTGTAGACATTGCTCCATACGTTTAGTTCTTTAGGTTGCTGTGAAGACATTTGGATCCAACCTTCATGGATTATATTCCTCTTTATGTTTGAATGTTTAGAGGCTTAGCCATGAGGTTCGGCAATACTATCAGTATAAACTTTGAAGTTGATCTTTTTTGGACTATTCTGGGTCCCTTTAAATTCCATGTGAATTTCAACATAGGCCTTAGCATTTCTGAAAAAAAAGTTACTGAGAATGGACTTAATAGCAACTAATTACATATTCAAAACCTGTTGATTGAAGAAAATACATAGGAACAAAAGAAAATAGTGACTTCAGTATATCTTCCAAATCCCTGTGCATTGTATATAGCCAATATTTTTGAAAGTGAATACGCTATCTATAGAGAGAGCTGTGTGCTAGTGTATTCATGGGCCACTTCTAGTTATTTGCAACTCGTCAGAAACTCAGGGCCAAGGTATGGCAACAGAGGAGTGAAAATGAGGAGTCCTGAGAAGCAGATAGCTATTGAAATGGTGGGAGAATGTATAAGTATAGAAGTTTTAAAATATATGATAGCCATATCTTTAATCAGTATCCAGTTTTCTTATTTAATTTGCATATACTCCAAAAATATGGCACAAAATGAAAAACTGATTTACTTAGTTTTTGTTGTTGACATATGGGTGCTACTAAAAGTACTTGTGACTTATAAAAAGCCTAATTTATTTATAAATAAACATAAATCATCCTCTCCTTTATTTGCTCCAATTTAATCTTCTGATTGCTAAATTCTTCTGCAGGATATGAGGTATCACTCAGGAAATTGTGTAGTATTTTGATTGAAATAACACTTTTAGTATAAACAATCTAGAAAGAAATTTTAAATAAAAATTTCCATTATACTTCAGGAAACATGAAATCGGACATTGGTTTTACACTCTGATTTATTTTTTAAAAGTATCAGTTTACACTGCTATGCATATAACACAAACCCTTAAATTGAGAATTTAACTAATTTACATGTTTGGGGTAAGTGTGAATTAAGTATCAGGATATAGCTTTCCCATTATTATCTAAACCTAAAGTAACATTGTTGTGTTTCCATCCATCTTCTCTCCAACAGGTACATATGTACATGTTTTAAAATGTACATTTATAAACAGCATTAAAATATCTTGTAAGATTCACCGATTTGAAAGGTTTCTGTGACTTCATTCTTGCTTTCTTGCTGCTGTCGCTGTCATTACTACCCCTTGTCTGACTGTTCAGAGTCCTGCTCTGGAATCTAGAAAGGGTCTATCGAAGCTTCCTACTCAAGTCCGCCGGCCCCTCTTAACAGGTTTAATTCCTTTCATTCTCAGCAGTACCAAATTCCATGCTGGCTGAATAATAAAACTGAAAACAGTAACAGAAGCATAGAGTCTTTTATTACTTGATATTCACCAGAAAAAACAATTAGCCTTCAGAGAAATTGTAACAAAATATACTTAAAATAATTTATTTTAACTTTGATGACATTAATCTGTACCACACATAGAAATTCTACCTTACATACTAGTTTGCTTTTATTCTTTTATGGATGAACACATTTTCTCCTGTTGGTTCTCTAATAAAATCATAAATTCTTTTGAGGACATATGTTACATTTGCTTTTCGTGTTCCACAGCCAACACCACACATGGGGCTTAATAAAACTTTTTGATTGATTGTCAACAATTGAGACACTAAATAGTGCACTCTGAAAGCACTGGATGTTGAGACTTTGTATTTTCATTGTGTGTGAAAACATTTCAGTAATTATTCCAGGCTTTTGTCATTCATCAACAATTAAGGTGAAGCAGAAATCAATTTCTTACATATTTTATTCAAGTTTTGACTAGAGCATTTTCCATTAACAAAATTGTGTATTCAGTGGTTTAACACCTGAAAAATTAGTCTGAGTCTGTGTTTTTTCTACCCTTGCAATCTAAGTCATAGCTTCTTTAACCAGACCTCCGACTTTTCGGGAAGTTTCCTTAAATATATTTCATTTTACTGAACTATAATTTTAATGCACCCTAACTGTATACTTACACAAGTGAACTGAAGTGAGAAACTAGATAAAATATTTTATGTGTTTGATTGTGAGAATTTCATGACTGCATTTTACTCAATGGATATGTTGCTGTTAATTGTTTTGAAAAATATTTTAACTACTGTCATTTTATATTTTTTATATCTTTATTCTTACTAGTCTCTTAGAAGAAAGCTATAGTAAAGTGCACACATAAATTTTTTTAAAACTTCTATTTTGGATAGTAGCGTTCTGAAATAATTAAAATAATTCATTATAAAAAGCAACATCTCAAATGTACAGGCTGATAAATCAGTTACACATTTCAAATGCATTATCATTTTTATATAAATTCATGTTAATTTTCAATTACATTATATCCTTTCTATTAATATGCTTCCAGTATGAATTAATATGAACTTCTTAAGGAAAGGTGTTTTTCTGAACTTGTTCAATGATTCAGAAACAATTTTTGACATCCACATGCCAAAAACAAAGGATGCTTCATCCTTTATATACATAGAAAAATTAACTCAAAATGGATGATAACCTTAAATGAAAAACTAAAACTATAAAACTTAAGGAAGAAAAAAATAAGGGAAAAATCTTTGTGACTTCAGGCTGGGCAAACTTTTAGGTTCAACACAAAAAGTGTGATTTATAAAAGAAAAAAATGACAGATAAAACATCACAATTAAGGAATTACATTTGCCTGGTAATTATATTGTTTCACAGCAGATGTCTCATCATCTTTGAGTATAGCTTTTAAAAAACTTGTTGGTTCAAGAAGGGAATCAGTGATAAGATTATAGTTTTCACATAGCCTGGGCATGAGTCTCAACATTAGCACCAGGCCTGTTAACTATGACTAGTTGATATGTGTAGGCTAGTTAATTGGGATATTGAGCATTTCAAATCTGTTAATTATTCCTAAAGTAAAATATTTCCAGTAAACATTAAAATAATAATCTATTTAATGTTCCCCATAGCATATTTTCCCTGTAAAAATAATGGAAATAGTTTCACCTGTTAAACAGTATAACTGAAAGAAAGACACTGATTAGCAGTTAAATTAATTCAATGAGCTTTAATCAAAAATGAAATAAGTGCTTTCAACAGAGCATGATGCCCTTTTGCTTATTATCCTATTTTTAGCCTCATATTTGCATGACTATAAAAATTATTACTGATTCAAAGAGACAACAAAATGCATTACTGTCAAAATTAGAAGCAAGTAGATGCTCTGCCTTCATCAGCAAGGCCGGCACACTATGACTCTGTAGCACTGAGTCGCTCTCCCACAGTTGCCTTTCATTCTCCAAAGACGTTTTAACAACTTTTTTCAATAACATACACACAACAAATTAAAAAGTAAGTTTCCCTAGGTGGTATATGCACAGATCTAAATCATCCTCTTTATCTTTTATTAATTCATGTAGATATGTAAAAATAGACATATGCCAGACTTTTCATTTCATTACAATATGAAACATAATTTGAATGTGTCTCTGAATAACTTGTTTCCTCCGAGATTATTAGAAGAGTTGACATGTTTAGTATGTGAGTTTAATAACTTTCAAGTCTCATGTTTTATGAGGAATTTTGTATGTCAACATATCACTATTTAACTTTTTTAAATATTAATGTTTTTGGAATATAAAAAATAGAAATTAATTTTCAAAGAGTTTAAGAATGTCAGTGTTCCCTTAGGGATTTGGATCGTGAATATCAGAGCAAATTAATGAATTATAAAGTGACTTTCAGTAAGTTATCATTATGACTGTAACTCCATAACTAAAACTGTTTCTTGGGTCCCACCCAGTGCTAATAATGAGATATTACATCACATTCTGTTATTAAATTTTTTTTTCCATTCTGGAGAATGTCATAGTTTTTGTCAGAAGTCATGTAGAGGTGTTTTTATATTTTATAATAGAGGTAATGTAGAAGGTGGAAAAGTGCTAATAAAATAAGTCAGGTATCCTTTTCTATGTTTTATAAGCCCATCTAGTTAATTCATCCAAATCTGAAATCCTTTGTGTTCCTCTCTATTTCTTCTTTTGTCCTCAGAATTTATAATCTTACATATTACATAATGTACTTATTTCTTGTGTTATTCTTTATTGACTCATTGACTACCTATCCCTCTGTAATATGAGCTTCTTAAGGAAAGGTGTTTTTCTGAAGTTGTTTAATGATTCAGAAACAATTTTTGAAATCCACATGCCAAAAACAAAGGATGCTTCATCCTTTATATACATAGAAAAATTAACTCAAAATGGATGATAACCTTAAATGAAAAACTAAAACTATAAAACTTGTGGAGGAAAAAAATAAGGGAAAAATCTTTGACTTCAAGCTGGGCAAACTTAAATTCAACAAAAAAAGTGTGATTTATAAAAGAAAAAAATGACAGATAAAACATCACAATTAAGGAAATGCATTTCTTAAAATACACTTTTAGAAGATAAGATCCATAGGAGGGAATGCAAAATCTATATCTAATGAACTGATAGCCAGAATCAGTATAGAAATCACAAACCTCTACTTTAATAATAAATATCCTAGACAATGGCAAAAGATTCAACACTTCACCAGAGAAGCCCATGAAACATGTTGAACATTCTTGCTAACTAGGAAAATGCAAATAAAGACCACTATGAGATTTTACTTCATAGCATCACAAAGGGATATAAATAAAATGATAAATACCAAATCTTGGTGAGATTGTAGAACAGTTGGAATACAAATACATAGCTGGTGTGGATTTTAAATGGTGTAGCCACTGAGCAAACAATTTGCAGAGTCACAAAAGTAAGCATACTCAGGAAAGGCAATGAAAGCTAGAATAAGATACCAGGACACACCTGTAAAAATGGTTAAAATGAGAAAGTAG
This sequence comes from Smutsia gigantea, assembly GCA_032199065.1. Classification (NCBI taxonomy): domain Eukaryota; kingdom Metazoa; phylum Chordata; class Mammalia; order Pholidota; family Manidae; genus Smutsia; species Smutsia gigantea. The sequence goes on from JAVSCE010019064.1 coordinate 85,203, forward strand.
GAAAATACCCAATGCTGGTAAAGACTTTGGGTAACTGGAACTTAAAGCATTCTTGCTGGGCATAGATAGGAATAAAACCATTTTAAGAAGCTGTGGCAGTATTTACTATGCATGTATCCACATGACCCAGTAATTGCATCCCTAGGTTTGTGACCAATGGAAAAGTGTATACATATTCACCAAAAGATAGGTACAAGATTATTAACAGAAGTTCTACACATAATAGCCCTAAACTAGAACCACCAAAATGTCCATCAGAAGTATAATGGACCAACAAACCATAGCATATTCACAAAATTAGATTGTCAAAATTCATTATTGTCCGTTGTAAGTTCTCTTTTCTGTATATATATATTAGACTTTATTTAAAAACTAAACAAATATCCATGTTATATATAAGACTGATTAACTTTGTACAGGGCAATAAAACCATATCATCTTAAAATGATAACAAAAACAGACATACAATTACTTTATAACTCAGGAATTCCACTCTTACATATTTACCCTAATGAAATGAAAATTTATATTCACAGAAAACCTTTTCACAAATGTTTATGGTGACTTTCTTGATATTCACCAAAAACTGGAAAACCCCGATATCCTTCCATGGGTGCGTGGATAAGGTGACCATGTGCACTCATGCAGTGGGGTACTACTCAGCAGCGCAAAGGTGCCGAGCGCTGATACGCATCACAGCACAGGTGATCACGCAACACCCTAGGCTCGGTGAGGCGCAGAACTCAGTGTGAGAATGACTCCACTTCTATGGCGTTCTGAGAAAGCAAAATGAGGGGGCAGAAACAGATCAGCGGGCGCCCTCGGACAGGTAGGCAGTCCCCTGGGAGTGGTGAGTTGCCATGATGGGCAGCAAAGGCTGAAGGAAGCCTGAGTTATGAAATGCATTTGCCATCATCATAGTTAAGGTTCATTGCGTTACATTTAATGCTCATAGTTTACACAGGCACATGATATACATCCTCACAATGCACTTCACTGAACGTTAAAGACATTTTATTTATTTAGGGACTTGAATCTTAATGCTAGCTGACAACATCACGATTTTTTAAAACTTTACACATTACTATGGGACTATTTTGTATTTTTTTCTTTTCAAATAGTGTGGCTAATCTTCTCTCTTGGGCAATGGTTTCAGTGTGTCTGATTTAACCATTTTAATAGTTACATTTAACTGCGCTCTTGAAAGAATACTGCAAAGATGCTCCAGCCTGAACAGGCCCATGGTCTCCCCTGCCCAGGTCAGCACAAAAGAATGAGAAAAGACTATAACAAAAACCCATTTGGGGATACAAAAAATTAATTTTGTGGACTATCATAATTGCAGTTACTCACCTCCCAGCAGTGTTTTGAGAATTATTAGGTTATTACGAAGTCTCAAAATATAACTCAGGAAAAGTAGAACTTGCTGCAATTTTGCAGCATAGGTAAGGTTGTTTTTTTTTAATAAAAATCTTTAAGTGATCCCTTATGATGGTGTAGTAGAAAATTTAATGGACACTGAAAAGCTAGAGTTCAAGAGATTTTGCTTGCCTGGGATTTTGGTTATCATAAATTTTTATCACTAAACTTTTACCCTTAGAAAAGACCACATATAAGATAGAAAGCTGATATTTCAAAGTCAAGGTAAAAGTACATATTTACTTCAGGAAAAACTATATGAGAGTGCAAATCCAAAAAAGAACATTTACCTGAAAATGGAAGACAAGAAAGAGCTAGCCTTACTTTTATTTGTAATTGGCCTATTTATAAAAAAAGGAATTTAGTCCTGGCATACTATAGCTTGATAACAATACTTACCATTCAAATTCAAAATAACAGAGGAATTATGAGGTTGTTATCCTGCTAAATGTTCACCCAACTCAACTGAGAACATATTCACCGGAAAACCTGCTTGTGAATGTTCGTGGCGGTTTTATCCATAATTGCCAAAACCTGGAAGCAACCCAGATATCTTTATTGGTGAAAGAATGAAGAAAATACAGTACCTACATTCAATGGAACACTATTTGAACATGAAAAGAAATATATTATTAACACACCAAATGACATGGGTCAGCCTTAAATACATACTGGAAGTAAAACCAGTCAGAAAGATACTCTGGAAAAGGCACATCTGTAAAAAAGAAAAAAGAAAAAGATCACCATAGGCATCATAGCCTCCTTTTCAGATTTCAGCAAAACATCCTCAGAGGAAAACCCATCGTGATGGAGGTGTTTCATTAATGTGCCCCCAGTGCACCCCCACATGACAGCAAGGGGCTCTGCTGTGTCTCTTTCAGCTCAGCTCTTGCCTGGATCATGTCCCTGCCCTCAGCATGTGCCCCAGGGGTCAAACGCCTTCAGGGGAAAGGGCAGCTGCCAGAGCTCAGTTCTGTCTCCCTTTCTTCCCCATCCCACACCTCTTGGATGCATCGGGGAGTCTCAGCTGCAGGGCTGTGTTGTTCCTACTTGCCTTGTCTAGATATTCTCACCTGGAGCAGTGGCGTGTCATATGATTGCCCAGGAAATGGGGATTCTGTCTCAAATAAAAGACATTTTTTTCCCCGAGGTACACTCTACATAAAAAGCATACAATCCCCCCTAGATAAACACTAGACGGACTGTAGCCATGAGCACAGCTGTGTAACCAACATGCAGTCAAGAAACAGAGCATTTCCAGCACCACGTGTTCTCCCCGCCACTGTCTCCTAATTTCTATCTAACTTAACGTTTCCAGAGGTAGCTAGTTTTTTTTGAGTTCAGCTATGTTCAAACTTAAGGAATTTTGAAAATGAAATAATTTACACAGATATGTGAATAAAATGTATATGTGGCTGACTTCCATCAACATCATGTCAGTGAGATTCATGGCAGGGGGTTCCTACAAAGTGTTAGCTTGTCACTTTTATTTCATAGTATTTTCATGAACAAATATGAAAGAGTTTATTTATCCATTGTATTGTTAGTGGATACTTGGGTTTGTCCACATTGGTGGTGCAAGTATTTTTGAACACATCTTTACACCTGACTATGATGGCCTGTCAACCCTTCGGAGCTACCACCTGGGATCATTCTCCCAGAGGAACACCCTTCAGCCCTACAGCAGTGGCTTTGATACATAATTTTTCAGACAGATCATCTCAGTTTTTATTTTACTTATCTTGGGACAGGGAGTGTAAGCAATATATTTTGCCCTTATTTTTGAAGGATATATTTTCTTGATATAGAATTCTATGCCTTGTTATATTATTAAAATCTTAGATATTTCAACAAGTGTTCAATAAAGACACTGTATTCTCAAAAAGCCAGCAATTTATACTAAGATGAAGTGAACTGGTTTTTTTATATTTCAAGCCGTAGAGAAGGGATAATGATAGCTAGAATTTATACTTCAGTATAGGCCTGTATTCTTTGTTAAAATAAACTTGTCCCAAAATATCACTCCCACCAAAACTTTAGAAGTTAATTAGATTATGATTTGCTTTTGAAAACTGAGTTTATTCAGTTACATATTAAGAAGAACCTTCTTCTTCTTTATGTCATACTTAAAAATATTATAGTTTATGGTTTATATAAAATAATAAAATTTCCAGGGAAGGGAGAGGATGAAAGATGGTGGCGTTAAAGGTGAGACAGAGTCTTCCTCCTAAAACCACGTATAATATGAAAATATAATTAATATGACTAATCCTGAAAGAGCAACAGGAAAGAGGACTGTGCCAAACTGCATACACATGGAGAAAAGAATAAACCTAACAGAACAAGGTAACGTACCAAAGCCATTGCCCAACTGGACCCAAGCCCTTCCCCCACCCCAGCTCTCTGTGGGGAGGAAGAGAAATGGAGCAGGGAGGGAGTGCAGGCCCTGCTAAATACCTAACTCCAGAGATCTGATCTGGGAGCACAAACCTACATTTCATGGTGTTTTCATGGTACTCTCGTGATTAGGGGGTTGGAAAGCTAAGACAGGCAGAATTCCTGGAGAGACTGAGATTCCAGCCACTTGTGGAAAGCAGGGATCCATATCTGGCTGCTCTGGGACAAAAGAAAGGTGGCCAGTCTCAGAGACTTCCTAACAGCAAGAGAGGGCTGCTAAAGCGGCAAGGATTGCACAGAGCTTACTGCTCAGGAGAAAGGACAGGTAGACAAAATTGTCCAGGTGCACTCTGCCCAGCAGGTTGGGAACTTTCTCTTTCTCCAGGCTCTCCAGCTCCCTGGCTGTCTACACAGCTCCAAGGACCCCCTCCGTGATATGCAGCCTACTGCTCCTTTCTCCTGGCCAGCCCCAACTGGCCTGCAAACCGGCAAACACTACCCTGGTGTTAGGCCAGCCAGAGGGAAGACCCATTATAGTAACTATAAATGCAAAGCATAGAGGCTTATACCTGTGTGCTCAGCCCACTGGTTCAGGCAGTGGAATCAGGCATAGCAGCTGGAAAGCAGGAAACAACTCTTTCCTCCCCCCAGGCACCAATACCACTACCCTGTGACCCCCGACATTGCTTCAGGGGCTAAGCAGCTCCAGAGAGTAGAGCATCTGGGCACTAGAGGGTGCCATATACAAAGGTGAAATTCCAAAGAATCCTGGATCAAAGTAAAATTATGAATACAACCCGTGAGAAAGATTCAAATGAAATCGACCTCATGAATATGCCTGAAAGGGATTTCAAAATAAAAATCATTAACATGCTCATGGAGGTACAGAAAAATATTCAAGAACTCAGGAATGAATTACGGTCAGAGATCCAATCATTGAAGAGCACAATGGACGGTACTAAAACCAGATAGATACAGTGAAGGAGATGATCAATGAAATAGACATTAGAGAAGAGGAATACAAAGAAGCTGAGGCACAGAGAAAAAAGGATCTCTAAGAATGAAAGAATATTGAGAGAACTGTGTGACCAATCCATATGGAACAATATTCGCATTAGAGGGGTACCAGAAGAAGAAGAGAGAGAAAAAGGGATAGAAAGTGTCTTTGAGGAGATAATTGCTGAAAACTTCCCCAGTCTGGGGAAGGAGATAGTCTCTCAGGCCATGGAGGTGCGCAGATCTCCCAACACAAGGGACCCATGGAAGACAACACCAAGACATATAGTAATTAAAATGGCAAAGATCAAGGAAAAGGACAGACAAGAAAAGCAGCCAGAGAGAGAAATAAGATCACATACAAAGGAAAGCCCATCAGGCTATCATCAGACTTCTCAGCAGAAACCTTACAGGCCGGAAGGCAGTGGCGTGACGTATATTTAATGCAATGAAGCAGGAGGGCCTTGAACCAAGGATACTTTATCTGGTAAGATTATCATTTAAATTCGAAGGAGGGATTAAACAATTTCCAGATAAGCAAAAGCTGAATTTACCTCCCAAAAACCGCATCCACAGTGTATTATGGAGGGACTGCTATAGATGGAAGTGTTCCTAAGATTTAATAGCTATCACCCGAGGTAATAAAACCACAGTAAAGAAAGTAGAACAGCTAACTACTAAGCAAATGCAAAATTAAATCAACCATCTCCAAAGTCAATCAAGGGATAGACAAAGAGTACAGAATATGATACCTAATATATATAAAGAATGGAGGAGGAAGAAAAAGGAGGAGAAAAAAAGAACCTTTAGATTGTGTTTGTGATAGCATATTAAGTGAGTTAACATAGACTCTTAGATAGTAAGGAAGTTAACCTTGAACCTTTAGTATCCAAGAATATAAAGCCTGCAATGGCAATAAGTACATACCTATCAATAATCACCCTAACTGTAAATGGACTGAATGTACCAATCAAAAGACATAGAGTCACTGAATGGATAAAAAGACAAGACCCATCTATATGCTGCCTACACTTTAAAGCCAAAGACATACACAGACTAAAAGTGAAGGGATGGAAAGATATTTCATGCAACTAATAGGGAGAAAAAAGCAGGACTTGCAGTACTTGTATCAGACAAAATAGACTTCAAAACAAAGAAAGTCACAAGAGACAAAGAAGGACATTACATAATGGTTAAGAGGTCAATCCAACAAGAAGATATAACCATTATAAATATCTATGCACCCAAGACAGGAGCACCTACATATGTGAAACAAATACTAACAGAATTAAAAGGAGAAATTGAATGCAATGCATTCATTCTAGGAGACTTCAACACACCACTCACACTGAAGGACAGATCAATCAGACAGAAAATAAGTAAGGAAACAGAGGCACTGAACAACACATTAGAACAGATGGACCTAACAGACATCTACAGAATTCTACACCCAAAAGCATTCTTCTCAAGTGCCAATGGAACATTTTCAAGAATAGATCATATGCTTGGCCACAAAAAGAGCCTTGGTAAATTCAAAAAGATTGAAATTGTACAAACCAGTTTCTCAGACCACAAATGTATGAAACTAGAAATAAATTATGAAAATAAAATGAAAAATACCACAAACACATGGAGGCTTCATAACATGCTCCTAAATAACCAATGGATCAATGACCAAATAAAAACAGAGATCAAGCAATAAATGGAGACAAATGACAACAATAATTCAACACCGCAAAATCTGTGGGATGTGCTAAGAGGAAAGTATATTGCAATACAGGCCTACCTCAGGATAGAAGTACAATCCCATGTGAACACTCAAAACTCACAATTAATGAAACTAACTAGCAAAAGAAGAACAAATGTGGCCCAAAATCAGTAGAAGGAGGGACATAATAAAGATTAGACCACAAATAAATAAAATCGAGAAGAATAAAACAATAGAAAGAATCAATGAAAGCAAGAGTTGGTTCTTTGAGAAAATAAACAAAATAGATAAGCCCCTAGCCAGACTTATCAAGAAAAAAAGAGAGTCTACACACATAAACAGAATCAGAAACAAGAAAGGAAAAATCACAACAGACACCACAGAAATACAAAGAATTATGAGAGAATACCATGAAAAATTATATGCTACAAACTGGATAACCTAGAAGAAATGGGCAGCTTTCTACAAAAATGCAACCTTCCAAGGCTGACCCAGAAAGAAACAGAAACTCTGAACTGAACAATTACCAGCAACGAAATTGAATTGGTAATCAAAAAATTACCTAAGTACAAAATTCCTGTACCAGATGGCTTCACCACTGAATTTTATCAAACACGTAGTGAAGACCTAATACCCATCCTCCTTAAAGTTTTCCAAGGAGTAGAAGAAGATGAAATACTCCCAAATTCATTCTATGAGGCCAGCATCACTCTAATACCAAAACCAGGTGAAGACACCACAAAAAAAGAAAATTACAGACCAGTACTCCTGGTGAACATAGATGCAAAAATACTCAACAAAATGTTAGCAAACCAAATTCAAAAATACATCAAAAAGATCATCCATCATGATCAATTAGGATTTATTCCAGAGATGCAAGGGTGGTACAATATTAGAAAATCTATCAACATAATCCACCATATCAACAAAAAGAAGGACAAAAACCACACGATCTTCTCCATAGATGCTGAAAAAGCATTTGACAAAATTCAACATCCATTCATGACAAAAACTCTCAACAAAATGGGTATACAAAGCAAGTACCTCAACATAATAAAGGCCATATATGACAAACTCACAGCCAACATTATACTTAACAGCGAGAAGCTGAAAGCTTTTGCTTTAAGATGGTGAACAAGACAAGGATACCCACTCTCCCCACTTCTATTAAACATAGTACTGGAGGTCCTAGCCATGGCAATCAGACAACACAAAGAAATAAAAGGCTTCCAGATTAGTAAGGAAGAAGTTAAACTGTCCCTGTTTGCAGAGGGACATGATATTGTACATAAAAATCCCCAAAGAATCCACTCCAAAACTACTAGATCTAATATGTGAATTCAGCAAAGTTGTGGGATACAAAATTAGTACACAGAAATCTGTTGCATTCCTATACACTAACAATGAACTAGCAGAAAGAGAAATCAGGAAAACAATTCCATTCACAGTTTCATCAGAAAGAATAAAATACCTAGGAGTAAACCTAACCAAGGAGGTGAAAGATCTATACTCTGAAAACTACAAGACACTCATGAGAGAAATTAGAGTATACCAATAAATGAAAGCACATCCTGTGTTCATGGATAGGAAGAATTAATATTGTCAAAATGGCCAGCCTGCCTAAAGTAATCTACAGATTCAGTGCAATCCCAATCAAAATAGCAACAGCATTCTTCAATGAACTAGAGCAAATCATTCTAAAATTCATATGGAACCACAAATGGCCCCAAATAGCCAAAGCAATCCTGAGAAGGAAGAATAAAGCTGGCGGGATTATGCTCCCCAACTTCAAGCTCTACTACAAAGCCACAGTAATGAAGAATTTTGGTACTAGCACAAGAACAGAACAATAGACCAATGGAACAGACTAGAGAGCCCTGATATAAACCCAACCATATATGGTCAATTAATATGTGATAAAGGAGCCATGGACATACAATGGGGAAATGACAGCCTCTTCAACAACTGGTGTTGGCAAAACTGGACAGCTACATGCAAGAGAATGAAACTGTATTATTGTGTAACCCCATACACAGAAGTAAACTCGAAATGGATCAAAGACCTGAATGTAAGTCATGAAACTATAAAACTCTTAGAAAACAACATAGGCAAAAATCTCCTGAATATAAGCATAAGCAACTTCTTCCTGAACGCATCTCCTCGAGCCAGGAAACAAAAGCAAAAATGAACACATGGGACTACATCAAACTAAAAAGTTTCTGTATGGCAAAGGACAGGACACCATCAACAGAACAAAAAGGCATCCTACAATATGGGAGAATATATTTGTAAATGACATATCTGACAAGGGATTAACATAAAAAATATATAAAGAACTCACATGCCTCAACACCCAAAAAGCAAATAACACAATTAAAAAATGGGCAGAGGATATGAAGAGACAATTCTCCAAGAAGAAATTCAGTTGGCCAACAGACACATGAAAAGATGCTTCACATCACTAATCATCAGGGAAATGAAAATTAAAACCACAATGAGATATCACCTCACACCAGTAAGGATGGCCAGCATCCAAAAGACTAAGAACAACAAATGCTGGTGAGGATGCGGAAAAACAGGAACCCTCCTACACTGCTGGTGGGAATGTAAGCTAATTCAACCATTGTGGAAAGCAATATGGAGGTTCCTCAAAAAACTAAAAATAGAAATACCATTTGACCTGGGAATCCCACTTGTTGGAATTTACCCAAAGAATACAACTTCTCAGATTCAAAAAGACATATACACCCCTATGTTTATTGTAGCACTATTTACAATAGCCAAGATATGGAAGCAACCTAAGTGTCCATCAGTAGATGAATGGATAAAGAAGAAGTGGTACATATACAAAATGAAATACTATTCAGCCATAAGAAAGAAACAAATCCTACCATTTGCAACAGCATGGATGGAGCTGGAGGATATTATGCTCAGTGAAATAAGCCAGGTGGAGAAAGACAAGTGCCAAATGATTTCCCTCATTAGTGGAGTATAGTAATGTAGCAAAATTGAAGGAACAAAATAGCAGCAGACTCATAGACTCCAAGAAGGGAGTAGTGGTTGCCAAAGGGAAGGGGTGTGGGAGGGTAGGTGGGGAGGGAGGGAGGAGGGGATTCAGGGGTATTATGTTTAGTACACATGGTGTGGGGGATCACGGAGAAAACAGTGTAGCACAGAGAAGGCAAACAGTGAATCTGTGGCATCTTACTACACCCAAGGACAGTGACTGCATTGGGGTATGAGTGGGGACTTGATAATATAGGTAAAAGTAGTCACCACATTGTTTTTTCATGTGAAACCTTCATAAGAGTGTATATCAATAATACCTTAATAAAAAAAATTTTTTTTAATTCCAGGGAACTAGGAACTTGTATTTTTGTTTGCTAATTTGCTTTTTCAGATTAAATTATCAAAACTTTTTGTGTAGTAAAGTTGAATTGAAGAGTATTAAATTTTTCGTTTAAGTTTCAAAAGGTTATTTCATGTAAATTAACTTTATTCTGTATCATATTCTATAAAGAAATTCATCAGATCAGAACTTTACTTTTCATATGAGCATATATTAAGTCCCACAGAGATAAACAAGCCCAAAATTACACATTATCAATTTATATCATTTTTTGTATTGAAATTACTGTACCAAGAGAAAGCAAGATAATAAAACTTTGTGTTAGTCAGAACTCTTTTGATCTGCTATAAAATCCAAATTAAGCCTAATCTCATTCTTAAAAAAAAACAAACCACCATCTATTTGCTTACCTGAATGGAAAGTTGTGGGTGGATTTGACCATAGGGATGGTGTAACCCATGTGTCTGGACATTGTAAATCTCTCTCTCTCTTTTTAGTATCTTGGCCTCTTTCTGAATGTTGCTTTCATTCATAAAGGCTGTTTCTCATCAAGGCTGGCTTGCCTCTCTACAGCTTCTAAACCAGAGAAGACGCTCATCCATAAATCTAGGAAAATGTCCAGGAGCAACTTTAATGGTCCAGCTCACCATCTCTAGACCAATCATTGTTATGTTAGTGGAGTATTACAATTGTTCCAAATTTGGTTAGATGCCCCTTTCTGAAACCAGGGATGGTTGGCAAACCTAGGGAGGATCATGTGATTGGAGTGAGAAAGAACCAGTTCCTCCTATAAAGCAGGGAGGCATTTATCTGAATAATCAGAGAAAAAGAAGTGCATACATATTGCATATAATGACTACAAATTATAACTTTTTGCAATAAGAATTACCCTATGGTAGGATTCTTATTTTTACAATTTGGGATTATTTTATGAGAGATTGAAATTATTTAAAATTACAGTAATTTCAAATGGATCTCCTAAGAGTGACATAACATTGCACATTTGTTTGAGTTCCAACTTTTCATATTTTTCTATATTGTATGCTCTTCTTTTCTCCTTTCCTTACAAGTATTTTTATTCTCTATAATCATTATAAATCTTGAGAGAAAGCTGGAAAAATGTATGTTACTTAGCATGGACTGTGACGATCACCCCCTCCTAAGCACTTAGAGATTACTTCTGTTGGCATGCCTAACAGTGATACACTTAGTTCTTCTTTCCACTATTGTCTGCCTCTGAGACAAAAGCTGTGAAGTGCCACAGGTGGGAATTTTTCCCAGCATCTCATTTTCCAGTGGCAGAAATGTGCAGGAGATAGAAAGAAGAAGCTCATGAGGGAGGAATGGTATGAAACACCAAAGAGAATATGAAGCAATAGTACGTGGAAAATGGGTGCAAGGGAGCATCAGAGGTTCTGTGTGCCTTTATATGAATTTTCAGAAAAAATCCTGCTGCAGAAGTCAGTTCACCTTTAATAATAACCCAGCACATGGTATCCTATTTTGAAAAGACCCTCAGGATGTTCACTGACAGAACCTATGGGATGGATTAAATGCAACTGTCAACTCTGATGGTATTTTCCTGCAACCTTCCTTTGATGATGAAGAATTTCATTAACTGACTGTTTTGAAGCTCACATATGCTGACACTACTTTATGAGAGCTGGGACAGAGTATATACCAGGGACTTTTGTAATGAAAAGGAGCAATTTGCCATATCAAGAAGATGTATAGTAAGAAAAATGACTTGGAGTAACTCATTTGACTTTGCAGGTTTCCAATACCCAATATTTATATTTGAATCTGAAGGATGCTTCTGTAACATAAGTTTATTAATTTAAAATGGAGAACATTTCTGCTTAAATATACATTTTTTAACTGAGAGTCTTTTTTCATAGGAAGCTGTTCACTTATTCTTACTGGCTTGAAGCATTAAGGAAAGGAAAGAGCTATGTACCCTATAAAGGTATGAACAGACGGAATATGAGTTAAATTTTACCATCCCATATTATAGTTGGAGTTTGTAAGACATTATTTCAGGGGTCAGAAAAGTCAGAATTTCCCCTGTATATTATAGTGTGTGTAGTTTTATCACCAGTTTATAAAGTATAATTGTCAGGAATTCTGTATATTTATATCTGAACAAGTATATTAATAGTCCATATATATGAAGCAATGAATAGAAAAAAGTTGTAAAGCATAACTAATATGTGTCTGAAGAGCTTGTATATAAAATTATATGCACACCTATAAAAATGTTGTGCAAAAAGTATGGTCCACATCATAAAATCCATAGAATACTATTCTGACTCCCCAGAACATTGTAACTAGTATTTACCTAAAAGTTTTTAAGAGATAAATTCACCAAAAAATTCTGTTAATCTATAATTTTAAAGTACTCTTAAACTTGGAATTTTTTAATAAGGCATTCTCATTAAGTTCTTGCTTTACTTATATCATCTCGTTTAATGCTCATTTCAAAGAAGATTTCTGTTTTTTTCAGAATTGAGTAGTTCATTTTGTTTCTTAAAAGCAAAGTAATTTCCAATTGTTCATGGCTAGTATATAGAAACACAATTTATTTTAGCATATTTTTGAGGTACAATTAGTATATGACATTATACGTTTTGGGTGTACTATAGTATAATTCTGTACTGCTCTTTTTGTCCACATCCCGAATTCCCTCCCACTGGTTACCACCAATCTGTTCTCTGTGTCTGTGAGTTTTATTTTATTTGTTCATTTGTTTTTATGGATTCCATGTATGAGTAAAATCACTATTATTTGTCTTTTTCCAAGACTTATTTCATTTAGCCCAATACCCTCAAGGTCCATCCATGTTGTTGTAAATGGCAAGATTTCCTTTAATTGCTGAGTAATATTCCATTGTGTATATACACCACATCTTCTTTATCCATTCTTCCATTGATGGACATTAGTTTGTTTCCATATCTTGACTATTACAAATAATGTTCAGTGAACATGGGGTGCATATACCTTTGGATTAGTTTTTTCATATTTTTTTGGATAAATACCCATAAGTGAATAGCTGGATCATATAGTAATTCTATTTTTAATTTCTTGAGGGCTCTCCATATTATTTTCCATATAGGCTGCACCAATGTACACTCTCACCAGCACTGTATGTGGCTCTCTTTCCTCCACATCCTCTCCAATTAATATCTCTTGTCTTTTTGATGACATCCTAACACATGTAAGGTGATAGCTCTTTATGATTTTGGTTTGCATTTCCTTAACAACTAGTGATGTTGAATATCTTTTCATGTGCCTGTTGGCCATCTGTATGTCTTTGTAAAAATGTCTGTTTAGATCCTCTGCCAATTTTTTAAATCAGGTTGTGTGGTTTTTTCTGGTGTTGAGTGGTATGTGTTCTCTCTATATTTTGGTTATTAATCCTTTGTCAGATGTGTGATTTGCAAACATCTCCCATTCAGTTGATAGCCTTTTGATTTTTGGGTGTTTTCCTTCATGGTTGAGAGCCTGTTGGTTTGATGTCTTCCCATTTCTTTGTTTATGCTTTTTTTCCCCTTGCCTTTGGAGTCAGATTTAAAAAAATAAAATCAGTAAGTTAGTCAAGAATTTCCTGCCAATGTTTACTTCTGGGAATTTTATGGTTTCAAGTCTTACATTCAAATCTTTAACCCATTTTGAGTTAATTTTTGTGTATGGTAAAGGATAGTGGTCTAGTCTCACTCTTTTGCATGTGACTGGCCAGTTTTCCTAACACCATTTATTGAAGAGACTGTCCTTTCCCAGTGTATATTTTCAGCTCTTTGCTGTAAATTAATTGAGCATATATGTGTCAGCTTATTTCTGGGCTCTTTTGTTCCATTGACCTATGTGTCTGTTTTTATGCCAATACCATACTGTTTTGCATGCTTTACCTTTGCAGTATAGTTTGAAGTCAGGAAGTGTGATCCTCCAGCTTCTTTCTCAAGATCACTTTAACTGTTTGGCATCTTTTGTAATATCACTCAAAGTTTAGAATTATTTGTTCTATTTCTATGGAAAATGCCTTTGGGATTTTGATAGGGATCGCACTGAGTCTGTAGATTTTTGGGGGTAGTATGGACATTTTAACAATATTAATTCTTCTAATTCATGAGTACAAGTTATCTTTCCATTTATTCATGTCTTTTTCCATTTCTTTTATCAATATCTCATAGGTTTTAGAGTACAGGTCTTTTACTTCCTTGGTTAAATTTATTCCTAAGTATTGTATTCTTTTTGATACTATTGTAAATAGGATTACTTTCTTAATTTCTCTTTCTGATAATTGGCTATTAGTGTATAGAAATGCAAATATTTCTATATATTGGCTTTGTATCCTGCAACTTTACTGAATTTATTTATTAGTTCAAGCATGTTTTTGATGGAGTCTTTAGGTTTCTATATATGTATCATGTCATCTGCAAATAGTGATTGTTTTAATCTTTCCTTTCCAATTTGGATGTCTTTTATGTCTTTTTCTTGCCTAATTGCTATGGCTAGGGCTTCCAATATTATATTGAATTAAAGAGAATTGTCTTGTTGCCAGTTTAGAGAAAAAATCTTTCAGATTTTCACCATTGAGTATGATTTTAGCTGTGGTTTGTTACATGGGGCCTTTATTATATTGAGTATGTTCCCTCTATACCCACTTTGTTGAGTTTTTACCATAAGTGGATGTTGAATTTCATCAAGTGCTTTTTCTGCATCAATTAAGATGATCATATTATTTTCACCCTTTGTTTTGTTAATGTGGCATATTATCTTACCTGATTTGTAGATATTGAAACATCCTTACATCCCTGAATAAAATGCCACATCATAATGCTGTATGATCTTTTTAATGTATTGTTGAATTCAGTTTGCTAGTATTTTGTTGAAAACTTTTCCTTCTGTGTGTATCAGTGATATTGGCCTATAATTTTGTTTTTATGTTGTCTTTGTTTTTGGTCTCAGGGTAATTCAGGCTTCATAAAATGAGTTTGAAAGCATTCCTTCATTCCTTAATTTTTGGAAGAGTTTGAGAAAGATAGGTATTAAATTTTCTTTAAATATTTGGTAGAATTATACCAATGATATTGTCCTGTCCTAGAATTTTGTTTGTTGGCAAATTTTTTATTACAGATTCAATCTCCTTACTAGTAATTGGTCAATTCAGATTTTTTCTTTTTCATGTTTCAGTCTTGGAAGAATGTATGTTTCTAAGAATTTGTCCAATTCTTCTAGGTCATTTGTTGGTGTGAAATCATTTATAGTAGTCCCTTTATTCCTTTGCATTTTCGTGGCAACTTAAATTGTAACTTCTTTTTCATTTCTAGTTTTATTTGAGCCCTCTCTCTTTTTCTCTTGGAGAGTCTAGCTAAAGGTTTGTTAATCTTGTTTATCTTTTCAAAGAACTACCTCTTAGTTTCATTGATCTTTTCTATTGTCTTTTTAGTCTCTGTTTTATTTATTTCCACTCTGATCTTTATTATTTCCTTCTATTAACTTTGGACTTCTATGTTATTTTTCTAATTTCTTTAGGTTAGAATTAGATGTTTATTGAGATTTTCCTTGTTTCTTGAGTAGGCCTGTATCACTCTAAATATCCCTTTTAAAACTACATTTGCTACATCTAATAGATTTTTGACTTGTATTTCCATTTTCATTTGTATCCAGGCATTTTTTGAATTCTCCATTGATTTGTTTATTGGACCATTAGTTGTTCAGTAGTGTGCTGTTTAATCACCACGTATTTGTGGTTTTTCTAGTTTTCTTCCTGGAGTTGGTTTCTAGTTTCATACCATTGTGTTTGGAGAAGATGCTTGATATGATTTCAATCTTCTTAAATCTATTGAGACTTGGTTTGTGGCCTCACATATGATCTAACCTGGAGAATGTTCCACATGTGCTAGAGAAGAATGTGTATTCTGCTGCTTTTAGATGGAATGTTCTGTTTATATCTATTAAGTCCATCTGGTCTCTTGTATTTAAGACTGATATTTCCTAACTGATATAAAGTCTGGATGATCTATCTATTGATGCAAGTGGGGTATAAAATTCCCCTTCTATTTTTGTATTGCTGTCCATTTCTCCTTTTAGTTCTGTTAATATCTGCTTTAAACATTTAGGTGCTCCTGTGTTGGGTATGTAAACATCTGCAAATGTCATGTCCTCTGGTCGGACCCGCCCCGCTGTCAGCATGCGGTGCTCCTCTTCATCTGTCCTGACAGTCTGTTCTGACGTCACTTTGTCTGACATCACTACATTAGCTTTCTTTCTATTTCCATTTGCCTAAGTTTCTTTCTCCATCCTTTCACTTTCACTCTGTGTATATCCTTAATTTTAGGGTGAATCTTTTCTAAAGGCAGCATATAAAGAGATCTTCTTATTTTTTTTCTTTTTATCCATTCAGCCACTCTATGTCTTTTTATTGGAGAATATAGTCCATTTGCAGTTAAACTAGTTATTGATAGGTATGTACTTGCCATTTTGCTCATGGTTTTATGGCTGTTTTTGTAGTTCCTCTCTGTCCCTTTCTTCTTCTCTTGCTCTATTCCCTTGTGCTCTGGTAATTTTCTTATTGCTATATTTGGAGCACATTCCTCTGTCTCCTCATAGTGTGTGACTCTCTGTATTTGTTTCTATGTATTACGTGAAAGAGCTACTTCTCCCAGTATTAAAGGAGTGGCTTTGTTTAGGAGATGAACCTTATCAGTTCAAACTTTCCCTAGCTGCTGGTTGTTTCTCGGACACTTGAGATTGTCTGTGTAGCCCAGTTTGCTCTTGATAGGTCTCAGTTATTGAGGGTGTGCCACAGCCTGTCGGTGTCCCAAAGAGAGGAATATCAGATTGTTCCTAGTTCTAAGTAAGTTCTAAGTAAGCCAGATCCTCAGGCAGAAGTTTTAAGGTATGGAAATATATACAGTTTTGTGGGTTGGCAATTATAAACCCTTCTGACTTCTAGACCAACAATTACCTGTGGGCAACAGTTGTAGAATTATGGTTTAAGATGTGTATGTAAGCCATTTTCTGGGAGGTATCAGAGAGCTGTAGTGAGGCCAAGGTATGGCACTAATATGGTGTCTTTCTGACGCCATTCCCTGGGGGCATCCCTGTAGCCCCTAGACGCATGGCAAACCTGAAGCCTGCCCCTCAGACTAAAGCTCCAGGACAAGAGAATAGGCTTTTTTACATGGAGACTAGGGTTATGCTTGAGTCTGCCACTTTTGTAGTACCCTGGGGGCGGCTGAGTGCCAAGGACTGTCTCTCTGATAGTTTCATATCTGTGGGGCCCAGAAATGCAATGACCCCTGGCCACTAGAGCCAGGTGCTCACAGGTCGTGCCCTGTGTAGGCTGCACGTGCCCACTGGCTGTGGTGGGGTGGGTCCCGGATGTAGTGTGTGGGGGCAGGGAACCCAGCTGGCCCAGCTGTAGGGTCGAGGACCCTCCTATTAGAGTTAGCAAGCTGAGCGGGGTGGGGAAACGGGGTTGTGCAAAAATAGTGGCCACTTGTGCCGGCACCTGCAAGGCAGGAGGAGAGGAAAACCAGCTCCTGCTAGTGCCTCTGTCCCTGGAGAGCGTCCCAGCAGATTCTGACGTCTCTGGCAGGTGCTGTAAAATTAACAGATTCATTTCTTTGCATATGGTCTCGGTACCTTTCAAACCATTGTGCCCTTTATGAGCAGGTGTTTTCTCCCTGTAGCCCTATGTTCCTCTAGGAGTAAGTCCCATTCCATTTTCAAGGGCAGGTGCTCGTCTTCCCAGCACACTTCTGAAGGCAGGTGCCTGATGCCAGACAAAACCCCATCACTACTCAGAGACAAGCCGTGGGCTATGAGATCCCTCCTGACTACGAGTTGCCATGCCTGAGTGGGGTTTTTTTGAGTCTCCACTTCTGCACATCTCAGTGTGACCCTTTCGTCCTTTCTTGCGGAGATGTGATTCACCTAGCTTTCAGGTTCTTCTCAGAGGGAATTGTTTCACATGTAGCTGTAGATTTATTGTGTTCGTGGAAAGATGTGAGTTCAGGATTCTTCTATGCCACCCTCCAAGAGATTTCTATTGCAGTCCTCAATTCTGAGAAAAGGAAATCGAAGCTTAGATGGATCGAATAGGTTCCCCAACAAAAAGCAAAACCAAAACTATTTAGTGCCTGGCTCTGAATCCATTTTCTTAAAGAAATCACTTTGAGATAAAAATATATTACTTCGGGGGGCTGAGGTTTTGAGCAGGGGACCATAAAATAGAAACACTGTTATCCTTTGAAGTTCCCAAATTGCGTCATATGCATAAAAATATGCTCAATAATGATATTAACCACGATAAGAGATTGGCATGTTTCCCTGCCCCAGGCCTTTCAGGCTGAAGCTGTAGCTGGGGGGCTGCGGTTGTCTACAGGCCCCCGGTGGGATGTCGCCAGTTAAGTGGAATTCTTGCCACTGACCATCTGGGATTCTCCCTGATGAATTAGCTCTCTGAAATCTGTGTAATGGAGTTGTTCATACCCTGTTATCTTGAAGGCAGATACTATGGGGTGCACATCTGTTTTTTTTAAGTTAGGATTGCCTTTCTCACTTTTAGTCATAAACCATAAATCTTCTTTCTTTCTTCACTCACACTGTGACTCTGATGTCAGGAGCCTGGCCCATCAACTCTGATGATATTTCCAGAAGTCACTCTCCAAGTCTAAGCTACAAGTTCCCATTTTCTTTCTTACTCCTTTTCAGGAACTGAATGTCTTGACTGTGATGCCCCCTGAGGGCCGCTTCACCTGTCCTTTCATTGGAGGGGAAGTTTACGGCTGTATCACCATTCAGCCAAGTGGGGACTTTGCCTTTACATATTTCCCTTACTCCGTTATTCTTACAGCACAGATGTTGGCATGTACCTCATTGGAAAGGGAAAAAAATGTCCATAAAATCGTGACACAACATTGTGGCTCTTAACAATCAACAAACTGTAAGGAAATTAAGTCCGTATTAATAACAGTTTTGAATTTTAAATATTCTATAATTTATGAATGCCAATTATAGAACTTAATCTCACACAATCCTATATATCTTTCAATAAGCTTAGATAAAACAGTGACAGAGAAGCATACAAATACTTCAACCCTTACTTATCTGCAAGGCAAGGTTTTATATCGTAGACCTTATTGTTAATATTCCAAATGAAATTTGTTGTGATGAATATGAATCCCAAAGAAATTTTCATAATACTCTTTAATAAAATAATATTATAAAGCATTTCATGATAATACTGTAGTACCAATTAGTTTATGATGTTTGCTACATCTATCAATAAAAGAATATTTTGTGACTTACAATTAATATCATAGAAAGCTATATTAAATCATCTTTTTAAAGCTTTCAATTTCATTTAATAAATAAAAGTTCACCATAACCTAAGGATTATAATATATGATAATTTATAGAAACTTAATAAGCTAACACAATCAGTATATCAGAGTGGTAACCATTTCTGTATATTTCTCAGTGCTTTCATGGGAGAATTACAACTTAATATAAAGCCGAGTGATAATTTTCTGAAAATCTTGGATATGCATCTATAGGAAGAAAAATATAAAAACCAAACATTAGAAAAGGAAGGTTAAAATTTAAACCCTTAGACTCAGATGTGTAGACATTTTCTGTCCCTCCCTCCCTCCCTTCCTCCCTCTCTCCCTCTCTTCCTCCCTTCCTCCTAGTCATGCTCTTGGAGAACTATAGCCATTCCAGACTGAAAACTGATATTATTGAGTTGACTTAGAGTACCTTAAAATATCCAGCTAGAGTATACTCTTGATTACTGAAAACTTGTGATATTTAAAAATGTTTAGATGTATGTGTATTACAAAAAAGTTTTTGCTAACACAAATATTGTAATCTTACCTGTTTTAATCTACTTAGAATGTATTTAAGCAGAATGCATTCATTTGCAACTATGCACAGGTCAATGAAGCACGTTTGCCTGCTCAATGCAATGATGCAGTCCTTGGTCAAGACAGTAGTAGCTCACTTCATAGCTAGTGATATAGTCACTTTATTATCAGTTTGGTAATTAACTCGGTTTCTGTAATCAGAGTATCTAACTTTCTATAGAGTACTAGACATCATCCAACACAACACTCTCACCAGAAGTAGTCAGATCATTAAATAATATAGTGCTTACTCCCTGATTTTGAAAGAATATTGAAATATTCCCCCATGTTAATCTAAGTTGAGTGTGTGGCTTTTCTGTGATATTCTAGGATCTTCTTAACTATGTTAAATACAGTCTTGAATGCTTATGAATTATAGAGTAAGTTAAAAGTGAAATTTTAAAAGTCACATATATTATTAAAACTATTTAATATCCCATTAACTTTCATAGGTTTTAAGTTGGTTTATAGTCCTTAAGGATTTTTTTTTGTTATTTTACCATTATCATTCTATACAGCAAAATTGACCTTTTCAGTCGAAAGTTCCTTGAACAGGTCTGTATAACAGCACAGTTACGATAGTTCCACTAACTTCCACATGCTCTTCCTTTACAGTCTTTTCCCACCCCAGCTCCAAACCCTGGCAGACACTCCACTACTGTAGATCCTTTTCTTTTTAACAAGGTCATCTAGATGGGATCACATATTCCAACCTTTTGAGACCGACTTCTTTTATTCAGCAACATGCCTCTGAAATGAACCCCAGCTGGACCCATCTAGCTCATTCTTCTGTATTGCTGAATATACTCTCCTGCATGATGTGGCATGGTTGGTTTCTTCACTAACTGGTTGGTATACATTTCGTTTGTTTCCGAATTCTGGTGATTTTGAGTAAAGCTACTAAAAATGTTGATATATAGGTGTTTGTGTCTTGTAAGTTTTACTTCCCTAGTGTAAACACATAGGAGTGGGATTTTTTGTCTTCGTTTTCCAAAAGTTTATGTTCCAGCCACTTGATTTTGATATGTGTAGGTGTTGATTTCTATGGATTTATTCTGTTTGGGATTCCCTGGTGTCTGTACATTTATATGTTTCACCAAACTTGAGAAGATTCAGCTATTATTTCTTCCACAACCTTTATCTTCCTGGGCTTTGATCACATCACTAACTGTTGGACCTTTGTTATTAGCCAGTGTCTCCAAAGCTCTGTTTATTTTTCATTTACTTTTTTTCCTTTTTGTTCAGATATTCTCTTCTGGATAATTTCTACTGATTATCTTCAAGTTCACTGGCTCTTTCCTCTGTCACCTACATTCTACTATTTAGCTTATCTAGTGACTGTTATATTTTGGTTATTGTTTTCATTTTTCAAATTTCCATTGGTTCCTCTTTATGTCTTCTATTATTTTGTATAATCCTTCTATGGTTCTGTCTGTTTCAAGAATTTTAAGGATCATTTGTTAGAGTATTCATATAAAGCTGTTTTTAAATCTTTTTTTCAGGTAATTCCAATATCTGGGGTTAACCTCTGTTAATTGTTATTTCCACATGAGTTGATGTTTTCTGGTTCTCATTATGACAAATGATTTTGGATTATATCCTGGATATTTTGAATATTATATTTTGATATTTAAATGCTATGAAGTATGTTAATAAATTTGTTTCTGCAGATAAGTGAGTGGTTCAGGCCACAAGGGCCAGTTCTGTGGGCTGTGGTCCCAGTGTGAGTTTAGTCTCAAAGCCTTTGCAGTGCTCTTTATATCTGTCTGGCCAGGCTGGGACCTGGGTAGCAGTCTCCCTGTTACTTCAGTTCTCCAAGTCTTTGATATATTGATTAGGATTAGATACACAGTTGGAAGTGAGCCTCTGAACTGTGTAAGTCTGTTGTGGGATTGCTTTCCTGAGCTCTCCCCTCCCTGAGATCTCTCTGGTACTTTCTCTTACTCAGGAAGGCCCCCCCTTTCCTTTCTTTCACTAGATAGTGGGTTTTCATTACCCCATTCTGCCATACGTTTCTGTGACTATGCCCTCTTCAATGGATAAGCAGCAAAAGGTTAGAAGAAGGAAAAAAGCAGAGCTGTGGCATTTCCTGATTCAGACAGGCAGATTCCCAAGCCTCATTGTGTAGCTCCTGTGGGCTCAATCCATGAGAATCTTTAGGGGCTTCAATGCAACTTAAAAAAAAGAACAAGAAAACATTGTGGGGAATGTCTGCACTCTCTCTCAGCATGAGGAATCCCCATTCCTTCTCTTTAAGCTAGAACTAGAAGAGAGCACATGTCCAAGGGCCAGAGTGTGCTATCAGACTAAGGATAACAGGAGGGAGATGAATGATAACGTCACCACCTCTTTGTTGGTACTTTGCCTTTTAATCTCCCCCAATTCACCTGCTACCACTTATTTTTTAGAGTTATCCAGTAGCTGCTCCATGCATTCTGTCCAGATTTCCCAATTCACTTCAGCAGGACAGACAGAGTGGAACATGTTTATTATAGCTTACCCAGAACTAGAGCTAGCTGTTTTTTCAAATGTGCTATTTCTTATTATAACATTAGACAGATAGATATTAATGAATGAACATGCCTGGAGCATAGGTTGTCAGACAGTAATGAAAGCGTGATATTTTTGCAATAACTGTTGCAACTACTCTTCATGGTGACAATGGAGTTAAAACAAGTAAGGTTTTAATGCCTACAAGTGTTTTGGATTTTCACATATTAAACGCACACACATGCACACACACACACTCTTACTTACTTTGTTTTTTCTGAACCTCCTCGAGAGTTTCTCAGATGTCATCTGAAAACAGGTCCAGTTTGCATGCATGAAGAAGGGGAGATCAAAGAAAGAGGGCAGCTGCTCCAGATTGGCAGGTGCTGGGTTGATCAGCAAAAAGGACTTACACACAAGTTTTTCAGGTGGCTACAAGATAAGAAACTTGCCCACTGGAATCTTAAATGTTCATAGAGTATTCAGCTGGGTTCAGTCATGTACAGTCCAGGTGGACCCAAGACCACATACATCACTGTTACGTACAGTCCAAGGAGACTCAATACCACATCACTGACTCAAGGCTGGTTCCAAAACTCCTAAGAGTTCACATATTGAGCCTAACTGGCATTCTAGAACCCTAGCTGTAAGGAATCTAGAATATGTAATTTTGAGTTCCCCATTTTTAGTTTTGTAGGAAGGGATACTGAAGAGGTTGGAAAATGATGTGAAATATTAATCATCATCTCCAACACAAAAAGGGGATTTATTTTTCTACAAATGTCAATTCATTTAACTCTGATATCTTTATAAATTTAGTTCAAGACATCTGGATAATTTGCATTTGCTTAATAGTGCCTTTATGTACCATTATTCTTGAGTACATGGCCCTTTATGTTGAATGTGAGAACTCTAACTTTATAACCTAATATCAAATATTTTGTCTTTCAGCTTAAGTGGAAAGGAATGTCTTAAACTGCCCAGGCAAGAAAATATTTGTGGAAATATAAAATTTTTAAAAAATAAATCATTGTATAAAATTATCAGAATTAGGGATGTGAAAATTTTGTTTGGGTGGTAACTTGAGGCTTAATAATATAATTTTCAAACTGATGAAATTTTATAAGCAAACCAAAAAGCAAAAGATGAAGGAAATTGAAAAGAATATTATGCATACTCTATTTATCCACCAGGTTGAGTTATTTTTTAATTTAATTTTATGTTGTTGTTTCTTATTAGTTTGAGGCACTGATTTGGCTCTTTTTAATAATGTGGCACAGAAAATATTGACTACATCTAATTCATTAGTGTAAATATTGCTGATATAGTTTAGCGCAATGGGTGCAAGAAATGTTGAATGTTATATGTATATTTTTACAGTATAGCTAAATAGAACAAATACATTTTTTTCTAGTTTTCAAGCTAAATGACTATAGTGTTTTAACCTGTTATTTCACTGTATCTGAACTGCTTGAAAATATTTTCCATTTTTTAGATCTTATTATAAAAATCAAGTGTGCTATTGTTAGAGATAAAATAACTCATATTTCATATAAACTGAAATTCTGCAAAGCATCTTGAGAAGCATTTTCTAATTTGACAATCACAAGCACCCAGAGAAACAGGTAAATTAGCAATTATTGGCTTGGTTTGCTGTAAGACAAGGAAGTTCAAAACTTGCTTAAGTTCTCACAGGGCTGAGGGGTAAGTCTGAGCTGAAATGCAGGACTGCTGAGTTGCAGCCCATTACAGTGTTTATAAGACTCACAAATTCACTGTGACACTGTCTTTCTGGAATGCATTCTTAATAAATATTATTGAACTTTAACAGTTCAATGTATTTGGTGAATTACTATGGTTTTAACTTTTAGTGTAAATAATCTTGATAAATGCTTCAGTATAAACCAAGCATCTAGATTAGACAGTTGGCATTGATTTGATTTATTAACATATGCACTCTGTATTATCTATTAACTCTATCATCAAACAGGAGAATAAGAGATATATATGTATATGTGTTTGTTGTATAAGGGGCATACATATATATATCCAACTACATACATACACTGTACTTGAGGTGCTTATGCAAGGCACGATTATGATCAATGTCTCATCTTGCTCACACACTCATATGTTGCTCAGTCAGAGCAACAACAAGATTCCCTGAGAAAAAGATGTCTGAGTTGGTATCTGAAGAAAGAGTAGGAGTTACACAGGAGTGAGCGTGGATTTCAGGAGATGTGCCCATCCAACAGACTTGCACTACAAGAAAACAGGTAAGGAACGAAGTGGGAAACTTAATAAATGAGGAACAACTGCTATGTAGTGAACTCTAGGTCCCCATTATTTCTCTTTGTGCCTGTATGATGGCATGAAATAAGAAGGCTGTGAACGACTTACCAAGTCAGGACTTGGAAGAATGTGAAAGAATTGAGAGACATCAGGCAGAGGTGAGATCAAGAAATAATTGGAACGCAAGGAAGGGAGGTGAAAATTGTAATACTGTGTCATGAGATTGGCTAGGAAAGGCAGTGAGCTGCGGCGTGTGACATTTTGTTATTTCTGATGGCACACCCTACTTTTGGCCTCCTTGTTGCTGTATTACATCTTCATGTAACATTCTCTTAAGCGATCTATGCATTTATATATTCTACAGATGGAAAATAATACTTGGAAATGAAGCATTTTTGCTAGATTCTATCAAAAGCCTTTAGTCAAAAGAAAAAGGAGAGGGTATAATGTATCCATTTAGTCTCTAAATTTTTCTCTAATTCTTCTGAGTTAGAGATCCTGAGATCCTGAGTAAAAGATGATTAGGTTCTACTGATTATTTTTAAACTGGATTATTTAAAAAATATCAAGTCCCCTAAATTGGTCCTTTGAGTGCATGTGTTACTATTATTGGTGTTCTTCTCTGTCTGGTCATAACTGGTTTTAATTCAAGGACTGAACCATTTGTTAACCTAGTTAGCCTGCAAAATCTGTAGTGTCTGAGTTCACCTCAGTGGAATCTGTTACCAAACTCAGATATGTGAATTGCATTTTATGCTCTGTATTACTCTTTTGTGCAGCTCTATTGAGATAATTGACATATAATGTGTTGTAAGTTTAAGGTGCATGTGTTGATTTGACACACTTATATATTGCAAAATGATTACCACCTTGGCATTAGCTAACACTTCTATCACCTCACATAATAACTGTTTCTTTTTGGGGGTGAGTACATTTAAGATCTACTCTCTCAGCAACTTCCAAGTATGTAATACAGTATTGTTAACTATAATTACCATGCTGTACATTAGATCCTCAGGACTTATGCATCTTACAATGGGAAGTTTGTACCCTTTGACCAACATCCCATTTTTATTGTTCTTGAATAGCAAGATATTGTTAATGAAATAGACTATTCATTTATTACTTTAGAATGGCCATATGAGAATATATATCTAAAGCCTTTGCAGCTGCAAAACTCTGCAATCTTCTTGGAATATGCAAGTTTAATTGCTCTTTAAACCCATTTTAAACACAAATGTTCCCTATATGTCACTTTTCTCTATTTATTTTTCCTGTATATGAACAGAATATTATTTACTATGCTGCTGTGAATTACCTTTCAATTTCCTTCTGTTTTCGGTTTTATGCTAGTGGGTTTTGTGGACAGTAGTCACTGTGTATTTCATATACCTATTACTGTTTGACATGCACTAATCTGACAACGGTTTTTATAATGATCACAATTACCTGAACACTGCTGACTTTTACCCAAAATATTCTATACAGATTCATTACTCTTGATCTATATGTATCTAACTATGTTCATGAAAGTGTCTGCCAACAAAATGAATAGTTATTATAAGAATGAAGTCATAGTAAACTAGACAGTGTGGTGTAGGCACAGGAAGGCTAATAAATGTGTCCAGAAACAGACCTACACATACATGGTTACCTGATTTACACCAAAGAAGTCTGTGTAATAAAGGGTACTTGTATCTCTTGGAAAGATGAATATTTAGGCCTATCTCATGCCATATACAGATATATATACTAGATAGATTATAAATATTAAAACTAATAATTTAGAGAAAATATAGGAGAACATACTTGTTTTGGAAAAGCAGTGATTTCTTAAAAGGTCCCTGAAATCCCTGACCATAGAGAAAAACAAAACTGAAATTAGACTCTGTTGTAGCATCAGAAAATACTTGTAAGAGGCAAACCTCAGAATGGGATAAAACATTATCAATCCATGAGTGCAGCAAGCTTTATATCCAGAGTATACAAAAAGTGCTTAAAAATCGGTAACATAAGGGCCACCAAGCAAATAGAAAAACTGGTAATTTTATTTTCCAAAGAGAATATCTAAAAGGCCAATAAATATCTGAAAAATTACTTTGCTTGTCTTCAAGGAAATATAAGATGTTTGACCCTACTAGGCAAATATTAGAATAGAAGAAAGAAGTACCAATGTTGGTAAGGATAAAGAACAGCTAGTCCTCCCATCCATTGCTAGTAGGGTTATAAATTGATATAAGCACTGAGAAGACATTTCATGTACATACTTACACTGAGCATGTGCCTACACGGGACCTACGAATCCCTTTCCAATGTACATAGTCAAATGGAATGTATACACATCTTCACCAGAAGATACTGACAAGACTGTCCTAGGAATACTCTTAATAACTTCAAACTAAAAATTACTAAAATGCCCATTAATGATAAAATAGATCTGTGAAATAAGTGGTTGTATATTCACATATTAGAATAATATACAGAATGACAGTGAAAGACTATAAATGATTCAATAATGGACAATATGATCTGGTAAGATTTTATCTGTATAAATGTCATTAACATTCAAAACTAAAATGTGGTGTTGGAAGTCTGGCTAGGGCATCTGAGTATGGAGGCTAGTGCCTGCGAGAGACAGATAAACTCTGGTGTTTTGCTAAATTTTTGTTTCTTAATCCTGATATTTGTTACAAAGGTTTGTTCAATTTGTGAAAATTCATCAACCTAAATACTTATAATTTGTCCTATTTTTCTGCATCTATGTGATACATCAATAAAAGTTTTAAAGAGAAATGTAAATTTTAAGGAATTTAAGTGGAAATTTACCTTTCAGTTAACAGTGTACCTTTTATTTTCCTTATTGTCAAAGTCCTGTCTTCTTCACCTGTTTATAGCAGTAGGCAGACCCCTGATGTCATCGAATTTTTAGACTGCTCTAAAATATGCAGTATATATAAACTGCTTATATCACTCAAAATAATTCACAACGAACTAAATTCTTTAATTCTTTCAAGAGCAGTAATTGACAGGATGGAATAGTTTCATCTATTTTTCTGTGGTTGTCAAAACAATACGGGATTACTTTGTTTCCCACAGTCACATTTATAAACTCTCTATAGAATTACAAAGTAAAAACTAATGGGTTTTTAAGGAGGACAATAGATCTTTGAAGTATGCTTTTTAATTTACATGTTTAGTTGTTGGATGAGTGTGTGTTGTGATTTGGGATTACTGTTCTCTGAATCCAGGTGAACAAGGACTGAGTGCTGACATAAACTTTAATGTAACATTCTGTCCTGTGCATTTCAAGGGACTGTCCATTTGCTTTGTTGCAAACCTTGATGGTTTTAACCCTTAACTTTTAATTAAAGCAATATGTCTTCATGCTTTTAAAGAGTAATTTCTTCTTTTTTTTTTAACTTGCTGAATGTCTGTGGCTTAATAAGAGCAGGACCCATATTTTACTTCTCTGTAAGTTAGTAAATACAGCAAACATTCTTCATATTCTTTGGGTTGCTTTTAAATCAGAAGGCCCTTAATGTCATTCGACATGGAAGTGAATAAAAAAGGTTGACATCCAATTAACACGGGCTTTTACAGGTTTAATGAGCAGTAATAAATTTAAGTCCCTTCTCTGGCACTTTTAAAGAAAGTGTTACAAGTGGAATGAACAAGAGGGAATATTGCTCCACTGATTCATAATAAATTCTTTCTAAATTATTTGTTTTCAGACAATAGGAATTTGCTTTGCAATGAAAGCCAGAGGTTATTTAAACATTTCAGTCTGCTGTAAAGCCAAATAATAAAATATAAACCCTTCTACTATATAAGAAATCACAGAGTCTAAATTTGGGCTTGCCATTTGATTTGATTTGATTTTTTGGCATTCAATTTGCAGCTGTTTCTTGATTCCCCTTTATTATTTTACTGCCAATATACAGTTTACTGCCAATATCCATGTTGTCAAGGCAACATCAGAGAATTTTATAAGATATAATACTAAAGTTTTAATTATCAAGTAAAACTTTTGCATACAAATGTACTATTGCAAAAATGTGTTTGCAAATAATAATGTAAGGACTTTTTTGCCAGTATGGATTTACATGTATTGATAGTAATTCAATATAGTAATAATTAATTCAGATTTTATGCATATAATGTAACATTTTGAATTGATAATAGCCAATTCCACTCATTTCATAGACAGATGACTGTGAAAGTGATAGAGTGTATTTCTGATGGTAGCATAACTAAAGCTTTATAAGATGGTGGTACTTTTCTCAGATGTTTCTCTAAGAATTGAGTTTTTACCACTTTCATTATCTCTTCCATTCTAAGAAATGCATCATGCATATATATTCCAAGGGAAAAAAATAAATCTAACTTCTGTTCTAAAACATGCACAGAAAATTCATGAACTATTGACAATCCTCTGAAAGTTACATTTTTCCTTGCTTTTGAGAAGCTGGAGAATTATGCTATGAAATGGATTCCTAACAAGTCAAAAGTACTCTTCAATCTTCCTATAAGGTGGAATTCTAAGTTTTTCTAAAGACACTGAAGGGAAAAACAGGTCCTCATGTAAACCTAGTCCATACTTACTTCACCTCATAAAAACTGGGTTTGGCAAATACTGTCTTGTGTGACTTTTCTCTCAAAGAGGTTGTGTTCAGAAGTGTCAGCAGCTCACTTACAGGTACATTGGAACAATCCTATCCTAACTAAATTGGGTATGAATGATGTCTTGTTCATCATCCCCTTTGTCATTGCCATTGAAATAAGGTCCCTGCCCTTTAAATGTTTTAATGAATCAAAAAAGATGACTTTTACCCATCTCACATATAGCTAAAATTAATTACATGTGGATTATAGTTCTGAATGAGAAAATAAAATAGTAAACATACAGAGTAAAATATAGAACATTATCTTTTTAATTTTTATCTTATTATTATTTTCCTACTTGACTAGGAAAATTTTTCTCAAAGGATGCCAAAAGCATTATAAGTAAAAGAAAAATAATTAATGACTTTAATTTAAGTAAAATTAAGAATTTCCTTTCAGTAATATATATATGAAGTGAATAGGTAAAACATGGAAAAGGGAGTAGTCAGTGTATAGATTGTAGGGAGAAAGACAGAGACAGAGATACAAAGGACTCATGTCTCGTATGCACTGTGATAGGCAAGCAGTCTAAATTAAAGTGGACAGAATACCTAGGAAGATAAAATAAGCCTGAAGTTTGACAGGCTGTCAGGTTGTGCACCGTTAGCCAGACTGGTGGGCTCTCCTGCTGAACGTAAACAAATCCCGCAGGACCAGCGTCAGGCTAGGCGGCTCTGTGACAGCCGTGGAGTCAGACACGAAGAAGCCCATACAGTGTGCAAGCACAGACAGAAACAACCAGACAGGGCAAAGCACAAAAATGAGCAAGAGCTGTCCTCTCTCTACTACCCCAAGGGCTTGCTCATATTTTACCAATTAGAGGTTCAGCTGTATCCCATCCTTCCCTCCTCCTGGATAAAATTTTTAGCAGACCAAATCATTTCATTATCCCTGCTCTATGATAAAAGCTAGTGCAAACTCCAAACTCGTCTGAATCCTATAAACCATTTGTTAACACCCTCGCACTGAGAGGCCTCATGGTTTCTGTGGTGTAGCTCCTCCGCCCCCCGTTACTGCAGCAAGTTAAAAAATCCAATGTATGTTTGATGACAAATGTGTTTCTGGCAACCTTTAGCTGGTGGACACCAATAATAAGCAGGCAGTTCAAAAAGAAAAAGCCAATGACAATAAGCCTGGGGACACATGCTAAATACTGTTATTTTGCAGGAAAATTAAAATAAATTTAGAATGAGAATACCTAAACTTTAAAAGCCTTGACAATATCAAATGTTGGAATGCAGATGGAATAATTTACCATCTACCACATTAATTAGTATAAGTGAAATATTATATATATATATATTTTGCTTTAACAGGTCTTTTGAGGTAATTATGCACTAAATGGTACATATGCTGTATACGATTTGGGAAGTTTTGGCACCTGCACACACACCTGTGAACTCATCACCGAATTCAAGATAATGAGCATATCCATTTCCCAGAGTTCCCTCAGGCCCGCCATCCCTTTCTGCTCCCAGACCCCAGCAATCACTGTTAGGCCATACGATCCCATACATTAGTTTGAATTTCCTAAAAGTTTATGAAAATGGAAATATACCTATGTCTGTTTTTCATTTCAGTGCATTTCAGTAAGCATAATTACTTGGAGATTCATTGATATTGTTGGACATATTAATAGCCCGTCACTTTTCATTGCTGAGTAGTACTCCATTGGGAATACACCAGTTTGTTTAACCATTCACCCCCTAATTGGCATTTGGGTTGTTTCCACTTTTTCACTACTACAAATAAAGCTGTTGCTAACATTTATGAGTCTTCATATAAGACGTTTGCTTTCATTTATTTACGTAAGAATGGAGTGGTTTTTTTACCACATTGTACATTAAATCCCCAAGACCTATTCATCTTATAACTGGAAGTTCTTACGTTTGACCACTTGCTCCCATTTCACCCACACCCAGCCCCCACCTCTGGCAGCTGCCAATCTGTTCTCTGTATCTGTGAGTTCAGTTTTTTGTTTTTGTTCTTTAGATTCCATGTATAACTGAGATCACACAGTACTTTCTCTGCTTGACTTACTTCACTTAGCACGGCCCTCAAGCTCCATCCATGTTTTTCCAAATGGCAGTGTCCTTATTTTTTGTGGCTGAATAATATTCCATGGTATATGTAAGCTACCTTTTCTTTATCCACTCCTCTGCCAATGAACCCTTAGGTTGTCTCCATGTCTTGGCTACTATGAATGATGCTGCAGTGTGCATGGTGGTACAGATCGTCACAAGACAGTGACTGTTCCTTCGGATACTTACCCAGAAGTGGAGTTGCTGGGTCATATAGTAGATCTGTTTTTAATTTTTGAGGACCTCCAAACTGTTTTTCATAGTGGCTGCAGCAGTGTACATTCCCACTAACAGTGCACAAGGGCTCCCTTTTCTCCACATCCTCACCAGAAAACGTCATCTCTTGTCTTTTTTGGGACTGCCATTCTGACAGACGTGAGGCGACAGCTCCTGTGGCTTTGATTTGGATTTCTCTGGTGATTAGGGATGATGAGCACATTTTCATGAGTCTGTCGCCCATTTGTGTGTCCTCTTCGGAAAAGCATCTATTCAGATCTTCTGCCCATGTTTTAATTGGATTGTTTGGTTTTTGCTACTGAGTCATATGAGTTCTTTATATATTTTGACTATTAATATTCCCTTTCCCAGATGTTTGATTTACAAATACTTTCTCCCAGTCAGTGGGCTGCCTTTTCATTTTGTCCATGGTGTCCTTTGCTGAGCAGAAGCTCTTCAGCTCACTGCAGCCCCACCTGTTTCTTTTCACTTCTGTTGCCTCTGCTTTAGGTGTTGAATTTAAAAAATCATCACCAAAAGCAATGTCAGCTTGTCAGTTACCACCTAGTTTTCTTCTACAAGTTGTCTGGCTTCAGGTCCTATATTCAAATCTTTAATACCTTTGGAGTTAGTTTGTGGGTATGATGTAAGACAGTGGTACAGTATGTTTCTTTTGCATGTAGCTGTCCAGTTTCCTCAGCATGACTCACTGAAGACACTGTCCTTTCCCCACTAGATATTCTTGGCACCTTCGTTGTAGATTAAGTGACCATGTATGTGCAGGTTTATTCCTGGGCTCTCTATTCTGTTCCATATAGGCATCTTTTAAAATAGGTAAGGAGATCCCATTTGAATAATTACTATAAATCACATTTTATATTGCCATAAATAACTTTTTATACTTTATATTCATATTATTACTCTGTATATAAAACACATCAGAATAAGAGCTTTTAATTTTGTGTGGCTATTGAAGCATTTTTTTAATCCGTTTAGTTTTCACTTGTCTCATAGCTGTTACCCCAAAATACTTGTCACGTTCTAGATTGCTGTAAATGATAGGGCACTGGCTGTATGCAACCATTGTAAAAGAGGCAGGGACATAAAGACCTAAAGACTTTAAAAATTGTTAGTCAACTGCTGTGTGGAATGTGAAGTTAAATTCAATCACTGCAGAGCATCTATATGGCTGCTGTGTTTCACATTTGTATGTGCACTTGATGAATGCAATAAATATATACATAAGACAGGGATGAATGCATTATAAATGCATTAGGTTATGAGTGAGAATGTAGTCATTCCAAATAGAATAAAAGCTTTATTTTCCATACTCAGATCTTAAGGAATTCTTGTTTATTGATTTCCCCCTTCATGTTTCAAAAGTTCAGAGATGAATTATTTATTGTTATGGGCTAAGAGTCTTATTTAGCAATTCATACCTACCATTTTTCAGACCTGTCTTAGAAAAGATGCACGATACCTTTTCATTCTCTATTTCTTATCATTCTCTATTCCTCTCCCTGCTGTTTGTCCCAAACTACTAACTTATTTATAAGTTTCCAGGCTTAAAGATCCAATTCTGTTTGTCTTTCCTCTTACTTTCTTTAAAACAGTTTAAATGTTTTCTCATAGATTTTTGCCCCTGTTAGTGACAAATTGTACTGGGCTTTTTCCTCCTTTAGTATGTAGGCATTCCTGTATCCTTGTATTCTACACAGTAGGAGCGGCTCCATTATGTAACTCACTTACCTTAACTGTTTAGTTCTTCTCATGTATAAATTATCTTTATTTCTGTTATTAAAACAATTCATGGTATAGATAGAATGGCCCACTTTCTGTGAAAAAGACATCCTTATGAATAAATGAAAAGATGCATAATCTTTCTGGTAATCTTAACATGTTTCTAAAATGTACCCTAATTTGCATGCAACATTTTATCAAGGTGCAAAGCTCTGATCTTAAATTTCTTCCACTGTATAGCTCTTTGCTTGCTTCTTGATGTCCTGATTTTGACAAAACACACTTAGGATATGCATTTATATCATTATTTGATTTAGGTAATAAACAGGCCTCTAAAAAATATTTTCTCAAAATTACTTGTCAAATTGCTTTTGAAATTGTTTACTTAGAATTTTTTTGTGCTTCATATTATAAAAAGGTGTATTTAATTTCAATGGCATGACAGTATCACATTTACCCATAAGGTAAAATGTTCCAATTGTACTGGAGATGTACAATGTCAGCTCAAATAAAATAAGAATGCTAAGAATGATTAGAGTACTATTATTTTTTCTTTTTCTCCTTTTCATTTCTATATTTTGTTTGTTTTGAGTGAGACAAGGAACATGTATCTTGGTAATGCAACAAAAAATTAAATACATGAAAAGTATACTGAGGTAATTCCAAGGTCAATGGACATTATTTCATTTTTTACAGAACTTGATTTCTAATTTGCAGGTAACAGGGGGCCCCTCTTTATATTTAAAGCACTCTCTTCAATCATTTGAACTGTGTTGGGTTAAAGATTGCTACAAATCCTTTGTCCCTACCCTACCAAGAAGTGGAGTTTATTTTTCTGCCCTCTTAAATCTGGACTGGACTGTGTCTACGCAGACCTACAGGACATGGTGGAATTAATACCATGCCACTCAAGCCCATCTTACATTGTGCACATCTTCCCACATGCCCTGCACCCATTTCTCTGATTCTTTTCCAGTGAAATTCTTAGGCAACTTCCATATCTCCTTCTTCAAAACTTATGTTCTCTTTTCACAAATCTCTCAGATTCTAAAAACAAAAATACTTCCATTGGCTTTATAGAAGATTGAATGGGAAAAGCACCAGAGACCATGAGCTTTCCAAGCATGATTGACTGGGTTTTAAAGCAGCTTCATTAGTGTCCACATTGCAGGGCTAAAAGGTACAGAATTTACAGAATTGTGAAAACAGGAGGAGGTGAGTTTTTGTTTATAGAGGGTAGATCAAACTTTCATATCACTATAATCAAATCCTAGAGTGAGGTGTATAGAATGTTCTTTTTTCCCATTGCATAATAAGTGTAGGCTGTCGTGTTAGTTTTAACTAGCTCTTTCACTTTAGGTAATAAATGTGTGGAAACGAAATTAAAATCTTACAATTGTTTGGATGTCAGTGAATCATAATTAGGAAAGTAAGCTAGATAATTATGTCTAGGAATCTATCTAGTCCATCATTTTCCATACTCTGATGTCTGGCTAACAGGGTGACTATTTTTTAAGTCATTATCCAAGTCCCTGGCTGCCCTGGACCTGCGTGGGAGGCATCACTGCTACAACACAACTATATTATTTCTTAATTGTTAACATAGTAGACCAAAACTCTACTGCACTAAGGGCTATATAGCTCCAGAAAAAAAGCTCTGCTCCTCAAATTGGGGTAGAGAAGCCTTTCAATAAACTGTTCAAGTCTCTGAGTCAAAAATTTATTAAATTAAATAGCAGGATATGTAGCTTTATTGTATTTACATGGGTATATCACAGGATGAAATGCAAATTTCAAACACATCTTTAAAAAAATAAGACTCTAAAAATATATTACATGCGCCACAGTCACACCCTTTTGCCCAGATAGTCTGTGACTTATTCACCATTCAAACTGAGTTGCTTTGATGAAACAGTTTGAAAAGTGCCATGTTGCTCAATGTTTTTCCCACCTCTATATCAAGAGATTGCAATTTCCTCTAATAAGATAAATCCTACTTAACTCATTTCCAAATCTTTGAGAAGTATCTCCAAATTCCCCTCGGGATGTTTACAGGCTTTTGACCCCATATTATGATTTACTATTTTCATACTGTATCATATCTAAAGGACTGCAAAAATATTCAGTTAATTCCTGTTTTCTTTATCATTTATTTCCTTTGATAATGGGAGTTCATGCATGTATTTGCAAAATATCATAAAGCTTTATTTAAGAAACCATCCACAGAAGTGTCTAAAATAAGGCATTATATTCGTTTTACGTTGGGATTGCATGTACAGTGTTGGTTCTCTTGCTTTCATTGTCTGTGGTCGTGTCTTACCAGGTTTGATTCTAATCTCGACTTCATCCACTTCTTCTTGGCATGTTTTTCTTCTGAATTTGAGCCTTTTCTTAAGCTATTGTCATTGTCTACCACTGCCTTCATTTTTGCCTCCAGAAACTTAATATATTCCTTTTATTTCTGCTGTTTAAAAAAAATCTGCTGCTGATATGGTGAAATCTTTGTAAGCACAGTTAAGCAATTAAATGGTGAGCAGGAGGAGAGAGAAAGGAGGGGAGAGCGATATCAACCATCAGTGAATCCTCTTCCATCTTTTAATTGAAATTTATATTGAGATGATTATAAATTAATAGGTAGTTGTAAGAAATAATTCAGAGGGATCCCATGTACATTATTCCTGGTTTCCCCATAGTAATAGTGTATAAAACTGTAGTATTTGATACAATATCAAAACCAGGAAATTGACCTTGACTTTGAGGCAAACCACCGATCTTACTTAGACTTCCCCAGTTTTGCTCATCCTCATGCGTGCGTACCAAGTTCAGTACGCTGTACGCTGTCTTCCTTATGCAGGTCCGTGCATCCACCACGAGTCAATGTATTTCCCAAACCGCAGGATCCCTGTGTTGCCTCTAATAACCACACCCACCCATCTCCCCACCTCCCAAGTCCTGGAAACCGCAAAACCATCCTCCATTTGTAGAATCTGTTGTATCAGAAATGCTTAGAAACTCAGTCACACAGCGTGTGACCATTTGGAATCGGCTTTTGTCCTTCAGCCTATTTCACTGGACAGCCATCTGTGTTGTGCGTATCAAAGGTTCATTCATTTTTATTGCTGACTGGTATTCTGTTACTTCTCTTAAAACACGTCTAGACTGTGTTCTTCTTTTGGCTATTATGCAGAAAGCTGCTGTGAACATCCATGTGCAGGTTTTTGTGTGAGCGTATGTTTTTATTTCTCTGTAATGAGTGCCCAAGAGCGCAATTGCTGAGCCATATGGCAACTGCGTGTATAGTTTTATAAAACTGCCAAATGTTTTTCCCGACTGGCAGTCCCTCTTTACCAGCAATGTGTTAGTAATCCAGTTTCTCCACATGTTTGCCAGCGTTTGGTCACAGTTTTTTATTTTCGTCATTCTGATAGATGTGTAATGATATGTCATGATGGTCTCAGTTTGGGTTCCCCTTTTGGTTAATAACTTACATCTTTTAACATGCTTACTTGTCATCACTGTATTCTCTTCAATGGGATGTACGTTTGTGTCTTTTGCCCATTTTTAATAGGATTGCATGTTTTGTTAATGCTTAAGTGTGAGAATTCCTTATATATTCTAGATAGCAGTCCTGTGTCAGGTATGTGATTTCCAGATGTTTCTCTCCTAGCCTGTAGTTTGTCGTTTCATCCACTTAACTGTCTTTTTCACAAAAAGTCTTTAGTTTTGATAACATTCAACTTTTCATTTTTCCATGGATCACCACTTTGCCGTAAAGTCTGAAAGCTCTTTACCAAGGGATAGATTTTTCTCCTGAAGTTTTTCCTAAAAGTTTTAGTTATACATTTAAGTCCATTATCCATTTTGAATTAATGTTTGCATAAGATATGACATTTGGGTTGATTTTATTTGTTTAGTTAGTCATTATTGACCTGCTGATAGACTATTTATGCTGTTCATTTGCTTCAGCATCATTTATTGAAAAGACTACATATTTCCTCCTCCACTGAATTGTTTTTAACCTTTTGCCAAAAATAATTTGAGCATATTGTGTGAGTCTATTTTTGGATTTTCTATTCTGTTCTACTGATCTGTGTGTCTACCACTCTGCCAATACCACACTGTCATGATCTGTATTAAGCCTTAAGATTGAATAGAGTGATATTTCCCACTTTATTTTCTTTTAAATAGTTTTAGCTCTTGGGCTTGTGTTTTCCATATAAACTTTAGAAAAAGCTTTTCTATATCAATAAAAACAATAAAAACATGCTATAGCAATTACATTAAACATGTAGATTAATTTGAGGAGAATTGATATTTTTTATGATGTTTAGTCTTCAATCCATGAACATAGTATTCTCTTCATCATCTAGTCTTCTTTCATCAGTACTTTGTAAATTTCAGGATACAGATCCTATATATGTCAAGTGTATATCTAAGTATTTTATATGCTTAACACTTGTATCTGGTATTATTATTTTATTTCTGTGTGTTCATTTTCAATATATAAAAATGCAATTGACTTATTTGTGCTGATCTTGAATCCTGAAGCTTTGGTGATTTTGTTTCTTAGTTCTGATTTTTGTTGTTGTCTTTGATTCCTTGGGATATTTTATATAGACAATTATGTCATCTGCAAATAAGGATCATTTCATTTCTTTCTTTCAAAACTGCATGAGTTTTATTAATTATTTCATGCCTATTATGAGAAGTAGGAGTTTAGTACCAGGTTGGATAAACATTTGAGAATAGGCATGCTGGCTGAGTACAGATCTTCCCCTGCAGTTATTCAGTTTTCCACCATTAAGATATAATTAGCTGTAGAATTTTTGTGGATGCTGCTTATCAAGTTCAGGTAATTCTCTATTCCTAACTTGCTGAGATTTATTATTTATCATGAATGGGTTTTATATTGTGTCAAATGTTACTTATGCATCAGCTGATATGATCAAGAGTTTTTCTTCATTGTTTGATATGGTAGATTGCAATGATTGTTTAGAATACTGGACTAACCTTGAGTACCTGCAATAAATTGCAGTTGATCATGGCATATAATTCTTTTTATATATTTTGAATTTAATCTGTGAATATTTTATTGAGGATTTTTGTGTCTAAGAACATAAAAGATATTAATCTGTCATATTCTTCCTGCACATTCATCACTTGGATTTGGTATTAGATTAAAACTGGCCTCATAAATTGAATTATGAAGTGTATGCTGCACTTTTTGTAGGTATTGCATAAAACTTGTATTAATTCTTTAAATGTTTTATAGAAAACTCTGATGAAATGATCTTGACCTATACTTTTAAATTATATTCAATTTAATTAATGGATATAAGACTGTTCAGGTCTTTCATCTTGGCTGAGACTTAGTAGTTTGTGGTTTTCAAAGATTTATGAATTTTAAGTATAAAGATGCTCTTTGTATTTCCTTTTTATCCTTTTATAGTTACAGGATCTGTAATGATATCGCCTGTTTCATTCTTCTTAGTATGATTTGTGTCTTCTTTTTTATATATTTTATCATACTTGTAGAGATTTATCAATTTTATTGACTATTACAAAGACCAGGTCTTTTGTTTCAGTGATTTTTCTCTATTGTTTTTCTATTTTTTATTTCATTTTTTCTGCCATGATCTTTATTATTTTTTTCCTTTTGCTTTCTTTGAGTTTATTTTACTCTTCTTTTTCTAGGTGCTTGAGATGGGAACTTAGCTCGAAGACCTTTCCTTGCTCTGTGTATGCATTTAGAGTTGTTTCCTTTCAGCCCTGCTCTAATATAACCCAAATATTTACATACAGTGTATTTTTAGTTTCATTTAATTCTATACTTTTTTGAGGCTTTCTCTTAGACTTATGACTTATTTAATTTTCACACATGTAGAGACTTTGCTATTGTCTTTCTGTTATTGATTTCTTGTCTGATTCCACTTGAATCTGAGAACACTCTCTGTACAATTTTAATTCTTATAAATTTGTTGAGATTTGTGGCCCAGGATATGGTCTCCCATGGTGAATATTATATAGGAAGATGAGAAAAATGCTTATTTTGTTTTGTTGGATTAAGTGCTTTATATGTGTTAGTTAGATGTTGTCACTTGATTTGCTTGTTCAGATCTTCTGTATCTTTTCTGGGTTTTCTGTTTGTTCAATAATTCTTCCAGTGGCTCTGGAGATATTAATGTCTTCAGTTGTAATTGTGGATTTGTATATTTCTCCTTTCAGCTCTATCAG
Organism: Smutsia gigantea; assembly: GCA_032199065.1. NCBI lineage: Eukaryota > Metazoa > Chordata > Mammalia > Pholidota > Manidae > Smutsia > Smutsia gigantea. Next base: position 124,698 of record JAVSCE010019064.1, read on the forward strand.
TTTTTGCTTTTTTAATTTTGAAACTCTGTTGCTGGATGTGTCCACACTTAAGATTGTGTATCTTTCTGGAGAGTTGATACTTTTATCATATATCATTTCCTACTTTTCAACAGAAATATTCTTAGCCCTAAAGGCTACTACATCAGATATTAATATAACTTCTATTTTTTTTATTAGTCTTTTCATGATATTACTTTTTTCCAGACTTACACTCTGATATATTTATGCTGATATGAAGTGAGTTCTTGCAAACAATGTCCAGTTGGATCATATTTTTTGTACTTACTTTGCCAGTGATGGTGGCTCGCCTTTGGTGTCAGGAGGGCTCCCGCCTGGCCGGGAGGAGGGATGAGCCTGTCCAAGCCACACCGCAGCCCGGGCGGGGCTGGGAACTGCAGGCCTGGGCCGCCTTCCCCTGTTCAGCTGTGGGATATACGACACCTGACTGTGCGACGGTCCTTTAATCCTGGTTTCCCAAGCGGTTTCTCTTTCCTGTTTCTACCTTTACAAGACTTCCTTTTGCCTTGTTTTCAGGGTTTTTAGTGACATTTAACAGGGAGGAGCAGCAAGGAGAAGGGAGAAACAAAGAACATCTTTTCTAGGTTAGAAGTTTCCCTTGCTACCTTTTAATTTACTTTTTGGACAAATACTTCTTCAAAAATCTGTTATGGATTATATACAAATCATTACAATCAATGTAAAGATATAGTCAATTCTTCCCTGCTCATGAGAAGAAATATTAAAGTCAACCTGAGCAGGTCAAAAAGTTTTCACAGATGAATTGAAACTTAGACCTATATAAGCCTTTCTAAGTTTAATATGATATTCAAGTGAATGAATTATACAAGCTGAAGCAATGGTTAGTGTCAAAGTCAGTCAGACTTGGGAGAGCCTGACATATCTGAGGTCTTACAATGAGCTTGGTATGGCCAGGTGCAAAGAGCAAGGGGGACCTTCTGCTAGTGGAGAGTGAGCAGATGTAGGCCAGGTTATGAAGAGCAGGAAAGTAGTATTAATTCCATAGTAGGGTAATGTTGTTAAGCACTTTATGATATAGGAATGTGTATTCAGGTATGTTAAGCTGGTTTTCATCCCTCTACCTGGTTTATCATTTAGCCCCAAATGCTTCAGTGTGTGCACTGCTAGCATTTTGGAAGAAGCAGTCCTTTTCTGTGGGGGCAATCTTGATCAAAAAGCAATGAATTGCATCCTAGACACTGCACAAAAAATGCCAGTATTTAATATCAGCTACAGTGACAGCTCAAATGATACCTAATAGCACCAAATGTCCCCTAGAGAGACAATGTGGCTGTAGACCTGTGGGTGGAAGGGACAGGGGTTCACGAAAACCCGCACACAGCAGAAAGCAGATGGAAAATAGTAGTAACAATAATAATATTCCATCACTGAAGGCCAAGGAAATTCAAGGGACGACCAGAGGGATTTCAGACTCAGTGAGGAGACATAAGAGTTCCATATTCTCTACTTCAAGTCCATTTCTAGAGATGATCTGAGAGAAATCTGAAGAGGAGAGGCTTTTCTGTCTTTTAAATGTTAGATTGTGAGACAAAACTGCTTCACAGGCTTCTATCAAACCACCGTGTCACATGGAAACCCCGGCGGCAGTGCGGAGATGTGTTCAGCCCTCCTTGAACCGCCTCTAGCTCTCGTGTGGGTTGTGGCCCAGAAACCCCATAATGCCCTTCTGGGGAGATTATTTAATTGAGAATCTGGCTAGAGAGCCTGTCAGAGGAGGGAAGGTTGCTTTCAATTTCAAAAGATTCAATAAGGATTAAATATATTAATAAAGTTAAAATCCTAAATATTGTATCTGCCTCATGGTAGATGTAATACGTATGAGCTGTTACTAGTATTGACTGTCTCTCCACTTTATGTCAGACATTCTTGTACATACATATCTAAACTAAAAACATTTTTAGACAACCTAAATTGAATCTAGTTTACACTTAAAGGAAGAACTGTCTCCATCCTTTCAATTATATAAATAAGTTATATTGCTTTTACACATATCTAACAGGTTAGATATTTGCCTTCATTTCAATTAATGTCCTAGAGACCTGGTTTGACAGTTAATGGTTATATTCAACATATTAGATACTGATAAATGCTAATCACAAATTCAGGCATATTAATATCAAAGGTCTCATCGATAATTCTTATTAAGCTTATGATTACTGCATTAGGATTCAGTTATGCTGCACATTACATAAACCCTAAAATAAAATAAAATGCAATATAGAACATTAGTATTCTCTCATGGAGAAGTACAGAGTTAAGCATTTTGGAGCACACAATTTGGCTCTGTTCTAAGAAATCCTAGAATCCAGGCTTCTGTCCGCTTAGCATTAGGTCCTTTCTAAGTTTTAATCTTCATCCTCATGATCCAGTGTGGCCGCAGCTGCGTTCCAAATGGCAGAGTGGAAGAAGGGAAAGGGAGGACAGGGCTTCATGGAAGAGTCCAGGCGGGAGGCACTGAGAGCCTATTGGCCAGTACTTGGTCACATGGACAAACAAATCTGAAAAAAGAGGCTGCAAACGTAGTGTTCATGCTGAGCGACCAGGTACCCAGTGAAAAACGTTATTCCTACAGAGAAAAGAGAAGTGGGACATGAAGAGACAATGAGATGTCTCTACAAAACTTAGCAGAGATTTTTTTGATAAAACGCAAAAATGTAGAGAATAAACCTCTAACTTACCATACATCATGCACTGCAAAGTTTTAAAGCACGATTTAAAACATTTTCCTCAAAGTTATATGTAAACGGCATGTTCCCCAGGTATTTGCATACCATTACTAATTTGGGTCAAGGGAACTTGGAACTCAGAGAACATTTTAAGGCAAAGCGTCCCTTGGATTCTTACATCTTGGTGATCTTAGTCATTCACCAATTACAGTGGGTGAAGAAAGTACAGACTGGGCCTCATAGAAGTAATTTTATATACAGGCTAGAAAAGTCAACCCCTATGTATATGTTCATTCAACTGAGAGAGAAAATTCAGAGGTCTCATCTGATTTGTACAGAAATATTAAAATAAATAAACTTGCTATAAATTTAATACATGTGAATGAATCAGTGTCTGCTGTTAGCAAATCATGGACTGGAGAACTTTAATATAAGAGATGCTTTTAAGTGCACATGTAGAAACTTTGAATTAAATCACTTTGTTAATTATTGCAGACAACATGTATGCTTCAACTTAGTCATGTTTAAGTTCTGAAAGGAAATGATTTCTCTTTTCTATGGCAAAAATCTGTGCCTTTAAAAATAATAATGCTCATGACAGTTTCTAAGAAATTATGAATGATTACATCATTAAAGGATCAATGTTCTTGGCTTGATATTAAGGCTTGGGTGCTGGCAAACTCACTTGTGAACATTCTACATACATAAGCCAATCATTTTAAGAAAATATAAATATACTGATAATGTGAAAATGCTGCTGATAAAAACTGAGGACATTTTATAGCAGGCACAGCACCTTAGATAATTATATGCTGCTAAATTACCAAAAGATTCCCCTGGAAATCTGAGACCACGGGAACAATTGAGAAACAGCATTTTGGTGAGATTATAGCTGTTAAGTCAAATATACATTATGTACAATGGGGATATTATGGCAAGTAATATAACACACAAATTGGTCACTCAGAACATAAATGGAATTAACTGCCCAGTAAAGAAGTTTCTCAACCATTTGAGAGACTAAAATCACCTAGATGCAGATGTATTATAGCTGTAGAAAGTGCATCTAGGAAAAATGAACATTTGAGTGACTGTATAGTTTGATATGAAAAAGCTTTTCAATGATGCATGAAAAATAATAAAGAGCCTTCATGTGGAGGACTTTTTTTACTTTGTTAATGAGTAGTATCTAATAGAGCTGTTTGGAATGGTGACTATTCAGTGATGCACACAGACATTAGCAGTAATAATATATTTCCTTTTAATCATCTGCACATAAAAGTAAAAGGAAGAACTCATTCTAGGAACTAGCATGCAGCTGTCTTGCTATTATCAATGGGTATTAAATATCACCACTGTAAATATTCACTCTGGTGAAGGGGAGAGTCCATGGATCATACAGTTAGATCAAAGTTTGAATTTTAGCTATTTATCAACTGAGCGAAACTAGGAGGCATATTATTTAGGGTTCAATCAGGAAGTAAAACCCCTGAGAGTGATGGTGAATAATAAATGCATCAGTGAGATCAGACCTCATACAATTACGGGGACTGCTAAGGGCTTTGCCAAAGTGAAGGGCGACATGCTGCTCCAGTCGTGGAATCGCTGGCGGACCAGCTCCGCGCCTGCAGAGTGAGCCGGCAGGGCAGCAGGGACACGTGTAAGCCCAGCAGTGCCTGACACCCTGCGCTAGATTTTGGAGGTGTGTGACTGACACTTCGGTTTGTCTTTCCAAACCTCACACTCATTTCTTCATGGTCAAACCTGACCGAGAACCACACAGGGAAGCGGGTGCCAGAGAGGCAGCTTCGGCATGGCCAAGCTCAAAACTACGGCAGCATTCTACTTGCTGAACCTCCATTTCATCTGGTCTAAATTGGAGGAAAAAACATTCCTCTGAGTGTTAACGTGAGGTTGAAAATAGGTAAATTGAAAAGAATGCAGCTCCACGCCCCCTCGGAGACAGCTGCGTGCCCTTCTCCCGTCAGAACTCCCACGGTAGCAGAACTCGCCGTGCGAGGTGCACCTGCCAAGACCAGGACTTGCATCTCTGTCTTGGAGAAACAGCCACGTGCAAACGGGCAGGAACGGGTTTCAGTCTTCCAAGCTGTGCATTCAAAGCATATTCCCAGAGAAATAACACTATAAAACTTAGTGTTAAATGGGTGAAGTCAAAACCACAGATTTTTGAGTCAGAAAGATTTATAAAGAGACTCTGCTTCTGATTTAGATCTTGTATAGAGAATAATTATTGCCACAGACAGGACTTTTTTGAGGACAGGAAGTTCTTTGAGCATGACACCATGTGCATATCTGTCATGCTTTTAAAAACCGATTTCTCTTTCCCGTCTCCGTTGCCATGGACCAAACAGATTTCAGGAGGCCTGTGGAGAATCCACTAGCATTTATTGCATGCTTTCAGAGAATACATGTTCACTCGTTGAGTTCAAACTAACCGACTATCAAATAAACTTTTACAGGTAAAAGTAAATTAAATGTCTGCTTATATTTAAAGTAAAATAGACTCCTCCAAAAGATGCAAATAAGCTAGCTTAAAGTCAGAATAGAGAAAAGACACGTGTAGGTCAAGTAGTTCATGTTGTGACTATGAAATGGCCTCAAGCTTTGAGATAATTCATTTATCTCCATATCAAGCTTCCGTTTGCAACGTTATGATTAGAATTTGAATCCCTCATTATTCTTTCAAAATGGGGAGCAAGTAAGTGATTTTACAACAAGCTATCAGGTATTAGAGGTAAGCCCTAAAAGCAATATGACAGATAAGACCTTGTGGAATACTACAAAATCATATGAACAGAAAACTAATTATTTTAGCTAGTACTCATAAAGATTTAGACAAGAATAGATAGTTTATCTTTTAAATTAAGTACAAGAAGTGAAATTTTATGCTAATACACCATTAACTGGAGCTAACCTGAAATCTTGCATGCAAAGAAATGAATTTAGGAGCAGGTAAATGTAGAAAATTTCTTTTAAAAACAAATTTTATATCTCAAGATAGATAAATGAAATTTATAGAGTAGGTGGGCTATAATCAAATAATTAAGTTCTCTCAGCTTAAGAGGATTGAAAATTATTATTTAAAACCATTTCTATAGTCAACTCTGATGAAGTTGAGTCAAAGGGAAATTAATTTTATGCTATCTTTTTCTTAAATTTCCTCACCTTAGTAACATCCCCAAGAGCATGTGACCTGCCTTTTCATATCAGGGGCCCAGTTTCTCTCTTGTATCATAACTTACTTGTAAGTCATAACCTAGAATCAGTTATTTACACCATATTGTGCTTTTAAGTTAAAGTTTAAATTTTTGCTTACTGCTATTTATGGTTTATGCTTCATTTTATTTGTTGAGTAGTTTTAGCCTTTGTTATGTATTGGAGGTTTATTTATTTCTGTGGCTTTGACTCAAAAGTTTTCTACAATTAGACAGACAGTGCGAAGCCACTGAGAGCTTGGCATTGAGGTGCCACTTGCAGGCTGTGACACCTGGGTGAGTGATTTAACCTTTCAACCTGTCATCCCCATGAAATGAGGATGCTAATACTTACCTTATAGAATCGTTGTGACTATTACACAGCATATTGTGCATGGGAATATGGAGCACAGTGTTTGGTGTGTATTGACTTGGGATAGTTTGCAGAGCTCATGAAATTTCCACCACAGAGATACTGCTAACATTCTGATTTGTAAAATCGACTCTGTTTAAAGTGCCTTTTATTGAGGTACTGTGGTCATCTGTCCCTTCTTTTCCCAAGGGAATAGCAGAGGACTGTGCTTTCTATCCTCCTCAAAACTTTCTCCCTATTGCACTTAGCTTGGTCATAAGTGTGCCTAGAACATGTCTTGCCCCTCAAAGGCATTCAAATCTATTTTCCAAAAGACTGATGACAACGAGTATTCTGCCCCCTTATGCTCATCACGTGTATTTGGTGCCACATAATGATGGCAGTGCACCCCCTGTAAACCGCTAAGCAAGATGAGCCCACAAAACATTTTCTTCACCTATCTCAAACTGAGTGGACTGCACTAATATTCTTGCTGAGTCTGCAGTCAGCATCTTGAAATAAAAAATATATAGTACTTGACACACTGGATAAATCTAGAAGGATAGAAATTAGTGACAATTTATGTAAAGAAGTATCTTTGAGATATTAGGTAAGATGTCAGTAGCTTTGTAGTTTTTGAACATTTCCAAACCCACCTACAAAATCTAAGAAACTAAATCCTGGTGCCCCAAAGTCGCTTAAAATAAACACAAGTGATAAGGAGTCCCCATGAAATACAACATACAGCAAACGACCAGCAGTGGCAGTCCTGCACATATGGTGTTCTCAGAAAGCGTGCAGGATGGAAAGGAAGAAAGGGGTGGCAGATCCCTGAAAGCCTGAGAACCCCAAAATTGCCAAAATTTACTAATGGGACAGACTAAGAACTGCAACTGACATTAGAAGGAACCTTTTCAGACATAGCTTACATGTGAGTACAAACATGTTTCTGTAGTGTTTGATTGTGCTGAAGCAGTCTGAACCCTGTGAATTCCCGAAGTTAATCATCTGAAATCCTGATCAGGACTAAAGTAGGATTTATGAACCACCATAATGCAGAACCAATAAATAGAAAATAGAGAATAAAAAACAATACAAAAAAATCAATGAAACCAAGAGCTTGCTCTTTGAAAAAATAAAATAGACAAACTCCTAGCCAGACTTATAAGGAAAAAAGAGAGAGGACACAAATAAACAAAATCAGAAGCAAAAAAGAAGCCACAACTGACACCACAGAAGTTCAAAGAATTATAAGAGAATTCTATGAAAAATTATATGTCAAGAAATTCGGAAACCTAGAAGAAATGGACAAATTCCTAGAAACATACAATCTCCCAAGACTGACCAAGGAAGAAACAGAAAATCTGAATAGGCTGATTACCAGTAACAAAATTGAATTAGTAAGCAAAAACCTCCCAACAAACAAAAATCAAGGACCAGATTGCTTTACAGCTGAATTCTACTAAACAATTAAGGATGAGCTAATATGCATTCTTCTTATACAAGAGGAGGGAATACTTCCAAACACATTCCAAGAGGCCAGCATCACTCTAAAACCAAAACTAGTCAGAGACACTATAACAAAAGAAAATTTTAGACCAATATCCCTCATGAATATAGGTGCAAAATTTTTCAACAAAATATTGGCAAACCAAATTCAATGATAAATCAAAAGAATAATCCATCATGACCAACTGGGATTTATTCCAAGGATGCGAGGATGGTGCAATATTCATAAATTGATCAATATCATACATCACATTAACAAAAAGAAGGATAAAAACCACGTGGTCATCTCAATAGATTCTGAAAGAGCATTTGACAAAATTCAACATCAATTCATAAAAGCTCTCAACAATATGCACATAGAGGGAATGTACCTTAAAATAATAAAAGCCATATAGGACAAACCCACAGCTAACATCATACATAACAGCAAAAGCTGAAAGCTTTTCCTCTAAGATCAGGAACAACACAAAGATGGCCACTCAGCACCTTTATTCAACATAGTACTGGAGGTCCTAACACAGCAATCAGACAAGACGTTCAGATAAAAGGCATCCAAATTGGTAAGAAAGAAGTAAAACTGTCACTATTTGCAGACAACATATTATATATGGAAAACCCTAACCAGATATGTCATTTACAAATATATTCTCCCATACTGTAGGATGCCTTTTTGTTCTGCTGATGGTGTCCTTTGCTGTACAGAAGCTTTTCAGCATGATGTAGTCCCATTTGTTCATTTTTGCTTTTGCTTCTCTTGCCCAAGGAGATGCGTTCAGGAAAAAGTTACTTATGTTTATATTCAAGAGATTTTTGCCTATGTTGTCTTCTAAGAGTTTTATGGTTTCATGACTTAAATTCAGGTCTTTTATCCATTTCGAGTTAACTTTTGTGTATGGAGTTAGACAATAATCCAGTTTCATTCTCTTGCATATAGCTGTCCAGTTTTGCCAACACCAGTTGTTGAAGAGGCTGTCATTTCCCCATTGTATGTCCATGGCTCCTTTATCATATATTAATTGACCATATATGCTTGGGTTTATATCAGGGCTCTCTAGTCTGTTCCATTGGTCTATGGGTCTGTTCTTCTGCCAGTACCAAATTGTCTTGATTACTATGGCTTTGTAGCAGAGTTTGAAGTCAGGGAGCATAATCCTCCCCACTTTATTATTTCTTCTTAGGATTGCTTTGGCTATTTGGGGTCTTTTGTGGTTCCACATGAATTTTAGAACTATTTGCTTTAGTTCGTTGAAGAATGCTGTTGGTATTTTGACAGGGATGCATTGAATTTGTAGATTGCTTTAGGCAGGCTGGCCATTTTGACAATATTAATTCTTCCTATCCATGAGCATGGGATGTGTTTCCATTTATTGGTATCATCTTTAATTTCTCCCATGAGTGTCATGTAGTTTTCAGAGTATAGGTCTTTCACTTCCTTGGTTAGGTTTATTCCTAGGTATTTTATTCTTTTTGATGCAATTGTGAATGGATTATTTTCCTGATTTCTCTTTCTGCTAGTTCATCATTAGTGTATAGGAATGCAACAGATTTCTGTGCATTAATATTGTATCCTGCAACTTTTCTGAATTCATATATTAGATCTAGTAGTTTTGGAGTGGATTTTTTAGGGTTTTTTATGTACAATATCATGTCACCTGCAAACAGGGACAGTTTAACTTCTTCCTTGCCAATCTGGATGCCTTTTATTTTTTTGTGTTGTCTTATTGCCATGGCTAGGACCTCCAGAACTATGTTGAATGAAAGTTGGGAGAGTGGGCATCCATGTCTTGTTCCCATTTTAAAGGAAAAGTTTTCAGCTACTCGCTGTTAAGTATAATGTTGGCTGTGGGTTTGTCATATATGGCCTTTACTATGTTGAGGTACTTGCTCTCTATACCCATTTTGTTGAGAGTTTTTATCATGAATGGATGTTGAATTTTGTCAAATGCTTTTTCAGCATCTATGGAGATGATCATGTGGTTTTTGTCCTTCTTTTTGTTGATGTGGTGGATGATGTTGATGGATTTTCGAATGTTGTACCATCCTTGCCTCCCTGGGATGAATCCCACTTCATCATGATGGATGATCTTTTGATGAATTTTTGAATTTGGTCTGCGAATATTTTGTTGAGTATTTTTGCATCTGTGTTCATCAGGGATATTGGTCTGTAATTTTCTTTTTTTGCGGTGTCCTTGCCTGGTTTTGGTATTAGAGTGATGCTGGCCTCATAGAATGAGTTTGGTAGTATTGCCTCCTCTTCTACTTATTGGAAAACTTTAAGGGGGATGAGTATTAGGTCTTCCCTAAATGTTTGATAAAATTCAGCAGTGAAACCATGTGGACCAGGGGTTTTGTTCTTAGGTAGTTTTTTGATTTCCAATTCAATTTCATTGCTGGTACTTGGTCTACTCAAATTTTCTGTTTCTTTGTGGGTTAGCCTTGGAAGGTTGTATTTTTCTAGAAAGTTGTCTATTTCTTCTAGGTTATCCAGTTTGTTAGCACATAATTTTTCATAATATTCTCTCATAGATCTTTGTATTTCTGTGATGTCTGTAGTGATTTTTCCTTTCTCATTTCTGATTCTGTTTATGTGTGTAGACTCCCTCTTTTTCTTGTTAAGTCTGGCTAGGGGGTTATCTATTTTGTTTATTTTCTCAAAGATCCCGTTCCTGCTTTCATTGAGTCTTTCTATTGTTTTATTCTTCTTGATTTTATTTATTTATGCTCTAATCTTTATTATGTCCCTCCCTCTACTGACTTTGGGTCTCATTTGTTCATCTTTTTCTAGTTATGTTAATTCTGAGTTTATGCTGTTCATTTGGGGTTGTTCTTCTTTTGTGAGGTAAGCTTGTATTGCAATATACTTCTCTCTTAGCACGGCCTTTGCTGCATCCCACAGATTTTGTGGTGTTGAATTATTGTTGTCATTTGTCTCCGTATATTGATCTCTGTTTTTATTTGGTCATTGATCCATTGATTATTTAGGAGCATGTTATTAAGCCACCATGTGTGTGTGGGCTTTTTCATTTTCTTTGTGTAATTTATTTCTAGTTTCATACCTTTGTGGTCTGAGACGCTGGTTGGTACAATTTCAATCTTTTAAATTTTACTGAGGCTCTTTTTGTGGCCTAGTGTATGATTTATTCTTGAAAATGTTCCATGTACACTTGAGAAGAATGTGTATCCTGTTGCTTTTGGATGGAGTGTTCTGTAGATGTCCGTTAGGTCCATCTGTTCTAATACGTTTTTCAGTGTCTCTGTCTCCTTACTTATTTTCTGTCTAGTTGACCTGTCCTTTGGAATGAGTGGTGTGTTGAAGTCTCCTAAAATGGATGCTTTGCATTCTATTTCCTCCTTTAATTCTGTTCGTATTTGTTTCACATATGTAAGTGATCCTGTGTTGGGTGCATAGATATTTGTAATGATTATATCGTCTTGTTTTACTGACCACTTTATCATTATGTAATGTCCTTCTTTGTCTCTTGTTACTTTCTTTGTTTTGAAGTCTATTTCGTCTGATACAAGTACTGCAACTCCTGGTTTTTTCTCCCTATTGGTTGCATGAAATATCTTTTTCCATCCCTTTACTTTCAGTCTGTGTATGTCTTTGGGTTTGAAGTGCATCTCTTGTAGGCAGCATATAGATGGGTCTTGTTTTTTACCCATTCAGTGACTCTATGTCTTTTGATTGGTGCATTCAGACCATTTACATTTAGGGTGATTATCAATAGTTATGTACTTATTGCCATTGCCGGCTTTAGATTCGTGGTTACCAAAGATTCTAGGGTTATTCCCTTACTATCTAACAATCTAACTTAACTCACTTAGTATGCTATTGCAAACACAACTTAAGGTGCAATATTGTTATAATCATGATATAGAAAGAATTATCACAGGCTCTGTCTTGCCTGAAAACTTAAAAACAGTGTAGAGACCAGGGGTCTGATGAGTGGTTGTGCCCAGTTAGCCTGTATGGTATTAGTCTGAATGAGACCCCCACTGATCTTGGTCAGAAGTGGTTTTTCCTTCAGCAGCTGTTCAATGGTCTTTGTGAAATAACTGGGTCTGTTTAGTTCATTTTTGGTAGAAACTTCCAACACTGTGATGACATACTTGGGCTAAGTATTTTCCCATCTGGAAGACCAAGGATTCATTAACATGACAATCAAAATGTCAATAATAGTTTATGTGAATGGTGTTACATGTGTGTATGCATTGACAATAGCTTTTTGGCTGAATATTATGAATAATATGACACATGTAAAATATATAAAAGTGATTTTTACGTATTACTGCATCTTTAACCCTTCAAAATGCAGTTTATCCCAGTGAGGCTAATGTACTTTTATATAAAGTTTAGTAATGTTTCTCTTCTTTCCTCAACTCTCTCTCTCTTCTCTGTTCTCTCCTTCTCTCTCTTTTTGGCCTGGATATAGAATAAGTATTTTCATTAAAGTTTAGCTTAGATTTTCTAGCTGTTGCTTTTGGGGTGTGAGAATGGGCTTGATGAACCTGATGTACTGAGAGAGCCTAATACCAGTGGGGTAGGGATGGTAGAGCAAGAGGCTGGGACATGGTGGGGGACGGACGGGGCAATGATGGTCATCAGGTCAGGGGTTTGGCTTCTATTCCGAATTTCCTTGGTCACCAGACAAGATTCCGACATCTCTGTACCAGAAAAGGAAGGCCACCTATATTTTTGAAATAGGCAGGAAAGATCAAGTAAGTGATGAGATGTACTCATGTTCTGTATGTATTTTTAAGGGAGATGGCAGAATTTGCTGATATATGCACATTGAAAAAGAATAGTCAAGGATAACTCAGAGATTTTGGCCTGAGAATATGAGAGATTAAACTGCCATTGATAGAAGGAATAGTGAGGGGGAAAAATGTTGGGATGGATTGGAAATGAAAAGCACCTCTTTTGACATATTGAAATTAAGATGCCTATTAAATATTCAAGTGGAATAATAGAGCAGGCAGAGGCAGTTGGAAAAGTGAGCCTGAACTTTAAGAAAGTGGCCAGGTAAGATATGTCCATTGAGATTCAACAGCACATAGATGATATTTGACACCACAGATTGGACAGTTTCACCAAGGGAATAATTGGAGAGCAAAGAAATACTAGTGAGAGGTGGAGGGAGGATTGAAAACTCATGTGGATTAGATCTCCAGTCTGTTTTTGTTTTGTGGTTAGGATGAAAACTTGGTTAAGTGGTAATGAGAGAACAGAATGTGAGGAATTTAAGACAGCAGGTAGAAACAAGTCTTTTGAGGTATTTTATCATAATGAAGAGCAATGAAGGGGTGTAAATAGTAAATAATGTGGGTGTCTTTATTTAAAAGAATGAATAATACATGGTATGTTTGTATAATTATCAGCCAATACAGCCATTCACAGGTTGAAAACTGATGAAACTGGGGAAGAATAATTGAAATAAAGTCCTTTCATAGGAAGGAGGGCATGACCCACAGAGTTTTAGCTTTATATTGGAATGTTGGAAGTGCATCTATTTTTATTAAAAGGAACACAACTAGATAGAGCTCCTGTATCTAAATGCAGGTAAGTTGCCAGATTTGGTTGACATTTCCACCCCAGGTAGATTGCCTTGTAGCATAGAAGAGAATACAGTCTTTCAAAAGATGGACTCAGTAACCATAATATATTAAAGAAGTAGAAGAGAAGGGAAAACATTTATTTTAAAGTCTCTATATGCTTTAGACTTCATTATGAAATGCAAGCCTTTCTATATTTAGTTTTTATAAATAGAGACATCAAGGAATTTTATTCCACATGTGAGGTGATATGTTACAAAATAACAAAGCAACTCTGAGCTGAATGAGATAGTATTTGGCAAAGCAAAACATACCTAGAATCATTTCATTTCTTCTCAGTTTGTCAAGGAAGTTTTTACAATGAATATTTAAATATATTTCACATATAATTTTCAATTTTGGAGAATGCATTTTCCATCTTGCTGCTGAATAATGCACTTTAAAATATATACAATCACATTAAACTTTGCCAATAAAAGTAAATATCCCATTAGTTAGTTAATTGTGTTTGTCTTACACAAACAGAGTTTATAATCCAAGAGCATTGCAGTTTGTCCTGAGGAGCTCAAGGAAGCCAGATGGAAATTATCCTGTCTTTATGTAAGTGCATGTGATACAGAATCACACAATTTTGTCTTGTTGTATAAATGCACTGATCACCATGTCTAGTCTGCTTGTGTCCTCTGCTCACATCTTTGTTCCCAAATGCTTTGAATTTTTAGAACTTACATTTTTAATTGACTATTATTTTCTGTCAACTTTTCTAATATCTTAAAATCCTATTTCATTCAGTCTGATGTTTTTAAAAATCTAAATAATATCATATTGATAACATAGATTTTTCTTAAATCTGAAAAATAGTACATCTGTGTTTGGTGGGATCTGTAAACTGGGAAAATCCTTCAATCCTATCAGTGAAAAAAAAACAAAACTGCTTATGCCTGTTTTCTTTGCAGTAATTGCAAGGGACACTTTGGTTTACCTTTCGAGGCTGAGTAGAACATTTTATTTCTCACTATATCAATCCCTCTTTATTGAATATTATTATCAAGTCACAACTCTGAGCACTACAAGCACCCGATTCTGACACTGCATACTTATAAGGGAGCTGGGGAATGTATGGGTGTGTGTTTTTATGGGGTGGGGGGACGATACAGTCCTCAAATAAGCGATCAGTAAGGCAGACACTGGAGCATTCTGTCACAAAAGAGGAAGAGCTTTTGGTGTTTATCTCCCAAATTTTATACCTCATAAAGTGTTTTCCACTTTGGTTTTATTCTCATTTTACTGTAAATCAAGCTAGATTTTCTGAACTTTTTTTATGAACAGTGACATTCTGTTAGTTAAAAATATTCTACCAAATTGGGAATATTTGTATTAAGGAAATAATAGATTATGTAAATGTGTTAAGGAAATAATACATTTTGTAAAGCTAAATAGGTTGTTTTTAACTAAGTGGCAGATAATCCACCGTCCCTCAATTGATTCTATTTCTTGGAATCATGCAGAACAATATGCTGATAAACAAAGTCAAACAATTTATGGTGGTGTCACTCAATGGGGACTTAGCCCAGCAAGGAGCTCTGTAGGTGAAGAGGTAAAATATTCTAGGGCACAGGCAATTTCATATTCATTAGAAGGTGAATTTAAAGTATTAGTTAAAACCTTCCCTGGATGTTCTGGGGCAAATGTGTTTATATAGTACTGCAAGCAAATCTCATTTAATAGACCTCTACCTACTCTGACAAGGTTTCATGTTTTATAAAAAAGTAGCTACTGTGAAGGGTCATGGTACTGAGAATATCCCTTTGGGGCACACATGTAAGTAAAACATGTTTTTAAGAAAAATAAAAGATAGACATTGCTTTTTACGTGGCACAGTATGCAGGGTCCTGCAGGTGGCATATAATATGATGTTAATATGGAAGAAAAAGCCCCTGCTTTTCTTCATTTATGTACTTAAAAACTGGGGCAGGTGGGCTCCCAGCTTTAGAATAGGCTGTGTAAAGCCAGAAAGAGCTTTATTCCCATTGTAACAGAGAAAAGACTGGATAACACACAAAACCATAACTTGTTTTGAACCTAGGATTGGTCAAAGGCCCACAAACTGGCCTGAAATCGAAGCAAAGGCAGGTGAACAGGTGCCGCTCAGGAGGCGAAGGTCATAAGCCGGGGCTCGTTTGCAGCAGTGATAGGAAAACGGGAGATGGGCCTCACGGGACAGGAAGAACTTGGCAGAATGTCGGTGGAGTGCTGGAGGCCCCGGGCCCTGTGTGACGGTCCAGGTGGCCCCAGCCAAATGACGGTGCAACTTAGCATTTTCACCTTTATGATGGTGCAGAAGTGATACACATTCATGGATACTGTACTTCAGATGTCCACTTTGAATTTGTTCCCAGTGATACTGGGACCACCCTCTCTTGCAGTGCTGGGTGGGCAGTGGGCCAGCTCGTCCGCCTGGGACCACAGGGGTGCATCCATGCTGTGCCCACACACCCGCTCCGGTTCTCACTTCTAGTACGGCATTCAGGGAGTTCCATGAGATACTCAACACTTCGCTATAAAATGGCTTGTTAGATGATTTTACCCAGCTGTGGACTAATGTCTGTGTTCTGAGCACATTTAAGGGAGGCCAAGCTAGGCTATGAATTTTGGTAGGTTAGGTGTATTAAATGCATTTTTGACTTAAGATATTTTCAACTTACATGGGTTTAACAGGACATAACCTCAACATAAATGGAGGAAAATCTATATAGAGCCTGGGGAGCCCCAGACACAGGGTGTTATCACCAGTCGCTGCCTGCTGTCTTGGCCCTTGCTGGGTATTCCTGAGAAAGACGGAGGGCAGGTGACAGGTCAGGGTCTTCCCCGGTGTGACAGGTGGGAGGAAGGGGTGGCAGCCTCCTCAGGAGGAAGAACAGCAAACTTCTATGGCTAAACTTGAGGGTTTGGTGGGGTGGTTTTGAGACAGGGACCATGGACTTAGAGTAGGATGAGGGCCTCTGGAAAAAACAAAACAAGATAACCATTGTGAGATTTGCTTTGGCCTGCTGGGGAGCCCAGCTTATTTTTCTGACTTTACCCAAGTGCTGCCCTTCCTTCCTCCAGCCCTAAACAAATGATTTGTTGCAACTTGGGCAATGTAGCAAGCAAGCCCAAAACAACATAGTAAAAAAAACAGGAAGGATTCCGTCTTAAAACCCAATTAGTTAAAAAATAAAACAATGACTCAGCCCGCCTTTGGAGCAAAGCAGGCAGCCTTGAGTGATACGCTCCCAGACCAGGAAGCTGCTCTCCTGGGAGGAAATCAGAGCAGTAAAGTTCTTGTAAATAACCAGGAAGACTAATAATAAACTTAGTGTTTCTTCAGAAGTATTTGGGACCACTTAGCCGGGGTACATCCCTAGCCCTTTGTCTCTCAACTGCCTATAAAAACCCCCTAGACAATGCACCACCCCGGACTCTCTTGTCCTTTCCTGGCGTGAGCCGGGAGCTCTTTCCTCTCACTTTATTTCTAAATAAATGCCTGTACCTTACTCTCCTACCTTGACTGTTCACAAAGTTCCTTCTTTGGCCCTGTGAACAATAACCCCGGCATCAGTTTGTTTCTTTTTTTTAGTGATAATACACTTATCTGTGATGGTAAGGGCAAATTGTAAAAAAGTAAAATCATCAGACATATTGCTGATTTTTAAATTTAATTATTTCACAGTTTTTGTAGAAACTGTTATTAAAAAAGAGATATTACAAATGGAATAAACAACCCTGTAAGATACTAAGTTTTAAACAAGGGCATGAAGGGTTTTTTAGTGAGTCTGACCACAATTTTTCAATCCTCTTTTTATTGAACATATTTCAAAAAAATAATTGGTCATCCTTAAAGGTAACTACTGAGTATGATCCAATCTGATGTAGTGGTTCCTGCAGGAATATGCCCAGTGTGCTTCCTGCACCCTTCCTGCTGGTGAGCAGACTGGGTGTCCAATGCCGAGAAGTGGTCGTCAGGGACCACCGTGGGCCCCACAAAGCAAAGCCATTCCAAACTCATGACACGTAATTATTGGATGGATGTTTTACACTGAGACGTGGGGACCTGCCAGGCTCAGTACCCATGGATTTTACCAAGAGCTTTTGCAAATTACTTTACTAGATTGGTGAATCCAAGAACAGATTCGGGCCTGGAAAATAAAATAAGTTTAAAATAAGATAAAATACATATAGTAGATCATATTTAGCTGTAGGGCTATAAAAATTATTTTTATGTTGGCATATTTGATCTTTGTATACAGGTGATTATGATGACTGGAAAATAAAAAGCAGGAAAAGAGAGAACTAATCATGTTTAGATATAAAACACTATGCAAAGTGTCTTGCTTTCCAGGCTGGTGTCAGTCCATTGACAGTCCTTTTGTAAATATCAAAATGTTTATTTAATTTTCAGGTGCTCCAGATCTGAGAGGAATAACTCATAGATGAGTCAACTTTAAAGTTAGATAATAATGATAATTTATAGACTTTAGTTTTGAAAAAATAATTCAGAGGAAACTAACTTGTGAATAACTGACTACACACTCAAAATAGATCAGCTTAAAGTGAAAGGAATCTTGGGGCTTTGTCCATAAAAACAGAGGTCAAGGAAAGCAGAAATTCTGCAGTTCTTGTAATAACCAAGTCGAGGAGTTTCCTCTCAGTCTGGACATACTACATAAGAGACAAGAGTTAGTGTATTTCTAGCGCAGAATGACTAGGATGATAAAGTCTGGAGAGCAAAATTGAGAAGAATGGTTAAGGAAAAGCTCAAGGCCTTCCAGGGAAGGAAAGAATAAAGTTCCCTGAGAAACTGACTTCAGAAACTTGAATTTCTAGTATGGAAAAGAGGAATTCTGTAAATTCTAGGTTTCCCAGAAAACTCAGAATAAGTTACTGGTTCAAAGAGGTTTTCCAGCATACACCAAACCGAATAATGGATGTGTTATTTTTTGCCATGAAATCTGTTACTTTCCTTCCCAGAACTTCATCATCATCTGTAATCATGTGTTATATATGGATATGGGAGCTTAAATTGTATTTTAACAGGTTTAATATTAGCTTAGAGACTAGTCTGGTTTGATCTGGTTTGGTGGGATAGGCCCAAGCCCTTGGAGGGTAAGGCCGATGCTAAGAGCCTGCTTGGGACTCGTCTTTAAAGATACCTGACACACTACTGCCCACAAGCCAACGAAAGGAATTCACTCTGGCAGCCAGGGAGGAGGAGGAAGTGGGGGGTGAGATTCAGATGGTGATGTGGGCAGAGAGCGGTGACGGGAGGGCCGGTGAACAAGGTCAGCGTGAGAGCGGACAAAAAGAGCTGAAGATGAAAGATGATGAGGTACGTTTTTTAAAAATGAGGTTAATTGACATGTAGTATTATATTAATTATAGGTGTATATCATAATGATTTAGCAAAATGACTAGCACAATGAGTCAAGGTGCCATTCATCACCAAAGTTATAGGATTATTTTTCTTGTGATGAGAAGGGGGACAATTTCTAGCAATTGGAACTGCCCAAAATGGTACCCACTGCTTGAAAAACAAAACAGCACTTCCTGGGAAATATTTCTGAGAAAAATGTGTGTAAGCATGTGTTAGGGATATTACAGAGGAAATGAGTGCAGTAGTAGGGCTTGAATCTTAGGCTTCCCAGCACAAATTGTGCAGGAAATGCATCAAAAATTGTGTAAGAAAATCTGTAAGGACTGAGAGCATTTTGTCCACCCTGAATCTCTGGATAAATAGAGGATGTGTCAGCAGGTGAATGGTGATCAGCCTTAATAAAAGAGAGATATTTGGTGAAAAATATTTAAACCACCAGAATTAGAGAGATAAAGATTATAAAGACATGATCGATGCCCAGGGTGTTGTGTTTTGGGAAAAATTCTACTAGAGGTCCTGTAAATCCTCCAGAAAGTCCAAAATTTGACTATAAGAGATCTTTTTTAAATGTAAGAAAACAATAGTAAAGCCTAATTTTTGTTTTAATCATAGACTTGTTTTTATCAATTTATCCTACCTGGAAAAAAAAATTCAGCTTAGGCAGAAAGGTGAGAAACCCTGGCTAAAGATTAACAGGAAATATCCTCATTAATGAGTTTTGTCTCCCTCAACAGCGGCCTCTGTTCTAAAACTTGCCAAAGATATGTTCTGTGATCTTATTTTTAAAAGTACTTTTGGTAGAGATGTTTCAGTCTTAGAGGTGAAACAGACATATTGCTGCTCTAAGATATTTCTATTTCCTTTAGGGTTTTCCTGCACTGACTAGTTCCACCATTCTCTTCCCCTGTCTTCACCTCTTGGGACTTCATTATACTGGCTTCCCCCTTTTGTTGATAACCCTTTCCCCTGCCTTGCCTGCTGGGGCCCTTTGAGGCTTTTCTAGGTATGCCCCTTTCTATTATCTCTTCTTGAAATCGCCAAGGTCACATCTGTGATGCAGCCGGTTCAGGCATCTGCACTGTGCCCGTTCTGACAGTGTTACCATCCTCTGCTCTTTCATCGCTTTTGACCTGCTTCTCTCAAGCTAGTAACCCTCTGTATTTTTCTACTGTTTTCCATCTTTGACTCATTATACTTCTTGACATTTCAGAATGTGCACTTCGCTTTCCAAACAATAGGTGGTGTTGACATATGATGCAAATAGAGTTTCTCTTCATCGCATATAAGTGCGTTCTTTTTCCTGGGCTTCTAACTTCCCCAGTCCCTGTCAGTGGGACATTTCTGCCTGCCAATGACACTCCCTCTGCTTTCCAGTAAAAAGCAAAAACTACAAATTAACTTAAAAGTACAATTTTACAGATAATATGGAGCTAGATTTTCTTTAGGTATCCATAAAGATACCAAAAGGTATGACTCTATATAGAATAATTATTCTCAGAAAATTAAATTTCTTAGAAAAATTCTATTTTTCCAGTTTTATTCATTGACTGGAAGTAAAAGCATTCTTAGATAATAAATATTATTGTATTTACTTTTATTGCACACATGTCTACATGCGTATACATGTAAGTCTATATGTATATAACACATACATACCTATAGAAGGCTTTACAGATAATCCTGTAATACATACTTTTTAAAAAATATTTTTAAAAGAAAACTCAACTCGATATGTGGTTGTGTGGCATTTAATCAGCTATTCTAAAGCAAAGTTACAAACTAAGGTTTGTGAATTTGCCATTGTTCAAGATTTAGTTAAGTTGTACATTAAATATATATTAAAATGTGACAAAATGAGTTGAAATTCAGGGAAAATCATTAAACTTAGCCTTTGTTACTTAACAAATTTCATTTAAAATTATGATACTTTATGGAAATAAAAATGATATACAATTTGAGAATTTTTACAACTTATGCAAAATCTCCCCCAATATTCATCTCAAAGGAATTAAAGGAAGTGGGTTAAGTCAATTACATTCATAATTTATTTTACTATAATTCACACAAGAAAAAATGACAATCAAAATTCACAATTTTGAAAACAAAATACAACTATGAATATTAATTTGGGTTAACCCCTTTTATATTATAGATATAAGTAATCAATATTACATGTAAAGAGTCTGCCCAGCACTTGAATTTCAGTACATGAAATGCAATAATTTTTTAAATAATTTGAATAATACTCAGTGTATTCATAAATATTTTATATCCAAATATTGCTTGTAAGCTTTTTAATCTATTAAAGCTATGAAAAAGTATGGTTGTTGCTGTACATAAAGAGTGAGAATAGTAAAGTAAATTCATCTGAATATAAAATGTGCACATTTTATAATGTGAAATTAGAGCATTGTAGGCAGTGGGCACCAGCTCTGCTCTGATCTGTGTAGTGAAATGGACTTAGAACTGCCGCTGTAAGTACAAGTTTCTTCAGGATAAATGAAGAACCTTTAACTGTTTGAATTTCAACTATTTTATCGATTTTTCTGTTTATTTTAAAAACTGGGAAATTTAGTCAAAGGCAAGAATAATATTGCAAATCTTGTATTATAGATTAAGATTCGTTTTTAAACAATGCTCCAAAAACTAACAAAAAGTTGAATTCAGTGTAGGCAGCTTAGCTTCACAGCCAAGGACAGAAAGGACATATAATTCTTCGTGGTGAACTCTGCGTACCCTGGTAGCAATTTATTACCATCCATTCGAGGCTGAGTGAAAATCAGACAATGTCAGGGCGCCTCCATCCTTCAGTTCTAACGCTGTCCTTTTGTTGATTTGAGCTGCATCAGAGATTACAGTAGAAACTGAAGCTGTCATAAGTAATCCCTTTTTAGACAGGAATATGTGAACTGCCCTTCTGGGAATATTTAATGTCAAAATCCAGTCCAGTGTTTCTCCCTGTGGTTTGACTATGACTGAACCTGTGCTGTTGAGTGGACTGACCACTTGCTGTTATACCTCTTTCGTGGCAGTTCACCCCCAAAAAACAGCCAGGGGATAAATTAAAGATTTTCCTAGTAGTAAAATCTAGTTCAAGATCCAACTTTTTATTTAAAAATTTGGTGGGGGCGGGGGTGCTTGACCTCTGCTATAGGGTGAGGCAGCCAAGTGGCAAAATAAATGTAACTGGCAGTCTGAAATGAGGTGTATTTTCATATATCCACAGAAACATTAGCAAAACAAGAAAAAGAGGAGAAAATATTTTGAGAAATCATTAATTGTCACAGATACTAAAAACTACTTGAAGCAGTGACTGTGCCCCCTGTTCAGTGCCGGCATTCGCTTGGAACAGTGCTGGGAAAGGAGTGGGACACGGGGAGAGGGGATGGGGCATTCAGGCAGTCGTGTGTGTGGAATGGGTCCTCCTGGTTGCCCTCGGAGTCTTCTACGGGCAGAGGCTGCCCTGCTTCTGCCCCTGTAGTCTGGAGAAGCATCCGTCGTCGGTATAAAACCCTTTCAGCCATGACACCAGGGCACTTACCTCGTAAACGGATCGATTTTCCTCAGGTCCCATCCCTAACACATCTCATTTTTTCAGGCCTATAATGAGATTTGGATACTAGTAGAGTCTGGACAAAGTAGTACAAGTTCTTAACAAAAAGCCCATGTGTTTACGGAATTCTGAGACAATATCCATCAATATTGTTATGCCCTGGGGACTGTGTGTGGGAGGGAAATCTAAAGCAGACCAGATAAACGTCCCGGCAAGGCAGCATTCACCCAGGATGAATTATTTATTGGGTTATGCTTGATCTTGTGGGAAAGACATAACCTAGTGGTGGCTGACCTAGGCTTTGACTGAACAGCAGGTATAAGAAGCCTGGTAAGTCAGCGGACTTCCCTGCACATTTTACAAAGGAAAATGTGAAGATGCGGGAACCACTGGAATGCGCCTACCAGCTCAGACCTCAGCCACCCACTGAGCATGCTGGGAAGGTTGGGGGGATGCTCTATCAGAGTTTTTTAACAAGCCATGGTAAGGAGGATACTAGAATCTTTGAGGAGCTTTGTGATAGGAGTCCTCTGTGGGCCTCAGATGGTTACAAGAAATTCCTGATTCCCGTGGGAATAGGGAATGCCGGACTGGTAGAGAACAGGTAGGAAGGGCCAAGTGGAGGCCCCAGAGCTGCTCTGGCTTCAGCAAAGCCATGTTTCTGGAGGACTGTCGGACACGAGCGCCACCACGCGACAGGACAGGGGAGTGGTGTGGGTTCCTGTGTATCCCCGCGTGATGGGTCTGTTCCATGCCAGAGGCAGATGAGTCACAGATAGTGACATAAGTTTGTGAAATCTTAAATATTAGGTTATGCTATTGTAGCTGCATTTCTGGAGCAGTTAAGACTTAATAGAAGACTGCCAGCCTCTCTAGTATTTGTCCCCAATTGCAACTAGGAACCAGAGAGATTTGGACCAGCCAGAATGCGCCCCAGACGGCCCCCACACCACACACTGCTCTGGTCATCCGCCCCTCTGCGCACGCCAGCGACATCCAGCCACAGCACAGTGAGGACACCCCTTCTCCCAGCCTCCCCACACCCGTGCGTCCCTCACGGGGGCTGACTGGTGCTGCAGCAAACTGACCCAGCTTTATGTGTTCTCCTTCAGATGGCTTTTGTTCGTTCCCAGTTTCCCAGAGGATGCACAAAGGCAGGGCTGCGCTCCCCACTGCTGCAGAAGGCAGCCGGAAGCAGGCAGAGGGCGGATGGAGCCCTAGCCCCCCGCTGGGGGCGTGCACACGGAAGGGGTGAATCCTGGGCAAGCCCAGACCGCTCTCTCTGCATCAGGTTCTCCCAACATTTTTTCTCATTTTGGTAACTTGTTACCGGCTCCCACCTCAGGGACCATCAGGCCACACCTTTTCACTGATTTTTGTTCTCCTTTGCTTCCATTTTGCATGTTTTGTGTAAAAATGTTTGTTATAAGGAGAATCACAGAGCGCGGTCACACAGGTGCTGCACTTTCTACATTAATTAAATCCGGCCCACTTGGCCAACCTCTGCCTCCGAGTGAACATAGAATACAAGTGGGATGAATAGCAGCCACCCTCAGTTTCCCTGCCTCCAGCCCTTCATTGCAAGCTGAGGACCCTTCGCTAAAAAACATTCCTTCCTTCTCTGCAATGCCAGCCCAGCAAGTTTAATGGTGCCTTGTAAGCAGAATACCACCCCTCCCAAGGAGGCCCCTCTCCTAATCCCTATTACTTACAGTGTGTTAGATTACAGGGCAAAGGGTCCGTAAGGTTGCAGAGTGAGAAGCTGCAAATCAGCTGACCGTAAAACAGAGCCAGTGTCCCGGCTTATCCAGGCGGGCCCGTCGTGCACAAGGCTCCGCAGTGGGACGGGAGGGCAGGAGAGGGCCGGAAGGAGGTGTAACGACCTTGCTCGCTGTGAAGGTGGAGGAGGAACCACTGCCAAGGGACGCAGGCAGCCTGCAGAACCGGCAAACGGAAGGAGACGCGCTGCTTGAGCTCCAGAACGGAGCCACCCTGACTTCTTACAAGGCTTCCAGCCTCTTACCTGTGTTGGACTTCTAACTTACAGAGCTGTAGGAAATTGGAGTTGTTTAAGCAACTGAGTTTGTTAGAGCAGCAACAGGAAACCAATGTGTGGGAAGAGAATCACTTTATAAATGAAAGCTGTAGAATTAAGTTCACGCCAGATGGGCTATATTTTTGAGGTTTCAGAGAACTTCTCTCCTCATAATTTTTTTGTGTAGCTTTACATACATGTTTCTCTTCTCCATTATATTTGATGATTACCCTGAATAAAAATCTAAACACTGAATTGGATACTCTGTGGGTTAAACATTTTTACTAAGAGAAAACATTACTGGAGCAGAACCAATTAAGATCGAGAAAGATCTTACCAAACCTTTACCCAAATTTTCCTAATATTCCCCAAAAACCCAATCCAAGGAGCTGCAACATATTTCTGGCAGCAACTGTTGCAGAATGGTCAGAAACTGGACCGCTGGATCCATGTTTTGGGCCCGTACTTCCAATGCAGAAACAACCAGAAGAAGCCAGCTATACTCCCAGGTCGGTCCCAGAGGCCCTGCTTCTCCTCGGGCTGCCTGGAGCGCCATCATGCCACAGCCCGCAGCGGAAGGGCCGGCCACTCCTCCTTCCCCGCTGAGCCGCCACGCTGGTGTCTGCCTCGGGCCTCGTCCCAGCGGGGCGGTCACGGCCAACTCCCTTGCTGTGGCTCGGAATTGCTCTCATTTGGGCAGTCTTGCAGTTTATTCCCATACTTCTAAAAATCCCCAAAACAATCACTTTTTGTTAACTGGGCTTCAATTAATCAAGTTCTTACTATACTTAAACACATCCTGTAGTAATTTAAAAGGTGCCATTTAAGACAATACACTAATTACCGGTCATTCTAATGTGTCCAATAAATCAGGTCTCCTAGGAAGTCTACTACATAAAGAGACCAGTTTCTATTCTGTACACTTGTAATACTGAACACGAGTTACAGTTACAGTAATTAGACTTATAAATGCCTAATACTATGACTTATGTACCCCATATCTATTAATGGCCAAGTGTTTGTAATCCTTCCTTTTTAAACTAAATGGGGCTTTACCAGAACCAATTGATCTTGATGATTTAGACTTCCAGTTATAAGACGAACAAGTTCTAGGGAGTTAATATACAGCATGCTGACTGGAGTTAACAATCGTGTATTGAAAGTTGCTAGGGGAGTAGATCTTAAATTTTCTTACCACAAAAGACCATATTTATGTGAAGGTGATGGAACTGTTAAATAACCTTACTGCAGTAATCATTTCATGATGTATATATGTCAAATCATCATGAACATACAATATTATAGGTCATTTACCTTGAAACTGCAAGAAAAACTATTGATGAATTCATTACATTATGGCCAGAGCAATAATTGCACATATTTTGTTCCATAAACATGTTCTTAGCATCTTTCTTCTCCTTTCCACCTCTTGAGTAAAACCCTTCTCCCATCATGTAGGATCCTGATATGCCTTGGTATTTTCCCCTATGTATAATCAAAGGCAGAGTGGCTTCCTCTCTCTGGTCTATCAGAGAAGAGACCCTCAACCAAAACCCAGCTAGTCAGTTACATTCTTCCAGGGACTTGGATCATGAATAATCCGACACAAAGACCAAAGAGATGGCTGAGATACCCTCCTATCAGACACAAAGCCCTGAGTGGGATGTTCCTACAAGATCCTGCTGAAGTTCCCATGTCCAACCGTCCCAAGGTTTGTTACTACTACATATTCATGTTTCCACCTTTCCGTGTCTCATTCTCCAGGCATCCTCTCCCTTCTGCAGGCCCTCGATTATGCATTCACTCTTGCTCACCCAAAACCTGAACTGCACTTTTTACGTCTGTCTGTATTGTGGGCCAAAATGTCTAACATGTGGCTTTCTTAATCTTGACTTTAAAACAAAGAAACAGAACAAAACAAAATGAAAGTAAAAATAAAAATCCTTGAAAAATACCCAGAAAGTAGATACAGAGGAATAAATTGAGCCATAACTAAGCTCTACAATGAAATTTTGAAGTTTAGATGGATCATAGAAAACCCAAGTTTATCTAGCACACACAATTTTAGTTACTTAAAACTATTTTTGAGAGATTAACATAGTAATAAACTTAAGAAAAGTTGGATGTTGTACATAGGACAGTGTGAATGTAGGTTAAGAAATTTTGAGTTCCTATTATAAACCCCACTTTTTCCCCACAAATTCCAGTGATGTTGGTACATTCAAAAATAATTTTTAAGCAGACATTCTGGTGAACAAATATTGAATGGAGATAATTTAAACTTTAGTTACTCTAGAAAAAAAGACCTCAGTGATTAGGAAGGTATGGTGATCTGTTGGTTGAAAGTAGGAACTCAGAGCCAAAAATAACCACATGAAGGGCAGTTCTTCAAAATTCTCTATATCTTGGTGAGTGCATTGTAATTTTCACGTAAAATGAGAATGTAAGAGATACGTTGGGAGGGCGTGGTGAACACAAACACTGGGTTACATTTCCTTCATTTTCCTGCCAGTCACCAACGCCCTAGACCAAGTTACCTTTGTTTCTTAGACGACTACATTAGCTTGATAAATATTCCTGCATGCTCCTCTCTCCCTCTAATCCAGAGTTCCACAAACAACAGAGTGAAATCCTACCCACCTGTCTACCAATGAGGTTTACCTGGAACAGGAGCATGTCTGTTCATTCACAGATATGCTATGGCTGCCTTCCGACTTCCACAGCAGGGCTGAGTGAGTGTGGCAGACCTCCTGGCCCAGAGAAGCCTAAAAAAATGTATCATCTTGCCCTTTGCCAAACAAACAAATAAAAAAAAATGGTTACTAGCTCTTGCTCTTGTTTCTGTAGTAAAGGTGATCCATTCATATTTGTTAGTGGCTTTCCACTGCTCTTTGGAGAAATGGAAAACATTCCATATGATCTGCAGGGCTCTGCCTGATTTCAGCTCCCTGGCCTCATGAGGCTGTCTGCCCAACTCTCCACACTCTCAGATTGTACCTGAAATGGACTCTGTGAAGTCCTCACGCATACACGCTTATGACTACTCATAAATCTCTCTCATGTTGGTGGATTCTCCATCATTCTTCAGGGTTCAGCTATAACTTCCTTTCTTTAAGAAGTCTTCCTTGGTTTACTAGATGTGGGCTGGTTTCCTGACATATACTGCATGGAACTGTAAACTTCTCCATCCTAGCATTTTATCATTAATATTTGATGTTTGTTGTGTATGTCCTCTACCAAGAAAGAAACTTCTTTCGAGAAGAAAACAGGGCAAGGGTTGTTGAGTGCCTAGAATGGTACCTAGTAAATAATCAAATCATAAAACATGATGTTGAGCACATGACTGATTTTGTGTTGCTCACTACTCCTGAAGCCATTAGTAAGCACAGTTCTTTGGAAATAGTATGCATCCAGGAGAAATTTAATGAAAGAAACAAACTTTTTATAATACACTCTTTTTGACTATGCATACAGAAAAGTCTGCATCCAGGAAGTACGTAGTTCGGTGCATCCTTACAGCCATCACAGGGGCATCGCCGCACCGAGATGAGAAAGTGCAATGTTCCCAGCTGCCAGACTCCACCTTGACTCCCCCGCCATCCAAAGCACCTCCCAAAGTAACCACTCTCACAACCTGGAGCAGGAGAGGGGTGCTGCGCTTGTTTCTAGACTTTATATAAATTGAAACTTGCTATGTGCCTTCTTCTGCATCTGACATCTTTCACTAAATATTTGGAAAATTTATCCATTTATAGCTATCATAGTAGTTCATTCATTTTAGTTGCATATTATTCCCTCATGCACTGTACCAGCATCCATATATCCTTCCATTATTGATGAGAACTTGTACGATCCCACTTTGCCACTCTCAAAAAGCTGCTTACAGGAACATTTTTAAATATAAATTCTGCAGCATATACGTGTGAGTTTTAAGTGAATATATGTCTAGGATTTAATTGTTACCTGATACACACATATTTGACTTCAATAGATAGTTTTCCAAGCAGATTGTACTTTTAATTCTCATAAGCTTAAGGTGAGAGATGTGTTTTTCCCACATTTTTGACAACACTTGAAATTTTACTCTTTAAAATTTTTGTTCTTCTTGTGGGTTATAGTAGAAGCATGAGCATTTCATTTGTATTTGCTGATGACTAATGAAATTGAACACATCTTCATGATTAATTGCAAGCCAGAAAACCTACTTAGATGTGGAAAAAAATGTATATTTACCAAATCTACATAGTCTAACCAGTAAGGTTTATAGAATAGTCACAAGAGTAAGAGTTTACCACTTTCCCAGAATTAAGAATTTAGAATCTTTTAATTTCTCTGCAAGAATATCTTTTCTTTGATAAAGATCCGTTTTTTAAATCCAGAAATTATGTTTTGAAGAGTATCTGACAAAATTTCAAATTCCTCACCAGATCTTTCTACTATTACCTTTGTATTTGTGGGCCTCTGTAATGATAGTGACTATTAGTATTTTAAGACTGTTTCTGATTTAGTGTAAATGACAATCATGCATTCACTCTATGAAGCAGGCAATAAAGACTGACAGTTAAATGCACAAACTGCAGTTTTGAAAAATTCAAAGCTATTTTGAGTGGAGCAAAAACAGTGCTGGATTTGCATATATAGTGCTAACCATTTATTGAAACGTATCTCAAGTATATTTATGAAGTTAAATGAAAGACAACGTAATAATGCTTTGGGAATGTATATACTATTTTGAAATAATACCTAGAGACATAACAATAACTGTCATTTTTTTCTTGCTCATCTGCCCTGAAAGAGCTCATGGAGATTTGCCCTTTGTGACCCATGTAAACCTTGTTGACTGCTTAGCCTGGTGAAATGGCCTTTCATGGTCTTAGAAATATGTCAGTATTGCTTACCTTAGAGCTTCGTCCTGTCATCTATAAAACAGAGTAAATGCGGTCTTTTATATACTTCACCTTTATAGAAACATTTTCTTGAATTTCATTGACCTTTTGGAAGTTTATTGTCTACTCATTATCTTTCTCGGAATTTTCAAAACCTCTATGGAGTTTTTAGTTATGTATGCTGGGTATTTTTACATGATATAATGTTACAAAATGTACCTCAAAGGAATGTATTTTTTCCAGTATGAGGGATATATATATATATATATATACACACACACAAAGACACGTACACACACACACACACACACACACACACACACCTATGTATATATATACCTACATTGCAGTAGTGGGACTTTGAATGCTCTGCCTCACTTGCTCTCAGCCTTCCTCTTAAGCTATAATTGCATGACACCCCTATGCACGCTCAGGATCTTGCTTTCAGGGCTCATCACTATAGCCTGCAAGGCATATTTTTCCACTTGCTGCTTCAGAAGCTCCCCTAAATTATTGGGGTCTGCTTGGTGCTCACATAGCCAGTAAGCCATCCCCTCTGAGGAGACAGGAGTGGGTGAGCATGCGCCCCATGGACACATCTTGGGACACTGTTTAAGCTCCTTAAAGTGCCCTGGAGTAACTGAGCCCTGTGGCCAATGCAGAAACTCAGTTTCACGTCCATACAGGGACTTCCTCCTTCACTGTGTCATCTCTTGCTCCTCAGTATCTCACCTCCACTGCTTGGAAAACTCAGCTGCTTCCAAATTCTTGTCTTCAGCTCTGAATTTTTGAGAACACAGTCTAAAACACTTTCCCTGGAATTGGCCCAAGAACGCAGAACCTCGAGATGTTATTACGGAAACGGATCACTGACCTGCCCACAGATAACAAGGACACCACTGTCTTGGGAAGTACCGATCCCCCCAGCTGCTGTGGCATCTCGCTAATTATAGTCATTGTCCAAGTGGGTTGAGATGCAATGCAAGTCAAAATAAAAGCATTGCCCTTTTCAATAGTTCTATACATTGAAGTATTTTTATAATTGAAATTGTAAAGATTATAAAGATAGCTGGCTTGTGTTAAAGGCCTTGAAAGCCTTAAAATAAGGAGATGATGGACTCAGGTCTACCAGCTCTTAACTCAGAGCTTGCTGTGAAAGTCACAAAGCCTTTCTATGGAAGCCTTTAAAGAAATCTCCATCTTATGCATCTGGAGGACAAACTGTTCAGAAAAGCAGGCCCAGGATTTAGTTGTGAACAGGGTTAGACCAGCAAAGGAAATTGAATATAAGTCTCCTGTGCTAAATGCAGGCCCTGCAAGAGAGGAGTCATTCACGGGGAAGTAAGATGAAAATATTTGGGTGGGTCTGCTTGAGAACCTCAAACACCCAGGTTCTCTTGAATGCTTTGGGGGACAAGGCCCTTTACAAGAGAGGACATTGTTAACTCTCCCCCAAATCTGTCCCATCTCTTACTTTACAAGAACTATAGTCCCTGACCCAAGGAGGTGGTTTCCTCAGTGGAACAAGTAATTGAAAGACCTGGATAACGAATCCAGCAGGAACAGGCCAGCAGGGCAGAGTCTACCCGAGGGTGTTGGCAGAGATGTGCAGTGACCTGGGAGGGTGGCTGTCAGTGTGGCACACCACTTAGGATTTCACAGCCTGTTAAGGTGTCCCTACAGTCTGTCCCAATACACTGTTGTAATGGCTCCATAGAGTTGGGAATTAATAATGCCTGTGTAAATGACGTGGAGATGTTGGAAACTGAGGAGGAAATCAGAAGGCTAAGGGTGGTTTGAATGTGAAAGGGGTGTATCCTGCGTGACCAGAAGATCCATCCATCCCCTGTTGCATTCTCTCGAGGACACGCTCATCTGACTAATGCAGATGTTAGCAAACTATGGCCTTGGGCCAGATCTGGAGGGTAACCAGTTTTTATGTCTGTGAACTAAGAATTTTAATTTTTCTTTTTTTACATTTTTAAAGGATTGTAAAAGATAAGTAAATGGAAATATTTGACTGTATGTGACTTGCAAACCCTAAAATATTTACAGTGTGACTCTTTACAGAAAGTTTGCTGACTTGGTGTTAAGGCCCTAAGAAATGAACTGAGTTCTTGATTAAGTTCAGTGCTGGTCGTTCTCTGTTGGCTAAGGCTGCACACACAAGGTCACTGCCGAGAAGCCGGGCTCCCTAGTATCGCTGACAGATAAGCTTCCAGAACTGTGGAGTCCTTGTGGGATGACTTACATATCAAAAACAAGGTAGATGTCACTAATGTAGTACCACAGGAGTGCTCAGGGCAGGAGGTTTGGGCCCAGAGAGATCAACTAAATTGATGGCTTTAGTAGGAGTGAGGTAGATAGCAGATTAGGGGCTTGCTTGATTTCTGTAACCAAAATACATCAATGGCTCATGAGCAGAAGGCTGGCATCCGTACCAGGAAGCAAAATCACAGTCTTTCACTCAGTTTCTTGAATGGAATAACTTCTCAATCTGAGCCACGGAGATTGAAAGACAGTTCTCCTGAGGAAGTCCCCTCCAGTTCTACCACAAGGAGGCAGCATTTCTCCCTGGACTTCCCCATGGTGCCCTCTGGGCACTTAACTAAGTGGACAAGGGAAATGCTCAGACCTTTCCAGGACTCTTGGATTTGGGACCTGAGCTGATTCTAACACGAGACCTATAATGACGTCATGGACTCATAATAGGAGTGAAGCTCTTGTGAGATATATGGTAAAAATATGGTACCCCAAATCTGTTATACAGTGGGTCCAGGAGGTCTTTCCTTCAATTTGTGGTTGTTTCCATCATCCCCATGTTAGTCTGTAGATAAAAATACACAACACAACATATACTAACTAGGAAGTTTGGTTAAAAGTGATCTAATCCATGAACACAGTATGCCTTTTCATTTATTTAGGTCTCTTAAAATTTCTTCAAACCATATTTTGTAGTTTGCAGTCTGCAAGTCTTGTATTTCTTTTGTTAAATTTATCCTAAATACATTGCTTAACATTATTGTATATGGCATTTTCTTAATTGAATTTCCAGAATGTTCATTGCCAGTGTATAGAAATAAAATTTATATTTATATATAGATCTTGTGTGCCACAATTTATTACTTTTATTAGCTTTTTGGAAGGTTCCTGAGGATTTCCTATATATAAGGTAATGCCACATACAAGTAAAGACAGCTTTATTTTTTTCTCTTCCAATCTGGATGACATATAGTTCTCTTGACTAAATCGCTAGTAGAACTTCCAATATACAATATAAAATAGAAGGTATTAAGTATAAGTGACAGGAGTGGACATCCTTTTATGGTCCCTGATAAAGGCGGTAAGTGATCAGTTCTTCACCATTACATATAATATAGATTGCGTTTTTTCATATATAAACTTTTTCATATTCAGGAAATTTCTTTCTATTCCTAGTTTGTTGAATATTTTTTAAAAATTGTTTTGTATTTGTCAAGGATTTTTTCCTGCATCTTTTGAGATGATCACATGTTCTCACCCATTCTATTAATCTGATGTATCAAAACTTGGTTTTTGGTTGTGAAACTAATCTTGCACTGCTGGGACATACACCATTTGACAATAGTATATAATCCTTCTTTAATATATTTTTAAATATTAAAAAAAATTTGCCTCTCATAATAGATACTGGTTTAGTTTTTTAATATCATTATCTAGTTTTGGTATCAGGGTGGTACTAGCCTCATAAAATGTGTTGCAAAGCATTCTCTCCCCTTTGTTTTTTGGAAAAGATGGTGTAAAATCAGTGTTAATTCTTTAAATATTTGGTAGAATTCTCCAGTAAAAACCGTCTGGGTTTGAGATGCTTTTCTTAAGGACTGTTTCATATGAAATTAATTTCTTTTCTATAGTCCTATGACCATTCATGTTGTCTGTTTGAACGTGGTTGAATTTTAGTAGTCTGTTTTTAAGGAATTGTTCCATTTCTTCCAGTTAAAAAAAACCATGAGTGTAAGGTTGTTCACAATATTCCATCCTTACCCTTTAAATGGCCACTGATCTATGGTGGAAGCCCCTGTTTCCTTCCTGGAATTGATGATTCATGTATTTTGTCTTTTAAATTTGTTATCATCCTCACTGAAGGGTTATCAGTTTTTATCTTTATTTTTTAAACAAACAGATTTTTGATTCATTCATTTTTCTTCTGTTTTCTACTTCATTGACTTTTACTCATGTCTTCATTTTTTCCTTCTGCTTCCTTTGAATTTATTGTATATTTTTCTAGCTTCTGAGGATAGGAACTTTGATAAACTATTTGATATCCTTGGAATGTAAGCTTTTAGTGCTGTAAATTCCTCCCTTTATCACTGTTTAAGCTGCATTCCACATATTTTGATATGTTGTATTTTTGTTTTTCTTTCAGTTTTATGTCATTTCCTTTCAAATTTCTATTTCTTACCCTTGAATTATGGAAAAGTGTACTATTTAATTTCCAATGTTTAGCTTTACTCCTATTCTTTTTCTCTTATAGATTTTTAATTTACTTTCACTATAATCAGAAAAAATATTATGTGACTTCAAATATTTTAAATTTGTTGAGGTTTGTTTTTTGGTGCTAGGTATTGTCTCTCAGTGAATATTCCAAATGCACTTGAAAAAATGTGTACTCTGCCTTGGTTTCACTGAATTGTTTTACATATGTCAACTAGATACTCTTGATTGCTGGTGCTATTCATATCTTACATAGTTTTGCTGATTTTCTGTGTGGCAATCTAAAAGTTGCTGAAAGGAGGGTGTTGAAAGCCCCAATTAGAACTGCAGATTTATCTATTTCTCCTTTCAGCTCTATCATTTCTGTTTCATGCATTTTGAGGCTCTATTGTTTGGTTTATATACTTCAGTATCATAGATGTTCCTCAAGGATTGAAGTCTATTTTATCTGATATTAACATAGAGACTTCTGTTTTTATTTTTATTTTAGATATAATTGACATTTAATATTAGTTTCAGGTATACAACAGGACGCAATGTTCATATATTTTGCAAAATGATCACCACAATAAGTCTAGTTAACACATATCACCACACATAGCTACAGGTTTTATTTTCTTATGATGAGATCTTTTAATATCTACTCTCTTAGCAACTTTCAAATATACAACACAGTATTAAGTATAGTCACCATGTTGTGCATTACATCCCCAGTCCTTATTTATTGCATATATAGAAGTTTGTACCTTTTGACCCCCTTAACCCATTTCACCCACTCCCCACACCTTGCCTCTGGCAACCATCAATCTGTTCTCTTGTATGTATGAGTTGGTTATTTTTATTTTTATTTTTAAGATTCCACATAACTGTGGTCATACAGTATTTGTCTTCTCTCCCTGACTTTATTTCACTTAGCATAATGACCTCAAGGTCCATGTTCTGGCAAATGACAAAATCTCCTACTTTTTATGGCTGGATAATATTCCAGCGTGTGTGTGTGGGTGTGTGTGTACACACCACAATTTTGAATCTCCATTAACCTATCATGGACATTTAGGTGGTTTGCACCTCTTGGATGTTGTGAATAGTGTTGCAGTGAACACAGGAGTGCTAATACATCTTCGTGACCATGACTTCAATTCTGGATAAACACCCAGACCTGGGATGACTGGGTCATGTGGTAGTTCTGTTTTTAATTTTTGGAGGATCCTCCATACTGTTTTCCTAGTGACGGCAACAGTGTACATTCCCACCGACAGTTCACAAGGGTTCTCTGTGTCCCCTCCTCCCAACACTTTTGTTCTTCTTTTTTTTTTGATGATAGTCATAATGTGAGGTGACATCTCGTTGAGGTTTTGATTCGCATTTCCATGGTGTTCAGTGATGTGGAGCGCCTTCTCATGTGCCTGTGGGCCGTCTGCATGTCCTCTTTGGAAAAATGCCTGTGGTCCTCTGCCCATTTTTTAGAGTGTTTGCTATTGAATTGTATGAAGTCTTTTTAGATACTTTGGATATTAGCCCCTTATCAGATATATGACTTGCAAATATCTCCTCCGATTCAGTAGGTGCTTTTTTGTTTTGTTGATGGTTTCCTTTGCTGTGCAGAGACCTTTTACTGTGATGTAACCCTACATATTTTCTTTTTCTTCTATTGCCTTTTGTTATCAAATACAAAAAGTCATCACTGAGACCAATGTCAAGGGACTTACTGCCTGTATGTTCTTCTGGGAGTGTTATGGGTTCATGTCTTATGTTCAAATCTTCAATCCATTTTGAGTTAATTTTTGTGTATGGTATGTGACAGCTGGTTTCATTCTTTTGCACATGGCTGTCCAGAGACTTAGATTTCTCTGTTGCAATTCAATATGAACCTTTTGCATATATCTGTTATTATTAATTAGCAATATTATTTTTCAGGTCAGTCGACACTAGCTTACTATGTATATTTATCTTAGAACCATGCCATCTTTACCATCTTCAGAGATCTCTGACAGTCAAGGCAACAAGATTTGTTCTCTGGCCTTGCTCCTGCTGAATTTTAAGCATTGTCTCCTGGACCATTTTAAATTGCAAATATCCCAAGTGAAACAGGGAGCCCCATTCCACGGAGCATCTACAATCACCCATCTCAGCCTTTTGAGGGCAGCTATCACTGAGTGTCCAGAGATTCCCCTACAGCCTCACCAGTGAAGAGCCCGTCCTCTGTGCTCTCCACAAAAGACAGCCAGGTTGGTTTCAGTAGTAAACGCATTGCTGTTTTTGAAAGTTACAGGTAGGCCCTGACATTACATTTCATCCATTACCACTAGCTTTTAAGTTTTGGTGTTTTTCTGACAGACTGTAGTAATGGTCAACTGACTCTCCCTTATTTGTGCAATATGCGTAGTTCGTTATCCGGATTATAGTCCGTGGGGGCATTTACCGAACAGTTAAGAATTAGAAGCATGAGAACACACTCAACTGTCATAACCTCTAGAACCTGAGTTAATACTAATCAGTTTTGGGACTGAATACAAAACATAATTTAAAGAATATAATCCATTTTCAATATCCTCAATCTTTTACTAATGAATCAGTTTTTCTTCAAAGTGTATTTTTAATTATGCTAACATTGTTCAGAAACTTTTAATAATTTCCTTTGGAAAAGTGTTCATAAAAAACCTTCATGAGAGCCACAAAATGTCTCATTACTCCAGAGTTATATGGTACTTTTTAAAGTCTAGTAATGTCATGGTCTCTCTCCCTTCCCCTTATCTCTTCATCTCCCAATTCGTACCCTAATAAGATTCACCACATTTATAGGTGAGCACTGGAATTATAAAGGCTGGGAATCTCTGCTGTAGAATGAACTTTTTTGATAAGTGAAGGAGAATCACCTTGGAATAAGTTGAATGTTTATCAAAGGGAGGAAAAATGGAAATGCAAGAGTGTATGACTTTTTAGTTTAATTCTTCATTATACATGAATTAGCAACGTCTAGGGAAATTTGTGCTACCAAACTGTAAAGATGTCTCTGTCAAACAAGGTCAAAATTGTTCTAGTCACAGATGAAAATGTCGTACTCCTAATTTGAATTTTATCTTTTTTCAAGCTGAATGGAGAAAATAATTGGAAATAGTTCATAAAATAATGTAATAGTAGAAAACTTTCCAAGAATAATCACATGTGAATTAAGTGGTTTTGGATACTTAGTGATAGAAGCCATTTGAGGTTTAGCACATGTTAATAGTATTGTGCAGGGAATCAAAATGACCTTCCTTCACACTGCCAGGTAGATGGCCATCATGACAGTGCCCGAACGTGACCCCTGTTTTGTTCCATGACTCTGTGTCAGACATTCTATCGGGCATTTTAGGGGTTACAGAAGGCCAACATGAAATCATGCCTGTGAATTTGCTGTTTCTTAAAGGAGGTGAGGCTTGCACATGACTAAATCCAATGTCTTCTATTTAAAAATTACTATCCTCTTTGTAAATTTTTGCTCACTAAAGAGACTGACAGAAAAACTAAGAAATCAGGAGGCATGGGAATGTTGGCTTGCTTTATAATGTTAGTGATGTTGTCACGATACTGAGAGCCACTTACAGAACAGGAACTGTAATAATGCTTTATGTGCATCTCTGTATTTCACAGTTTTACTGCTTTTATCTTCATTCAAATGAGATAATATTCTTTTTTAGAAATGTTATGTATATGCACGAACATTATAACAAGTTGTTAAGATCTCTCTGACTTTGTATTAATGATAACACTTGTTTCTGTAAGCCCAACATATTTTGATACAATGTATTGTATAAAACCAGGTTTGATACAACATAATTTTATTTCTCTTTCATTTCACTTCTATATGGATTCACTGTTAGGAATGTACTTTGTGAAACCTGCCTCTGCATTTATGTCTCTGTCCATCATCCCTTTAGGGCCTTAGAATTCTCTCTGTCCAGTAAAAGAAGAAAAAAGATAAATGGACATATGCCAAACCCACTTTTAAAAAGACCTAACCAGAAAATGAGCCATAATTCTTTAAGGTTTATTCTGTTAATAAAATTAATAATACAATCACACCCACTTCCATTATGTAGAGGGACCAAAAATATAGTCACCTACAGAAATGACCCCACCCTCGAGAAGGCAAAGTGTGATCTTTCTGGGAGAGTCAGACTCTTCATGCCGTGCTGGCTTACTATATTGTCTCCAATAAATAATATGTAAGTGCCATTTGATTTAACTTTCTGTTTAAATATTTTACCCAGTGTGAAAATTTTACCCTACAGATGCTTAATTGCAATTCACTAATTGCCTACTGTGATATAATAACAGAGCAAAATCTCAGGAGCAATATTTGATACACTAGATCTACTTAACTTCATTAGAGGCAGTAACATTCACATGCGCACTAATAACTCCTCCCACTAAGGACAGCTTTCTGGAATCACGCCAGTACCAGCCTCCAGAATTAAAAAATGAACTTTCTCATTTTTAGAAGATGTCCTAGTAGATAAAAATACTTTGGTTGCCTTTATGACCAGATTTTAAATCTCTCTTAAATTAATAAAAATTCTACCATGTACTACCAGCTTTAGTGATTCAACAGTCCTTAATTTTTCTTGTCATTTTGTGTTAACAAGTTCAATGAGCTGCAGTTTTACTTCTAGCATTTTCAAAGTGCAATCTACTTGTTTAAACAAACCTATACATTTAAAAACTAGACTAGATCCTATTTTAAGTGTAAGGGTTTTCTGTGACATACATAGGGAAAAAATAAGAATATTCAATGAGAAGAATCATAATCTGAAATCAAAATAAAACTTACTTTCCTTTATCACCTAATCAGTGGGTATTTTTCCACATGTCCAATTTAAGGGGCAGTCTAATTTTAATGTCTTCAGTCATATAACTTTATATATATTACTGTAGGACAAACACTTTTAACCCCTACTTGGGTCAGGAAACAGAGCTTTTTCAGACGCCCCAGTGCCTTATCTAACCATGCCTGTTCTTCGGGCAGAAGTAGACATCATCCTTATTTTTAACTCCCTCGTATCCATTATGATTTTGTCCTACAAATATGTATCATTAGACAATACAATGTAATCTTGCCTATTAAGGTCATATCCTTTAAGGGCCAATTTATATGTTTCCTTGTAATTCACATGTTGAAGAACGGAGGCGCTTTGAACTGCAGACTTCCCAGGGTGAGGAAAGGGGTGCGGACACACTAATCGTGGCGTGGCCCAACACCATCTTCTGTCATCTGCGTTTCCTACGGTTTGCTGCCGGGACCAGAGACTGAAATGGCTTGGACTTTTGATGCCTTTGGCAAAAGCGAAGGCAGAATTGAGTTCTTCCGTGAGGAGGCACGGGCTTGCAACAGTG
Organism: Smutsia gigantea; assembly: GCA_032199065.1. NCBI lineage: Eukaryota > Metazoa > Chordata > Mammalia > Pholidota > Manidae > Smutsia > Smutsia gigantea. The sequence goes on from JAVSCE010019064.1 coordinate 163,768, forward strand.
GATGTTCGGTGCTTAGACCCCTTAACCCATTGGGGGCTGTAAAATGATGATTTTCTATCATTTTGGGCTCACTGATCAGCTGAAATACTTATATGAGAAAATGTTTCTTCTAACCATATCGCTCAACCAGTAGTAGTTATTTTACACCTTGGGGTGTTCATTGCAACTGGGTTGTTAATTTCTCGGCCTTTTCAGTAGAAAGAACTAGAAAATATATACATTTTTAAAGATAAGATATAATATGTACTCACACTGACTTCTCCAATTCCAATTCAAAACCACATAATTTTTAATATAGTCATATACACACATTTATTACATTATGTTTCCTTTCTTCAAGGGTCCTGATTCTCACTAACACAGGGAGTAGAAAATTTAGAATATCTCACACTCATTAGCTTTAATCCACATAACATGCACATCAATTTCAGAATAAAATACTTTCATTCCAGCTTTACTGAGATATAATTGACAAAAAAGATTGTGTAAGATTAAGGTGTATAGCCTAATCATTTGATAAAAAAATAATACCACAACCAATATGATTACTGAAAACAAGCAATTTTTTTGTATGTTCAACTTCCATTCTCACCTCATTCCTTAATGGTGGTACTTATTTATCTGCATTGTTAGATCATGTAACCAATTCTGTACTGTCCCTTAGGGCTGCCTTTTCATCTTATTCTAGTGGCAACTACATATTTAATGTTCACTAACAGTCTTTCTGTTGGTATCATTCTAGTCCTTGGGTTACATGAAGCTCATGGACATCCCTCAGAAAGGGCTGGGGAAGCCGTCTCCCTGAGGTCTCCCAGGTTGGGGTGGGTTCCTGTGCCCTTTGTCTTTGAAGACAGCTTTTGATACAAGAATTCTTGGCTTACATTGTATTTTGAGTACTCCAATTTCCCTGGCATAAAGCATTAGTATCTAAATGTCTGATGACATTCCAGTTTTCTTTCTTTATAAGACATGTGCCTCATTTGCCTACATGGCTAAAAAATAATTATATTTTTGCATATTTTAAAGCTTAGTAATGGGAGTAGAGCATTCTTTGATACTTGTCATTCTGGCTTAATATTTTCAAGCACATAGCATGCTCTTAGAGTACATAGTTTGGGGTTTTCTTTTTCCCTGTGTTCTTGAAATTATTCTTGAATTACAGCTTGGGATTTGTTCTTTTCTGTTTTTATTTTTTGAAGACTCCTACTGTCTAAATGATGGCTCTTCTTTTTCTGTCTCCAATATTAGTCCTTTTGCTTAAAGTCTTTTGATCAGTTCTCTTTGTTGTCTTGTTTCTCTTAGATCATTACGTACTATGTCTATGCACTTTTCCAATCCTTAGCCTCAATCTAGTATTTTTCTCTTATTTATAAATCTTTCTTCATTCTACCACCTTAATCTCTGAGATTTTCAAAGTCCTGTTTCTCATGTTTTGAAGTGTCTTTGTTTTGTAATAGTATTTAATAGTTCTGATCTGCATAAGTGAAAAGCAGGCCACGAATGTTCTGAGGAAGTGGGCAGACTCAGTATGGGGTGAGGAAACATGGACTTAGGCAGAAGGCCAGTCACTGATCCAAGAAATACATAATTTTTACTGTAGTCTAGATATTGTGCTAAATTTTCAAATGTCAAATCATTTCATCTTCCTAGCAGCCCTGTAGAGTAGGTTCAATTATTATCCCTGTTTTATGGTTAAAGAAACTGAGACATTACAATAGCCAAGAAATGGAAGCAACCTAAGTGTTCATCAGTAGATGAATGGATAAAGAAGATGTGGTACATATACACAATAGAATATTATTCAGCCATAAGAAGAAAACAAATCCTACCATTTGCAACAACATGGATGGAGCTAGAAGGTATTATGGTCAGTGAAATAAGCCAGGCAGAAAAAGACAAATATCAAATGATTTCACTCATATGTGGAGTATAAGAACAACAAAAAAAAACTGAAGGAACAAAACAGCAGCGGACTCACAGAACCCAAGAATGGACTAACAGTTACCAAAGGGAAAGGGACTGGGGAAGATGGGTGGGAAGGGAGGGATAAGGGGGAGAAAGGGGGATTACAATTAGCAGACATAATGTGTGGGGGCATGGGGAAGGCAGTATAACACAGAGAAGACAAGTAGTGACTCCATAGCATCTTACTATGCTGATGGACAGTGACTGTAATGGGTTAGGTGGTGGAGACTTGATAATGGAGGGGATCTAGTAACCACAATGTTGCTCATGTAATTGTATATTAATGATACCAAAATAAAATAAATAAATAAAAAAGAAACTGAGACAGAGAGAGGTGAAGCAACTTGCTGCAAATCAGATCTGGTGGAGACATTACGATCTGCACACGTGTAGTGAGGGTGCAGACAAGACCACACTCTTCATCATCAAGTCTGAGTGCATAAGGTCAAGAGCAGCAGGGTCATTTTGTACAGAGCACACAAAATATTTCATGGACGTTGCTTAAGTTTCTCTTATCTCAATTAGGATTCTTTTTAACAACTCTGACTGGAACCAAAAAATCCAATGACTACAATTATAGGGAATGATAATACGGAACTCAAGACATTGGGTAATATTTTAAGTCAGAAAGTAGAAGTACCAGAAAATCTAGAAGGACCCTTTGTCTTGAGAAACACCAGACAGGTGTCTATCTCTTCAGATAATAGGATACTGAATTAATTTGCATGCTGTGCTCATTTTTTTTTACTCTATGTGTGTTTTGCAAAATCACTAGATTAATATTAAGGAATTAACTATATTCAACTGCCTCATCTTAAAAAAAATGGTTTTGACTACTTTATATATCAAATACAATATGCTAAACAAAATTTAAACAATTCTTTGAATGGATATTTAAATTGATTATGTGTTACGAGGTGTTTGCAATTTTGAGATTACATATGATCTCAGAGGGATCATAAATTAAGATTTGAGTGATTGACACTTTTGATGTAAGCATACTTTATCCACTCAGGGTAAAACTGCAACCAGTGAATTGCCAGTAACCTACACCTCACACCAGATTTGAGAGATTGCTTCTATTTGAAATATGGACAGGTGAGGCTTAAGATGCTCATTGACTATGTGTCTTGTCAAAGCAGGCATGCAACTCTTCACGTTTGGGTTTAACACCCACCTTTGCAAAATCATTGCTGCTATGGACTCAAGTGTACCACACATTTGTTACGTTGAAACTCCATCCCCCAGCGTGATGATACTTGGAGAGGAAGTCCCTGGGAGATGTCAGGTTCAGATGAGATTTTGAAGGTGGGACCCCCATGATGGGATCAGAGCCCTGCAAGAAACGGCATCAGGGCACTCCCCCTGCTTCCCTGGGGGACATGGCGAGGAGGTGGCCAGGCAGAGGGCTGTCAGCAGAGCCCGACTGTGCTGGGGCTCTGATCTTGGACTGCGGGCCTCCAGAGCTCTAAGAACATCACATATGGTGTTTTGTTATGGTGGCCCCAGCTGACCAGACACCTTCAGGGCCAGCAGTCTGGATGCTGACAGAGGCAGGCATGGTTGCTTTGGAGCAAGAAGTAGCGTGTCTCTCTGTATAAGGTGGGTTGAGGACCCGGCTGACACCCACTGGCAGCAGCCACTGGCTTTCATTTCTTAATGTCGCCGGCATCCACTGGGCAGAGGACCTCTTTTCTGAGATCCACACCATCCCACTAGTGAGTCCTGCTATAATTTCAATCTCCTGCAAAGTTTTGATAAATTTAGTTTAATTTAACTTTATATCCCAAATAGTGAGGCAAAGCTGGTGACCTTAGCTTTGCAGCTGGAATTGGGCCATCATGTGGGTCAATGAAATCCACATAATCGGGATCTGTACGCAGTTTGGTTTGTCCCCCTCGGCTCTCTTCTGTTCAGCCTGGAGGTCTGAGCCTGGAGCACAAGGGCAGGGCCAGCCGCATGGGTGCTGAGCAGCTGGTTGGGACTGTGCCAAGGTAAAGATGCCAGCCTGCATGTGCGAGCGTGAATGGGCCTGCATAGAACGGGTATGTGTGGATGCATTGCCTCTGAAAGTGAAGAGACCTACTATGTGTTGTGCCTGCCATCACGCAGGGGAAGGCCTCATTGTGAGGAGCTGGTGCTTCACACACACACCTCAGCCGACCACGCTGTGCTGAGAAACCTGGCCGACATGGCCAGCCCTTGGGTCCTATGCTGGGCAGTGGCCCTCCTCTGCTGTAAGCATATGTTCCTGGGTGTAGGGCCTTCCTGGGCAGCATCCCCAGAGGGCTCCATGGGAGGAGGTCATCTGCAGAACCCAAAGTGGAAGTGGATTAAATTTAGATCTTGTCTCCATGGGCTATGTGCAATTGCAGGGCTATTTAGATAAACACGGGCAGCCGAGGTAAAGGTGCCCTGGATGTCCTGAAAACTGTGAATCTTCAGTTACCAGACTGAGTAAAACATGCTCCTTAGATCTAGGACAGCAAGGTAGGGTCCCTGAGCTTGTTTGATAGCATCTACCATCTCTGTAATATTGCAAATGGGGGCCCTAGTGGCAGGAAACAGGTAGGAAGTCATTGATCTCCATTCATGGGTGACCAGTTTTAACCCTGGCCACATAGGGTATCACAGGGTAAGGCGGGGGCCTGATGACCTTAGCCCACCCTCTACGGATGGGCCAAAGGCCTTCTGTACCTCACTTCAGCCAGTAACGTGAAGTATTTACTGTTTTCACCAGACGAGGCAGCTGGACAAGTTCCCATTTGGCAGCTCTCACCAGGCCGGGAATCTGGATTTATTACACGAGGTGCCCCTTGTTGGATGAGGGCATCCATGCCCATAAGGAAAAGGAGAAGAGAGAGAGGGCCACCATCACGGCGACTGTTTCAGAAATACGGAGCCAATAGGCACATCAGCTTCATCTGCTCTCCCTGTACCAGTTTCCCTGGCATCCTCATAGACTGTGAGTTTCCCCTGGGAAGTTTAGAGGGGTTTCCTGCCACGAGTGTGGCTTGGGCTCCTGGATCTAATAGAACCAAGAATGTCTGGTTATTTTTTTTGTGTAGCGGAACACCAAAGTTGTAAGTGGGCGACCATCCGCAGGAGTGGGGCGAGCTCTGTGTAGTTGCTGGGTTCCCAGGATAAGCTCTGGGGGCTGCCAAGTGAAGAGGTCGGGGAAGTCATGTGAGGCAGAGGGAGCCTCAGGACCCTCTGAAGGCCTCTGGGCTGAGATTGGGCTCTGTAGGATGTAACCCCTTGTTTTACAGAGAGAAGCTTGTGCCAGGGCTGTGCAAAGACAAGCTCCTAGGGGGCCTCTGGCTGCAGAGGTGCCCAGACAAGGCAATCCTCTGATTAGAGCGGCTCCCGGTGCTGCCTCCTGGGGGGGTTGGCATGGAGCCCAGGACCAGGAGGACAAGGGGTGGGTCTGGCACCGAAAGCTGGCTTCAAAGTCGTGGCCACCGTGGTACTGTGAATTCTGGGAGTCGGGGTGAGCACTGCCCTCACAGTGGGCCGTCATGGCCTCCTGAGTAGCATGGGAGGTTTCCCCAAAGTGGACGAATGCAACCCTGTAATTCAGGGAGGTGTCTTTCCTATAAAGAATTCTCTGAATTTGGGTCATCTGGGGCTGCCTTAGGATTAGAGATGGAATGAGGGCCATCTGGACTGCTACCTTGGGGAGGTGTCAGGCCTCACCCAATGTCTCCCACCGGCTTTGGACCTTTGTGTTTATGACTGTGGTAGAAGAGCAGGCTTGAGCCACATCACAGCAATCCTGGTAAGCAGGAGAGGCATTCCCCCTGTGTCCTCATGGCTATGCCTTTGGGCCTGGCCCCTCCGTCCTCGCGTGAACACAGCTGGGAGATCAGGGCCCGAAGCCTTTGGCTGTGGTCGGCTTAGTCCTAGAGCCGCTCTTCCTGGGTGGGGGCTGGGTCACCATGCCTGTTTGCCGATTTGGCCCTTGGGTGTTGGGGTCGGGCATTCTGAGGCACTTGGAAGGGGTGCGCAGCCGTGAGGACGCCAGGGGAGGACTTTCCCAAGCTACATCATTCACGAAATGCCATGTGGCAACCCTTCTATGCGTTCTGTGTGTGCTCTTCATCAATTTATTGAGCAACATTTTGTATGCAGCTAGTTGCCATTTCTGTGGTGATGAGTATACGATAACTCAGAGCAAGAATTAGACCTTCAACGGCAAGTCAGCCCCTTTTTCTTTCTCCTTGTCATACAAAGTCTTTTCAAATATTTTGAACCTTGAGACAGATTAAGTTTTGAGTTTCAGTTTATAATTCTCTATTGTCCTCCACTGATTTGGCCTTTAGAAATTCACTGAGCGATCTGCGGGGCACATCCACCGTGGCTGGACTCGTAGGAAGCCACCTCCCTCTGCAGGACGTCCCAGCAGTGAAGTCAGCCTTTTCCACCAGCCCAGGGCGGCAGGGTGGCGGGCTGGCCTCCACCCCCGGAGAGCGTTGGTGTGCATGGGCTGACCAGCGCCCAAGGCACTCCTGTGTGCATTTCGCATAGTGAGGACCTGCTGACTTCCTCGGGCATTCAGGTGGCCCAGGCCCCGGATGCTCGGCCAAGTGCACTGCGCCCCGAGGTCTGGGGCCACTGCACACCACGGTACCCACAGCAGGGGGGTGAGGAGCGGCTGCAGCAAGGTGCGGGTGGCAGAGGGAACGCAGGCCCCTGACACACACACAATGGGCACAGGGAGAAATTTCAACAAGCTTAGCTACAGCCCTGCCCGTCTGCCTCCCCTGGGTCACATTATAATGTGCTTACCTAAGGTGACGGCTCTCCTCCTGGGGCAGGTCCTCCATCTAGATTCTTCTCATGCAGTTGGGGGTGGAGGTCAAAGTATCTTCCTCAGTCTTTTGGGCCTTGATTGTTCTCAACTCTGAAATAAACGCGCACGTCCCGACGGCACACGTGATGCTCAGGCACAAACTCCGTCTGATGTCTTCACTAGGGTACCCGAGGAGCGTGTCTGAGACAAGCCTCTGGCTCTCACCGTAACCGAGTCTGCTCTTCCCAATCTCTCCCATTTAAACAAATAATTTAACCAGTTTCAGGCAAAAACCTACTTACCATTCACAAATCAGCCTATACCCAGTGGACCAGCAGGCGGTTGTCTCCTCTGGCACAGCCTCTGGGAGACAACAACCTGTATTACCACTGCAGCATTGTAGCCAGAATACGCAAAACCTCCTAACAGTTCCTTGCCTCCACTTCTACTGCTAGTTAGTGCCGTTAAAAGGGATCTTTTAAAAATGCCAATGAGATTATGTCATCTTTCCCACTCAAAACCGTCCAGAACATCCTCAGAAAAGAATCCGAACCCGTTCGCCATCCGTGCATCTGTTGGCTGCTTCATACCCACCTGTATCTCTGGCCTGGTCACTCTGCTTAGCACGCTGGCCCCCAAAGGGGCCTTCCTCAGTCAGGACGTTCTCCCAACGGCTACGCCTCGGGATTCGTGTAGGCCTCTGCTCCTGTGGATGCCCGATATCCGCCTCTGTGACGCCCCATCTGAGTCCTTCCCCTGACGTCCTCATGGCCGCGCACCCCTGCCGTTCTGGGTGTCGCTGTGCTCTGACCCCACTCACATCACCCCGTGACCTCTGTGCTTGCTTCTCTGCGCCCCCGTGTGTGCTTCCTGATGGTGAGACTGTGTCCTCCCCAGTCACTATGATACCCCCAGGCTCCGCACAGTCTCTGTGATACAGAAGGTGCTCAGTAAACATGCATTAAAGTGATGAAGCGCACACACAGAACGCATAGAGGGGTCGCCACAGGGCACTTCATGAGTGACGTAGCTTGGGAAAGCATATGACCATTTTGAAAGAAACTTTTCAGACAAAAGTTACACATGAAAATTAGAATAACCTGGCAGCATCTGTGATTTCCATGTGACAGAATAAACATTGCTGCACTTCTGCTGCTGAACCTCTGAAAATGCACCATATGAAGCAGAATATTCCCAGTTTTCACCAGAGAGAAGAAACGTGGTATAATTCTTACCAAAACAGCAGGGTAGCAAAAGTTTCCATAAATTCTCCCCAGAATCCAGATTGCGATGCAGTCTGTCTGACTGACAGCAGTGCCTCACAGACATTTCAGGAGGAGGAGGACGGATTCCCTGAGGCAAGTACCTGCTAATTCACCTCAGTGGCTTATATACCACAGAATATTTTGTTTCCCTAAACAAATCCACAACAACACTTTGTACACAGCTTAGCCAATTGTAATCCATTTTCAAGGTAAATACGTATATAGCTTACATCTATATCTGCTGCATATATTGATGGATTCTTTTACAACAAACACTTTCATTTCCTGTCAGCTGGTGGAGAGAGGAAAGCCACAAAAGGAAGTCTGGGTGAAACAGACAAATCCTTTTTTGTCCTAATTTTTCTTTTCATTGGCCCTTTTATTTTTTCTATACCTCGATTTATTTCCAGGGGATCCACATTTACCCAAGATTCCCGCTATGCTGATGGAGTAAAGGATGTGTTGACTGAAATCAGCACGCCTGTTATGCTTGAGAAGGATAGAGTTCACTCCTAGCCTGTCTGAGGCCTGAGGCCCGAGGGCCGCCATCACGTGTTCTCATAAGCAGCTCCAGAGCCCCTCATTTTCAGGCACGTCAAACACCTTCTCTCCAGCAGGGATGTGTGTAGAAAGGAGGTTACATATGTCAGTACATCAGGTGGTGTGGCATGGATGCATTGTTATTTTCCTAAAAGATCATGCTATAGACATGCCATGCTATCTACCCGTGTGAGAGGATAACGGTCCCTTAGGTGGGCGGCCTCACCTTCCTTTGGGGACAGAGAGGGCATGTGTGACATTATCTTACTGGCTGACCAGAAAGCTCCTGACTGACTGCATTTCTGGGAGGGAGGGAGACTACAGGCAGGTTAGGTATAAGCTCCAGTTCTGGTGATCTGGCCTAACAGAAGTGACACCCGGTTGGGCTTTTGTTTTTAACAGATTGTTTTTCTTTTTAAATGTGTGGGTCATCAGGACATTCAAGGGGAAGGAGAAGCTATCGGAAATAACAGAGTCAGAATCACATTAAGAAGTGCACAGAATTAGTCCCGGAGCACCCAGACGCTGTTAAGCACCTAGTGTGTTCTATTAGAGCACAGGTATAACCAAAGCCTTGAGGCGAGGGTAAGATGAGCAATGAAATATTAAAACTGAGTAGCTCATTGGGCGGCAGAAAATATATGGGGCACGTATGGCAATGGAAAGAAAGGTATAACGTTTTTTAGAGTGTTTAAATTGCCCGGCTTCTGACTTCGATTGTCCTGCCTTGCAGGCAATGAAATTAAGCAGGGACAAGGGAAGAGGTAAGTCATGAAGGAAAATTTAAGTGGAAGCCAGAAGTTTTTAAGTGTGTGGTTCAATAATGTTGAGTATGTTCACATCATTGCATAAGCGAGGTCCTGATGTTTTTCACTTTGTGAAACTAAAACTCTATACCCATTAAGTAACTCTCCATTTTCCCCCCTTCCTCCAGCCTCTGGCCACCACACTTGACTTCCTATTTCAATGAATTTGACAACTCTATATCCTTCATTATAAGTGGAATCGTACAATAGTTGTACTGATTTATATCTCTTAGCATAATTTTCTCAAGGTTGATCCATGCTGAGCATGTGTCAGTTTCTTTCCTTTATAAGACTGAGTAACACTCTATGATGTGGTTCTTAAAAAACTGTTTCTTAAAAACTGTTAAGATGGTAAACGTTATGTGTTTATTACCATATTAAAAATAAAATAATTTAAAGAATATATCTATCTCCTCTTTGCAAAGCCACTGGCATTCATTATTCCTTTTCACTCTATTCTCTTATTGTTTCCATAGAAAATGGCATGGAAGAGTGCTGGATGTGACTTACACATGATTATACGTCACATGACACCAAAAGCTAGAGGCAAAGCTGAAAGAAATGTAAAGGGCAAGTAAGCACTTCAAAAATATTTAACTCCCTACTATGAGAGGAATTAAATATTTTTTACCCATAAGATTAGCAAAAGTTAAAAGTAACTTCTGTCAGTGAAGGTATGTAAGGAGACTACACTGGCTGTTAATGGAAGTGTAAATAAGGGAATTAGTTTGTAAGGCAATTTGGCAGTTTTCTGTTACGATTTTAAATAGGCAGATACTTTGGCCCAGCAATTCTACTTCTTCAGTTCTATCCAAAAGGAATATTTTTTGTATGCCCTAAATCTCTTTATGATAGTCATTGCCAAAATGTTTATAATGAGAGAAGTCTATATAAAGTGAAAGTCCATTAATGGGGGGAGGGGTGCGAGGAAGAGTAGAGGGGAGGTGTAGTTAAATAAAATATACCCTTTCCGTGGAATACTATGCTGCCATTGAAGTGAGTGTGGTAGATGTCCATCTGCTGACATGGCAAGATCTGACACAGATATTTTGGTAGAAGCTGATGTTATGCTAGCCCAGGGTTAAAATGTTAAAAGGGGAAGGATTATATTGAACCACTACTGAGTTAGTCAATTCTGGCTACTTGTTGCTTTGTCAAGTTTACACTCGACATAACACACACAGAGATTCCAAATAAAAATAAAGGGCATAATGGACACAGGGATTAATAATAAATATCCTTCAAAGTCTACTTAGGTCACCTTTGTGCATCGGTGGGGGATACTGTGAGTTGGCGGGCCTCCAACTGCTGAGAGAAGAAAAGCACTTTTTCTCCAAATGTAGGAATCGCTCTGTTGCACTGCTTCTCTCTCAGCACACATCCTGGCCAGGAGAGATGTTAGCTACTTGCATTTTGAATATGCCCAGCAAATTACAGAGACCTGAGAAAGCCAGGCACCCACTGAAAGGAGGTGAACCTCTGGTCGTGACACCTCACACCTACACTGCTGAGGGTGGTGGCCAAGCCCACAGCCTCTAGAGGCAGCTTAACTCTAGAAACAACTGAAAAACGTTGCCACAGACAAAACTGTGAGTTTTAAATGAATTCCCCTGCTCAGTCTGAGAACTCTGGTCTCTGGAGGAACTATCAGAACATTTCTGTTGCCAACTCTGTCTAACTTGCTGTCCAGCCTCACAGCCGTGGCTGCCCCTGAGCACAGAATGATCGCCCCCAGAAGTTCATGGTTTCCTCTCTCACATCTTGAAGGCTTTGCTCAAATATGCAAAAACTATGTTAGAGTAACTGATCATTGTACAAGATGAGGCTTAATATTTTAACATATTTTACTGTAAAACTTTAAATGTTGTGGTCAAAGTTGTTAGGTATAAAGTTCATAAATGTTAATAGCTATATATGCATATAGATAGTATACAAACAGATATTTACAGCTGTTAAATTAACATTGACATATATGATGGTGTGTGTATAGAATATATGTAGAGATACAGATATATATATATATAGATAGATATCTTGTGAAATGAAATTCATCAATGTAAATTAAGTTTTGGCCCTTGAGAAAAAATTTTGGTTGAATTTTATTTCATTTGAAATCATTGTTAGAATAATCAATATACACTACTGCAAGAATGCAACAGTGATGAAACCAGTGCTTTCATGAGAAATATTAAAAGTCATCATAACTGAATCAGGAATGAATGGAAATCTGAATGGTCTATTAAGGAGTCTTCTTAAAAGAAGATAGTGAAAAGATTTAGGACTATATTCTGTGATGAAGATTGGCTATGAAAATGGATGGGATTCTTCAAACCTTCAGTGCATGACACTCACTGCCTGGCTTTTGTTCTAGAGCTGTATGAAGTATTCCCGAGGTATTAAAACAAAGGTTAGAACTGACCATATTTCATAAGTTCAAAATAGCATATTTTTCCCCATTTTTATATTGCTTCGGCAAAATTTGCCCGGCCTATATTTGTTTCCTTGCTTAAACAAAGCTTATTTACCAGGCAATAATAATGATATCACTGTTACTTAATCATCTACAGATTTGGACGTAGCTGTTCACATTATTGTAACTTCAGATAAGTTATGTCCACAGCATGTAAAAAGTCTGACTCAACAGAAGGGACTTCATTAGCCTAAGAGAACTCCTCAAGGAAACATGAAAGGGGAGAGATTTCCTTCATATGAGGGCAAATTCTTTTCCACAGCTCAGGGAATATGAAAGAGAAATGAGGCTGGTTAAAATTGATGTTGACTAGATACCGAGAGACATATCTAACCTAGCAAGTGTTTCAGTATTTATGTGCTACATAAACATGTACCTGAGCAATTAAAAGAATAGCCTTGTTAAAAATGGTGACTTTGCTGTCACTCATTGTAGTGGTGATGGACGACCACGGAGATAAAAAAACATCACGTGTGAAATGAGGGAGGTAGTTTCTTTGAGCCAAGAAGTTATACCAAAGAATCTGATTCTGAAATTGAATATATGTTAGGATCAATGTCACCGTATTATTTTTTGTGCATTTAACAAGTTAAAACTCTGAATGTTCAGAATCAAATACATAGAGCATTTTAGAAATCAAATGACCTGTTAAGTAATATTTAAGTCTTCTCTGGATTTATTTCACTTTGGCTTTAGCTAGATCTCTATAATAATATAGTCAAAGAATTGTTCTCATGGCTATAATATAATGCTTCATGGTATCAATTTAATAAACTTAGGGTCCTCTTTTATATTAGATTTTTAGAATCTGAGTTTTTAACCATTTGGGGTTTACTTATTTTTTGAGTATTTAAAACTTGCTTAAGCTCATAAAAGAAATAATATTAAAAGAAATGCTTAGGAAAGCCTTACTCTCATTCTCATTCTTATCCTCACTGTGCTTGTAACCCTAAATATATTTTCAGAATCCCTCCACACTGGCTTTTAGAAATCGTCTTCATCCTTTGTTTTTTATAGCTGCATACTGCCCTGCTGGTAGCGTGCCTCCCACAGATGGGAGTCTGGATGGTTTCCAACAATTTGCTATTACACATATGAATGGCTCGTGTGCCTTTTGTTTTTTATTTGTTCAGCTGTACACCTCTGCAAATAAAAATTGCATTTACGGTACATTCTTAAAAGTGAGATTGCTGGACAAAAGGATAATTAAGCATGTACCATATTATTTTATTTTTTTAGCTGTTGCCTTATGCCCTCTCGCAGTTCTTAAGAGTGCCTTTCCCACCGATTTCTCAATAGTGTATATTTTCAAACTTTGGAAAATTTTTCCCTTTGGTATATATGAGAAACAGTGTCTCATGGTAGTCTTAATTTTCCTTTTCCTTTCTGCCATTGAAAGAACTTACTACTTTTCTGTCCTACGAGATAGAGAGTGCCAGGCCATGCAGGGCAGCGAGAGAAGAAGCTTCAGGTTTGGGCCAGGAGGCAGAAGCAGGGGGGAGGGGAGAGCCTGGGCCAGAGACGTACTGGGGTTTCTTCAGGGAAGCAGAGGCAGAGCAGGGCCCACAGCTCAGCACTGGCTCATCTGATGAGCCCTGGCGGCTCCACGGGTGGCCTCTATTTGCCTGGTACCCGGCCCAGGGGTGATTTAGGGCAGGGGAAATCCTGGTTTGGTAGGTGAGAGAAAGGGGAAGGTTTGGGCATGGAGTCAGAATTAGCCGGTTTGTATATGAAAGACATGCCCCAGGTCCTCCCTGGCTATTCCTTAGGGTTGTTTAGTCCAGCCCAGGAGGGATCAGTCTCTCCTCTGCCAGCAAGACTTTTAAAATTAAGATGTAGAAAATGAAAAACTATGATGGGTACATTCTGCCTGGTGATGAACAAATGGACGAGGTGGCCTGAAACTTTCTTACTGCCTTAGGGTGCACTTCATCCATAGCCAGATACAGAAAAAAACAAAGTCCTTCCTATCATTAATAGATTTGTTTCTGCGAGGAAAATCCTGGGTGCTTCGTTAATAACCTGTAAGTACTATTCTTGTAATTTGAGGAATGTGCCACTAAGTGGCGCGTGGATTCTGCTCCGGCCTGATTGAATGCCCTGGTTTCCGGAAGTAGTGGGTAAGTGAGTTTTAGCTTACTTTTCCATTCACTTTGTGTTTTCTCGGACAAAAATAAATCTTTTCAGGAAAACAGTTTAGCACTGGATGAATATTCATAGAACAGTATCAAATAATTGTAGTAAGATTAAAAGAAATACACGTATCTGAGTACCATTCAATCTCGTTTTGCTCTTCAATCATCAAGTATATTTTAACCTGGTTCTTAAGTGTATTTTCTTAGTTTTAATACCTTAATTAGAAGACTGTGATGATTGTAGTGATGGCGGTGTGCTTTATGATAGCTTGATGTAAAAGCATCTTTTGAGGATGCACCCATATCAAGCGTTGATGCCTTTCTAATAGGACAATGCTTGGGGTCACCACGTATCAGAAGAAGGATCCTGTTCACATTTCCTTCTCTGTTTTTGTTTGGCATGGGTGTGTTTTCTTCTCCACGGGAGCAAAGAGAAAAATATGGTGAAGTAAAAACCACTGGTTTGTGCAAAAATTCTATGATATTCTTTCCCTAATCTGCAGATAGCTTGTAAGTCACATCCTTGGTCCTAGCAGGCTTTAGGTACCTAATTTTTTTTTTAGTCGAGGCACAATTGACATACAACATTGTGTTAGTATCATTACAACATAATGATTCAATATGTATATGTTTGTGAAATGATCACAGTAACTCTAGTTTACATCACCACACATAGTCAAAAATGTTTTTGTGATGAACTTTAAGATTGACTCTTTTAGCAGCATTCAAATACACAATCCAGTGCCACCAACTGTGGTCTCCATGCTGTACATTACATCCCTGGGACTTACTTTATGAGTGGGAGTTTGTAACTTCTGACCCCCTTCACCCATTTTATCCACTTTCCACCCCCCACCTCTGGCAACCACCAATCTATTTTCTGTATCTATGAGCCCGGGCCTGGTTTTGTTTTGTCCTCAGGTTTCACACGTAAGTGAGATCGCCTGGTATTTGTCTTCTGTGACTTCTCAAGGTCTATCTGTGTCATTGCAAAAAGCAAGATTTCCTGCTTATTGCTGAATGATATTCTCTTATGTATATGTACCACATTTTCTTTCTTTATCCATTGACAGACACTTGTGATGCCTTGGCTATTGCAAATAATGCTGCAGTGAGTGTGGGGGTGCAGATATCTTTTCAGGTTAGTGTTTTCACATTCTTCAGATAAATACCCACAGTGGAGGTGTTGAATCACAGAGTAGTTCTTTGTTAATTTTTTGAGGAACCTCTATACTGTTTTCTATAGTGGCTGCACCAATTTGCAATCCCACCAGCAATGTACAAGGATTCCATTTTCTTCAATTCCTTTCCTGTTACATTAGTCGCTCTGGCAGGTGTGAGGTGGTGTCTCACTGAGGTTTTGATTTGCATTTTCCTGGTCATTAGTGACACTGAGCACCTTTTCAAGTACCGATTAGCCATCTATATGTTATCTTTGGAAAAATGTCTATTCAGATATTCCACCCATTTTTAAGTAAGATTTTTTTTTTTGCTGTTGAGTTGTATGAGTTCTTTGTATATTTGAATATTAGCCCTTCGTCACATACTTGTTTCGTAAATACCTTCTCCCATTGGGTAGGTTGCCTTTTCATTTTGTGGATGGTGTCCTTTGCTGTACCAAAGTTTTTTAGTTTGAGGGAGTCCCACTTGTTTATTTTTGCATATGTTGCCTTTGTTTTTGATGTAAATCCAAATAATTATCACCAAAACTACTGGAGCTTCCTCCCTGTGCTTTCTCCTAGGAGTCTTCTGGTTTTAGATTAAGATCTAAAGACTATAATTTTGAGCTGCTTTTTCGTGTTTGTTATAATATAGAGGTCAGTTTTCTTTCGCATGTGGCAGTCCAGTTTTCCCAATGCAACTTCGTGAAGAGACCGTCCTCCCCCCATTGAATACTTGTGACTCCTTTGTCATAAATTAATTGATCAAATATGCATGATTGATTTCTGGGCTCTATTCATTTCTGTTGATCAGTGTGTCTCTTTTATGACAATACCATATCGTTTTTTATTACTATAACTTTGTAATATAGTTTTGTTGCCGGGTACCTACGTCTGGTGCTTCACTAGGTGAAGCTCTAGGAGAAACCTCAACCTTGATGGGGGAGGGTTCTGGACTCGGGGTGAGAAAGAATTCTCGAATAGGTCAGACAAGTGTGGGTAAGGAAGGAATTCATTAAAGCAAGAGCAGCAGGGAAAGGCAGCTGCCGTGCAGGGAGCAGAGAACAGGTAAGGGCAGAGGGAAAGTTCTCAGCCTAGGGCGGATTCCCTTGCCAATGCCTGAAACCAGGGTCACCCAGCATCCTGCATCCACTGGGATCTACATGACATGGGGACTAGCCCCTACCACCCCAGGATTTGGGGGAGCTATAGAGCACAGGATGCAGTAAGATTATGTTCTGAGAACTTCCCAAAGAAAGATTTTCAGGCAGGCTGCTAGGAGCAGATGGCACAGCGGCAGTTCCATCTGGGTCACCCAGGCGACAGAAACACGCAGGCCCAAATCAGGGCTCTCAGCAGCCCCTTTCTACTTACCAGGAGTAAAGTAGAGACAGAGTGAAGACTTGGAAATAAAAAGAAATAGCAAAGAGGCAAACCACAATAATTTGAGCAGTGAGAAAGCTTTACTGGAAAGTATGCATTTAAAGAAAGGAGAGTGCGGGCGTCCTCAGAGAGACAGCACGCTGAAATTTTGGAGATTCTGTCTTTTAAAGCTTTCAAGAATGGGGCAAAGGGCAGGGCTGTTGGGTGTAGGCTTGACTTGTGGTCTCAAGGTACTTATCTCTGGTGAGACACCCTGTCTCCTCTCCTCTGTTATCAGTCCTCCAGCTGATTCTGCTAAATAAACCCAACACAAGGGGTTTATTTATCCTGTTCTCCAAGATAGTGGTTACCCTCAAGCAGTGGGGACAGAGCAGTTAGACTGCCTGCCCTGCCTTCAGGTAGGCTGTTGGGCTGTTGTCTGATTACCAGAGAACATGTCAGGAATCTTACTTCTCAATTCTCTGCTTTTTAAAATGGAATCTTAGCCTTAAGATGGGCCTCTCCTGTTCTTACTATGCTGTTTATATGTCAGCATCTTTCATCCTAGGCAGGAAGAGTCTGTCATGGTGCCTGTCCCAGGTCCCTACAGCACCTCAAGGAAGCATGATGCTCCCGCCTTCATTCTTTTTCTCAATGAAACTGCTTTGGCGACTCAGGGTCTTCTGTGGTTACAGACAACTGTTAAAATTGTTCCTTCTATTCCTGTGAAAAATGCCATTGGAATTTTGATAGGGATTCCATTGAATCTGTGCATTGCTTTGGGTACTATGGACAGTACAACTGGGTAATATTAACAGTATTAAATCTTCCAGTCCTTGAACACTGAATATCCTTCCATTTATTTGTATCTTCTTTAATTTCCTTCATCAGTGTCTTACCTTTTTCAGTGTACAGGTCTTCTACCTCCTTGGTTAACTTTATTCCTCGTAATTTTATTCTTTAGGATACAATTATAAACAGGATTTTTTTCTCTTCTGATAGTTTGACATTAGTGTCAAGCTTAAATAAAGTTTTTTATATTGATTTTTGTATCCTGCCACTTTATTAAATTCACTTATTCTAACAGTTTTTTGGTGAAGTCTCCAGGGTTTTCTGAATATACTATGATAGTATCTGTAAATAGTGACCATTTTACTTTTTCCCTTTTCTTCTAATATGTTTAGTGGGTACATGTATATCTCTCTGAATTTTGTCTTATGTCTTTGCTCATATCTCTATACAGATTTTTTTGTTTTCTTCAGTTGTAAGAATTATTTTGATGTTAATTATATTTCCTCTCATTTTCCATTATCTTTTGACTTCTGGATTTTGATTATGTTGTTTTCTTGACATGTTAGGGAAGAGATCTTTTCCCTTGTTTCTCTCTTCTTGCTTCCCCAGCTGTAAAAGATAGGAAAGAAAGGATCCATAAAAGGAAAAAGAGAACAAATAAAATAGGTCATCAGAGCATGTCAGCATGTCCAGTACAGGGAGAGAAGGAAATGAATTTTAAATTTGATATGAACTGAAATTATAAATAAGGCAAAACAGTACAGAAAATGCTTTTACCTGAAAAATCACTAAAAGGTCGTTTCAACCCATGGTCATATTGGTCAGTGAGAATAAAGACAGCAGAGCATTGCAGAAAGCATGGATAGGGGGCAAGGAAAACGAACAAAAAATGAAAAACACTCAGTTTGGTACCTGCAAATTGCAGAGTATTCATAAACTACATTATATATTAGTATATAGAGAGAATAATCTTGATGAAATTACACAGAAAATAGCTTTCCCTGAATAATCAGAATACAGGTACCTTTAAGTTTCAATTATTTTCAATTATTTTATCAATTTTTTCTTTAAATGAGTTTCATCATGTAATGATCACAAAAAGAAGTTTCAAAATATTTGTCAAATATAATGCTATATAACTCAAGGGGCCCATATGAAATATTGCAATGCAGATAATATATTTATGTAATTTGTACTAGTCACATATTCCCATGTGTTTAATACAAATAATGTTTTTGAAATAGCAGAATATCAAAATGGCCCAAGCAATAAAAATGTCTTGATTTTCTTCCCACACATTGAAATATGAAATGAAAACCATGTAGGTATTATAATTCATCTACTAAATTGTTAAATACATTTCAGGAAAAACGTTTGTTGTCTCTATATCCAGAAGCTAACATTATATAATAACTTACTGATAAAGTTTATATGTAATCTTGTTATCTATTTAATATACTAATGCATGCATACATAAATATGTGCCATGTAAATTTGGTGAATGTGGAAGATGTGAATTAGTTACCACTGCTGCTAGTAATAAGCATACCAACTAATATTTATATCTACAATTATAAAGCTTTCATAATATACAATGAGAAAAAGAGTCTGATTGCTTAGTATATTATAAATGTATCATAAAAAGGGAAAGGCCATAAATTATTCAATGCAATTGTCAAAATTAAAGTATGTATTAACATAAATAATCCCATAAAAGGTGATGGCTTGAATATTCTTTTTGATATAGGAGAATTTGCAAATTACAAGGTACTATGACTTTGGTACTAATCAGTTCACCATCTGAATCTAACAGTTTTCTTAATAAGTACTGATTAGCTTAATTTTTAATAAAGACCACAGATATATAACAGTGATGGAAATAGACCATAAATGCTAAGACAGAAGGGTGCTTTAAATTACTACTAGAAGTAACCCCAAACATCTCATGTTCAAAGAATTATTCAATAACATAGCATAGTAGGTGGTAGATGAACTAATAAAGTAAGTAATATAATTCTATGTTGGAGTCCAACCACAAGTGTTCAAATAACATTTAACACTAAGATTGCAGTGATTTATATAAGGACAGTGGTCGGAGGGGAGTGTCTTGTGTTATAACAGAAATTATAGCAGGGATAGTCTCATTTGCGTCATTCAGATAGCCTGAAATTCTAGATACAATATTTGGAAAATGTTAAATTTATATCTGGGAAAATCTTATTATAAAACAAGACTAGAAAGGTAAAATATTTAGTGAGCTAGTTCATCTATCTTCCCAGTGCTTATCAGGATGCCATAGTTAATGAAAATAATTAAGGCCAAAATAGAACATTTTTTCACTTAAATATAATTTTTATACCAGCCTTCTTCATTCCTTCTTCAGTGTTAAAACAGTTCTACCTGGTCCTTTCCATTGAATCATTTTACCACTATGTCCAACTGTGGGCGTTCCTCAAGGCTTGACCACAGCCTTGTGCTTTTTGCTACTGTGATGCGATCCAAGGGAACTGTATTCCTGTCTCAGAAAATCATTCCCAATCTTCCTGACAGGAATCAAGCTATAATGTGCTTCTTGCATCACAAACTCTTTTGTTATCTTAATTGTGGCTGTAATGTTACATTCCTGTATGAGTTACTTAATGTTCATTCCGTTCACCAGATTTAAATCCTGCTAAGGCAGTAATCATGTCTGTTCTTTGCATGTTTATCCTCACCATAAGCATAATTCCTTGTGCATCATAGAAAACCAATAAATACTTGTTAAGTGAATGAATAAATGAATGGATGATTCTTTTCTTCTTAAGTCATTTATTTCTATCAGTGATACTTCAGTTTTTCCATTCTCTATTTTTGGAGAACATAGATTTATGGTTTTTTTCTTCTCTATTTTACTTTCCATTTGAAACTGCCACTCAGTACTTTTGAAACCGCCACTGCATATACTCATCATACAGTAAATTTTAGCTCACATAATTTTATTATTCTTGCTCCTATTATCATTATTAGTCAAAATCTCATTGACTTCCTTAGCTCATAATAGCCCTCCAGTTTGGATCAGTGACGAAGGCTCCAAGCTCGTCTTTTTCTTGTCTTCCTTCACTTTATTGGCTTACACCTGATTCATTTTATTTATAGCTGCTTCCATCAATTCAGTGTTGATTCTGCCACTTACCAAATCATGTACAAACAACCTGACTTTTTAGTCTCATAATAAAGTGTGCGCAGTATGTAACCGACCTTAATACGGCAGGGGCCCGGGGCAGGCCACGCCAGGATGCGCCCCAATGGAGCATTGATTATTGTGAATTAAAGCTACTGGTGAAACAGCTGTAGCAGCAGGTATAATCTGACCCCCTGTCATCCTCTGAAATCCAGAAATAAATCTTCCACATGAGAAGTCCCCTCCTGCTCCTGGAGGGTGGAAGGCATCCATATCACAGAGCTGGGGAATTCAGAGCCAAGAGGACCACAAACATAAATCTTACTTTTTTACTAGTCTACTCCCCGGGCTCAAATGGTACAATTCCATACTAGCTGAAGCTCCCACACCTCGGTTTCCTTTGTCCTGTCAATTTCTCACAGATTTATTGTCCTTTTGTCTAAAATGTACAAGAACTGCCTGATTCGGTCACCTCTGTAGGTCTCAGATTCGTTACTGGGCCTATTTGTGCACATAATAGAACTTTGGGTTCTTCTTCCTGTGAGTGTGTCTCGCGCTGCGGCTTAGGCCAGCCAGAGCCTTGTGAAGTAAGAGGCTTCTTCCCTACCGAGTACATCCTGTCCTTATATGCCATTTCCTCTTGCCGTTTGCCTCTTTTAATACTGTCCAATCTGATCAAAATCATTAGTCTCTCTGCTGTACATCTTTTCACCAAAACATGGCATTTATGAATTATTACGATATTTTTAAAAACCAAAAGTAGAATTTTAAATTCCTTTTATAAGATTCTAGGGAGTAAAAGTTTGAGAGTTTTTAATATACCAGTTAAAGGTACTAGGGAGGAGAAACATTATATGGATGCTATTTTAACATTTTTACCCATCATCATGAAACAAATTGTATGTATAAACAAGCATTTACTATTCAGTCAAATAGCTCATAACTAGCAATTAAGTGATACTAGTAAATTTCATTCCATGTTGGATATTTGCAACATGTTGCTAATGCAAATATACCTAATTCAATCATGTGATGTCTGTTAATCACATAAATTCTGTGTCCGAAGATTAGGAAGAATGTTCACTCATTCAGAATGAGTAATTTTTACTGAATAGCAAAAAAAAAAAATCCGTTTCTTGGGGACTCATGTGTTCCCCTGTACCCCACCCTTTTAAAACAAAATGGTTTGTGAGAAAAACTTTAGTTTTCTAGAAGACTGTTTCTTAAAAATCTGAACATTTAAAATAAATAATTATTATATAATGTAAAACAACAAACTGAATTTGCTTGGTTATAATGTTTTCTTAACGTGAATCATGTCTGTCACTTGGTGTAAGGGTACTAACCAAGCTTCATCAGGTCCTGCAGTTTGCTAGAATGGTGATGAATTCGCTGTCGTGCATGTCGATTACTTAGCCTTATTCATCTACAACAGGTTGGGATGCACACCCATATACCAAACTAATCTGAAGCTGCAAAAAATAACGGTAACATCTTAGCGGAGTCACTCCTTAAATTTGAGGACTGCACACAATTCTTTTTAATGGTGATAATAATCTTTTTTTTTTAAATATAATTTATTTTATTATCATTAACTTACAATTACATGTGCAATATTACGATTATTAAACTACCCCTTCATCAGGTCCCCCCCACCAACCCCATTACAGTCACTGTCCATCAGCGTAGTGAGATGCTATAGAATCACTACTTGTCTTCTCTGAGTTGTACTGCCCTCCCCGTGCCCCCCCAACATTACATCTGCTAATCTTAATGCCCCTTTTTCCCTCTTATCCCTCCCTTCCCGCCCATTTTCCCCAGTCCCTTTCCCTTTGGTAACTATTAGTCCGTTCTTGGGTTCTGTGAGTCTGCTGCTGTTTTGTTCCTTCAGTTTTTTTCTTTGTTCTTATACTCCACATATGAGTGAAATCATTTGATACTTGTCTTTTTCGGCTTGGCTATTTCACTGAGCATAATACCCTCTAGCTCCATCCATGTTGTTGCAAATGGTAGGATTTGTTTTCTTCTTATGGCTGAATAATATTCCATTGTGTATATGTACCACATCTTCTTTATCCATTCATCTACTGATGGACACTTAGGTTGCTTCCATTTCTTGGCTATTGTAAATAGGGCTGCAATAAACATAGGGGTGCATCTGTCCTTTTCAAATTGGGCTGCTGCATTCTTAGGGTAAATTCCTAGGAGTGGAATTCCTGGGTCAAATGGTATTTCTATTTTGAGTCTTTTGAGGAACCTCCATACTGCTTTCCACAATGGTTGAACTAATTTGCATTCCCACCAGCAGTGTAGGAGGGTTCCCTTTTCTCCACATCCTCGCCAACATTTGTTGTTGTTTGTGTTTTGGATGTTGGCCATCCTCACTGGTGTGAGGTGATATCTCATTGTGGTTTTAATCTGCATTTCTCTGATGATTAGCGATGTGGAGCATCTTTTCATGTGCCTGTTGGCCATCTGAATGTCTTCTTTGGAGAAGTGTCTATTCATGTCCTCTGCCCATTTCTTAATTGGATTATTTGCTTTCTGTTTGTTAAGGTGCATGAGTTCTTTATATATTTTGGATGTCAACCCTTTATCAGATATGTTTTTTATGAATATATTCTCCCATACCGTAGGATGTCTTTTTGTTCTACTGATGGTGTCCTTTGCTGTACAGAAGCTTTTCAGCTTGATATAGTCCCACTTGTTCATTTTTGCTTTTGTTTCCCTTGCCCGGGGAGATATGTTCATGAAGAAGTCACTCATGTTTATGTCCAAGAGATTTTTGCCTATGTTTTTTTCTAAGAGTTTTATGGTTTCATGACTTACATTCAGGTCTTTGATCCACCTTGAGTTTACCTTTGTGTATGGGGCTAGACAGTAGTCCAGTTTCATTCTCTTACATGTAGCTGTCCAGTTTTTCCAACACCAGCTGCTGAAGAGGCTGTCATCTCCCCATTGTATATCCAAGGCTCCTTTATCAAATATTAATTGATTGTATATGTTTGGGTTAATGTTTGGATTTTCTATTCTGTTCCACTGGTCTGTGGGTCTGTTTTTGTGCCAATACCAAATTGTCTTGATTACTGTGGCTTTGTAGTAGAGCTTGAAGTCAGGGAGTGTAATTCCCCGTTTTATTCCTCCTTCTCAGGATTGATTTGGCTATTCGGGGTCTTTTGTGGTTCCATATGAATTTTAGAATTATTTGTTCCAGTTCATTGAAGAAAGCTGTTGGTAGTTTGATAGGGATTGCGTTGAATCTGTAGATTGCTTTGGGTAGTATAGCCATTTTGACAATATTTATTCTTCCTAGCCAAGAGCATGGGATGCATTTCCATTTGTTAGTGTCCGCTTTAATTTCTCTTAGAAATGTCTTGTAGTTTTCATGGTACAGGTCTTTCACTTCCTTCGTTAGGTTTATTCAGGTATTTTATTCTTTTTGATGCAATTGTGAATGGAATTGTTTTCTGATTTCTCTTTCTGTTAGTTCATCATTAGTGTATAGGAAGCAACAATTTCTGTGTGTTAATTTTGTATCCTGCAACTTTGCTGAATTCAGATATTAGTTCAGGTAGTTTTGGAATGGAATCTTTAGGGTTTTTTATGTACAGTATCATGTCATCTGCAAATAGTGACAATGTGACTTCTTCTTTACCAATCTGGATGCCTTGTATGTCTTTGTTTTGTCTGATTACTGTGGCTAGGACCTCCAGTACTATGTTGAATAACAGTGGAGAGAGTGGGCATCCTTGTCTTGTTCCCGATCTTAGATGAAAAACTTTCAGTGTCTCGCCGTTAAGTATGATGTTAGCTGTGGGTTTGTCATATATAGCCTTTATGATGTTGAGGTACTTGCTGTCTATACCCATTTTGTTGAGAGTTTTAATCAGGAATGGATGCTGAATTTTGTCAAATGCTTTTTCTACATCTATGGAGATGATCATGTGGTTTTTGTTCTTCTTTTTGTTGATGTGGTGGATGATGTTGATGGATTTTCGAATGTTGTACCATCCTTGCATGCCTGGGATGAATCCCACTTGATCATGGTGTATGATCCT